>JARHVA010001037.1:1002500-1207500 GCA_037957365.1 Torreya grandis | reverse complement strand
TATTAATGAAAAGTAAAGGAGTATACAAAGGAATGACATATTTCAAATTTCAAAAAATGAATATGAATCATTAGAAGATTATGTAGAGAGATTTATGTTCAGTCTATGGAAATCTAAACAAACCATGTTAAATAAAAAATCTATAAAATTGGTATTATTGAAAGGAATCAAGAAAGAGTGTCTCAAATCATTATATAATGAGTAGTGGACATGCCTCAATGTTATCATTTTAATATTTCACTCTCTTATGCAATAATTGCTTAAGATCAATGGTGAAAAAAACTTGTAACAATTAAGCTTCATCACTGTCATCATCTAAATCCATCACTATACTCTCAAGGATGGAAGTTAGTAACTTGTTGAAAGATATGAAAAATGACATCATTAGTCACTTAGATACATAGTTGGATACATTGCACATGTAGAGGAAGCAAGAATAAACAAATCATACATTAATTGTAAATTGTTTGGACTATTATAAGAAGAAAACTAATTATAAATGTCATCCTACCCATGTCAAAGTAGCCAACATAAAGGAATAATATCATAATGAATTGGAAATTCATTCCATTGGAGGACATGGAGATTAGATATTTTATGTATCCTAATAGAAACCATGGGCACAAAGGCCACCAATTAAAGTATGTCATCTATTTCTCCATATTTCATTTCATAATTTTGTGTTCCTCCTAATTGGCATGCATCTACTCCATAAAATAAACCACCCCAACCATAACCCCAAAATCATAATTAACATTAGGAAAACCTTCAATCCCAAATTAGTTAATATAAATTCTAGCATCAACCATGAAAAAAAATGAAAACTATTAATGGAATCCACCCTCTAACTAATGGAAATAGCTATGGCAAGGGAATCAACGATGGCTCAACCAAAATATTATATTTCAACAACTTACACAACCTCACTAAAAAAAACATCTAGCATTAATGGAAAGAAATCTCACTCCACTTCCACCAAGAGCTGCATAACTACTTACCCAACCTACACTTAATCTTAATAATAAGTCAGTTCAAGTAACATATAATAATGATGTACTAATTTACTCCACTTATTTGGTTGAAGTTGACAACATTTAGCTTAGTTTAGGAAACACTCTCCCAGATTCCACTCCACCCATAATAATAAATCTTCTTAATGATATCCCCAACACACCAACAAATCCAAAATCATATAGTAATAATCATATTCATGAACTAGGTGCATTTACCAAATAAGTAACACTAAATAATCATCCTTTTCTAGGGAGACTCAATCTAAAAAAATAAGAACTAGAATCAAATTTTGAATTTTTAGGTGAGTTGAAGAATGTTTATGTAAAACTAAATTTATTTCATGAAATTAATGATGTTCCCATTTAAACTAAAGTTATATGAGAAATATGCCTGAAGAAACCTATTCAAAAATAAAAATATCCCAAGACTATCCATGTGGTTGGGAAACTTGTAGATATTATGTTGGGAAACATTTTCCTAGCCAAATAATCTAACCTAAGAGACCTGGTTGTTGATGTTTACATCAGTGTCACCCTTATTCAATAAAAATTAATTGATTTAGGAGTATACATTAATGTCATGACCAAATAAACTATGATGAGACTTAAACTTTCATGCCTTCATGAAACACCCACTATTCTACAGATGGTAGACCGTGTAATTTTAAAACCTAAATGAGTCATAAAAGTACCTGTTATCATTATAAACTCATGGGAGTAGCCCACCGATTTCATGATTTACAACCTAAAACAAACCTATGTAGATATCATCTGATCTTAGGTACACCATGGATATTTATAACTAATGCATTCATTGGCTACATGTTAGGGAACATGCTCATTTCTAAGGGAAACACCAACAAGAAACTGGTTTTGTATCCACTTTCCCAACATTCATAATATTGGGAGAAATCTAAATGGGTGGTATTTGATGATGATGACCAAGTTCCCTTACAAACCCTACTCACTATTGAATGTATCCCTTTCTTAAAAACACAAGAGGAAGCCATGGTCATTTTAAATATTATACAAAACATGTATATAACATAAAAATAAACTGATAACATCCTTGAATGCATACATTATCCCTTTTCCACTATCTTTCCTAAAGAGTACCCTTCAGACATAAAGGAGGATATTAATATCTTTGATCACCTTCTACTACATATTTTATTCCTTGGTTCTCTTCTAGATAATATTTAATCTATTATATCCCTATCAAAATAAGTGGACATACTACCTATAAGTCCCCTCAATATCAATAATAAATTGGATTCTTCTTAGGAAACCTAGCTAATCACCCTACTATAAAAACATAAAATAACATTTTCATAGGAATACCATTATATGTGAGGAATACACTCAGATATTTACACTCACCACATATACATTAAATAAGAGTTAAAACCTACTAGGAAACCTTAATAAAGGGTAAACCCTATTATCTAGGAAAATGTCAAAACTGAATTACAAAAACTTCTAGATGTAGGATTCATATACTACTCTCTAACACACAATGGGTCTATTCATTTGTCATTGTCCCCAAGAATAATGTAAAATGTCACATTTATGTGGACTATATATAATTATGCATTGTCAAAAGTAAATATCAATTTCCTCTTCCATTCATTTAGGTCCTTGACACCCTTTTTTGGAATAAATACTTATCTTTTCTTGATGGTTTTAATGGATATAAATATAACTCAATTTTTCTAGAAGACCAAGATAAAACAACATTTACATGCCCTTGGGGTACTTATGATTACTTAGTCCTTCCATTAAATCTATGCAATGCTCCTACCACCTTTGAAAGAGTAGTCTTGAGAATTTTTGTTGATATATCTCATGGCTATATTGAAATCTATGTGGATGACTTCATAGTTTATGGGCACACCTAAAAGGAAGTCATCACCAACTTGGAAAATTTATTTAATGTTATAAATATAATTGCCTATCATGAAATCATGAGAAGTGTTATATTCTAATGCAAGAAGGAATTGTACTAGGGAACCACATTCAAAATTCAATAATTAAGGTAGACCCTACTAAGATTTAAGTAATAAAT
Source organism: Torreya grandis (assembly GCA_037957365.1). NCBI lineage: Eukaryota > Viridiplantae > Streptophyta > Pinopsida > Cupressales > Taxaceae > Torreya > Torreya grandis. The sequence continues at coordinate 1,204,422 of JARHVA010001037.1, read as the reverse complement.
AACTTGCCTACACTAAAAAAGTAATGAGTTGTGAGAAATTTATTAGGATATGTTAGATAATAACTTAGGTTCATCAAATAATTTATTAATATACCAACTCTATCATTTGTTTTTCTAGTAAAATATGCTATTTTTTTTTAATAGATACATTTTAGGAATCTTTTTAAAATCTTGAAGACTTACTTGTTCCAACACTTGTGTTGATAGGTCTAGATTGGAAGTTGCACTTTCATATTGATGAATCTAACACAACACTTAGGGTAGCCATTGGAAAATTGATGAGTCCCTCAATTGCATTATATAATTCATTAGTAAGAATTTACATCATGAAAAACTAAACTACACAATTATAAATATGGAATTCCTCATAGTAGTGTATATTATCAACAAATTATCATATTACATTGCTAGTTATCTTATTTTTATCCATACTGATCATGTTATTATTAAATAATTAATGAAAAAACTAGTATTAACTATCAAGATAATCATATGCTTGTTTTTGTCACAATAATTTGACATTACCATCATGGATAGGCCTAGTAAAAATAATGTGGTTATAGATTATTTGTCTAGATTATAATTTGATGAAAATAGTTGATTAGTAGATGACTATTTTTTTGACAAATATATTACTCTTTGATTTAGTCATTAACACTACTTTGTTTTTAGTTAATGATAATTATTTTATTATAGTTAGACTCACACATTTTTACCCAAGGAAAAATGTAACTTTGGGTTAATAACATCCCATATTCATGTATTTCTAGATACATCTTTCATATTAGACCTAATTTGATCATGAGAAGATGTGTGAGAGATGATGAAGTATTTAATATCCTTTGTTCATGTCATGATGAACCCTATGGGGGAAACTTTGTAAAAAATATGATAGCCTACTTTACATGCAACCCTATGTGTGAGAGAGGATGAAGTATTTATGGTAAGCATATCACATGCAACCTAATGCTTTACAAAAAGTCTACTTTTAGATTATTGTAGGTAACTATGTATATTCCTACAACATATACTAGAGTCCTTTAATGGTTTGGATCCTTCTTTTGAAAATAGATCTAAAATTTCTCATATCATATTGTCTCAAAGGTAAAATAACTACCATATTTTTTACTCTATTGATAAGCAAGTTTTATATGTGCATAGTTGTTGTAAGTTCCCAAAATTAACGTGCAACCACTATTGCCTATCTTCTTCCAAAATTTTCATATTCAATGTTAACATGAAATATTTCACCCCCAAACCCTTATTATTGATCACATGAGTTCATTGATTATCCTTAAGGGCATTCCATAATCTCATATTTATCTATCTTATAATGGATCCATCATTTATAAGGCTAGGAATTGAACTTCAAACTAAACATTACCATATAAATTATTTTCTCATAATATTGTTAAAGCAACACATCTTTTAATCATCATTGTAATGACATATTCACCAAGGCATATTCTATGATGAGCTATCAACTGTACTAAATTTATTCATTCCATCCATCTGATGGTTCTTGACAAAGGTTATATATATATATATATATATATATATATATATATATATATATATATATATATATATATATATATATATATATATATATATATACACACACACATACATATATACATATACATCTACAATTGAGATACTACTGGCCAAACCAATACGTTAAACTAGGTACTTATTTTATAAATTTAGAATAAAGTATTATTTTAATATAATATAATTTATTGTATATATTTATTATTTCTATGACATGACCACTTATGAGTACTCCTACATCTTTTTACCCTATTTACCCCATTAACTATCAAGATAATCATATGTTTGTTTTTGTTACAATAATTTGACATTACCATCATGGATAGGCCTAGCAAAAATAATGTAGTTATAGATTATTTTTCTAGATTATAATTTGATGAAAATAGTTGATTAGTAGATGACTATTTTTTTGACAAATATATTACTCTTTGATTTAATCATTAACACTGCTTTGTTTTTAGTTAATGATAACTATTTTATTATAGTTAGACTCACACATTTTTACCCAAGGAAAAATGTAACTTTGGGTTAATAACATCCCATATTCATGTATTTCTAGATACATCTTTCATATTAGACCTAATTTGATCCTGAGAAGATGTGTGAGAGAGGATGAAGTATTTAATATCCTTTGTTCATGTCATGATGAACCCTATGGGGGAAACTTTGTAAAAAATATGATAGCCTACAATATCCTTACCACTAGTTACTATTAGCCCACTCTAAATAGATATGATATTACATATACTCACCAATGCAACATATGCCAAAATATTGGAAACCCACATGTTCAGATGAGATGTCGCTTCATCCATAATTAGTCTTGTAACCCTTTGAAAAATGGGTTATTAATTTAATTGGCCCAATAGATCCAAATTATCAAGGCAAGGAGTACATTTTGGTATGTTCCAACTACCTCAATAAATGGGTAGACGATAGAGATTTGACTTATGCATGAGATGAAAAATTAGTAGAAGTCACTAATTGGGAGCTATAGAATATATGTACCAAACTAGTAGCCATACATCATTGTGATTGGGAAAAACATATTTCATAGGTTGTGTTGGCTTATAAGACCACATGAAAGACAACCATAGGGATTACACCCTATGAATTGGTCTATGGTAAGAAGATTTTTCTTCCCATAGAGTTTGAACTCAAGATTCTAAGGATTGCCCTATAACTTTGCATGGATTTGATGGAAACACATAAAAAAATAATCATGTAGCTCAATTATCCTAATGAGTTGAGAATAAAAGCTGTATAAAATATAAAAATAATTCAATATCAAAGGATCAAATGGCATGATAAGTTCATTAAAACCCAAAAGTTTCAACCAGGTGATTGGGCATTACTTTTTGGCTCCAAATATAAGGACCACAAAGGAAAACTACATGATTAGACCCATATGAGATAACAAAGGTGTTTGATAATGGAGTAGTCAAGCTATGCACCATTGATCCAATCATATTCTATTTTATGTTCAATGGATACCATCTTAAGTTGGATAAGAAACCTCTCTCCAAAGAAGAAGAATCATAATATTATGATAGAAGACCAGACTCGTATGAACATGAGAATTATTTGTATATCGAATGAACACTCTAAACAACCTACTAGTCAATCGACACAGCTTGTTGAAGTATGTAAGTATCACTTCATCCATATTTATTTATGGTAAGCATATCACATGTAATAATTTTGGTTAGAGAACTAGCTTGTTGGCCAGCGAAAACTGTATAAAATGGGCTTGAGTGGAAAACCAGATTGTTGGCCACTCATGAGTAAAATTAAAAAATAGGAAACAAAACAAAATAAAATATCAAGGTGTAAAATCAGCTTGTTGATCACTTGGGTATAAAAATAACAATAAAATAGCATCTCATGAAAGCACGTTATAAATTTTAGATACATTCTAAGTCCACTTTAAATTGTTGGAGATAACTTTCCATCCTATAACATCTACACATGCAACCTAATGCTTTACAAAAAGTCTACTTTTAGATTGTTGTAGGTAACTATGTATATGCCTACAACATATACTAGAGTCCTTTAATGGTTTGGATCCTCATTTTGAAAATAGATCTAAAATTTCTCATATCATATTGTCTCAAAGGTAAAATAACTACCATATTTTTTACTCTATTGATAAGCAAGTTTCATATGTGCATAGTTGTTGTAGGTTCCCAAAATTAACGTGCAACCACTATTGCCTATCTTCTTCCAAAATTTTCATATTCAATAGTAACATGAAATATTTCACCCCCAAACCCTTATTATTGATCACATGAGTTCATTGATTATCCTTAAGGGCATTCCATAATCTCATATTTATCTTATCTTATAATGGATCCATCATTTATAAGGCTAGGAATTGAACTTCAAACTAAACATTACCATAAAAATTATTTTCTCATAATATTGTTAAAGCAACACATCTTTTAATCATCATTGTAATGACATATTCACCAAGGCATATTCTATGATGAGCTATCAACTATACTAAATTTATTCATTCCATCCATCTGATGGTTCTTGACAAAGGTTCTCAATATATATATATATATATATATATATATATATATATATATTCATCGACAATTGAGATACTACTGGCCAAACCAATACGTTAAACTAGGTACTTATTTTATAAATTTAAAATAAAGTATTATTTTAATATAATATAATTTATTGTATATATTTATTATTTCTATGACATGACCACTTATGAGTACTCCTACATCTTTTTACCCTATTTAACCCATGTCATCCTAATTCCTTATCTTTTCATTCCACCCTATGTCACACCTTCCCTTCATTACTTTTAGTGTCACCCTATCATGATATGACTTCAAAAATGCACATCCATCTTATCATAATGACCATAGGTACCCCTATTATTCCATCCATTTTAATTGAGGGCAAGTGAAACACTAAAGTTTGTGTTGGGAGGGGGGGGTGGCGGCAGAGGGTGGGAGTGGGGGGAGAGTGGGGGTGGGCCGTGTGATCAAGGATAATTAACACATAATATTTCAAAGACACATCAAATAACAATTCACATGCAACACATCAACCAAAATGATGGAACACGATTCAAATAATATAAACATGTTGGTAGAATAATTAAAGTTGTTATCATCTCACTCTCACCTCTCCTAAATCAGCATGCTTATCCCTTTAATAAAGGAATGTGTTATTTTTTAATTATCCAGAAGCCATGAGAGTCACAATTAGTAACCAATAAGATACATAGGAAAAGTTTGAGGTGATATACCATGAATGAAACCAACTGACCACATAATGTTAATAAATAATACAAGGGTAGTGAATCTTTTTGAAAGTTTAGGGTGGATATTATTTATTGAGATACTTAAAAGGTATGGCATGGACATAGTCCAATTTTTTCCCCAAGCCTTATAGAATGAAATATCTAGTATCAAAGGATTGGAGGTAGTATTAATAAAGGAACTAAAATTTAAGGCAATTTATTTACCTAGTATTGTAGAGGAGTGATATAAATACATTTAAATACTATTGTTAGGTTACATTTTTTTAATGCAAGGAAACTAACTTGAATTAAATGCTCAAGGCACACATAGGTTATCTCTCTCTACTTCTTTGCACAAGGTGGACATATTTTTTATCAAATACTTCACAAGGGAAGGGAGGTTATCATTTTTTATACCAATAATTTACATATATTAAGTCACCTAACACATGGCCATATTATAAATACTCTCAATAAAGTTATACACTTCTTAATAAGAATGGATAAATAATATCAAAAAGAGAAACCTAGAGAACTATCCCACCATTGTCTAATTATTCTAATTGTGAAAAGAGTGTTGGCCACTAATAGGCCTGATATCAATTGGGAAGGTTTTATGGTAATGACCCATATACCACTTAATACTACTACTCATCCTAGGTAAATAATAATAGATAGACCTGTAATATCTCCTCCACCTGCCAAAAGGCAAAAGACTTATAATGCCTCATCTAATACACCTAGGAAGCATTCCCACAAGTTGAAAGCCAAGGGAGTAAGGTCAAGAACATCTTAATATATGTCAATAATGGTTGACATTTCCTCAAAATAAGACATTTTTTAATACTCTTTGAGTATGTGTAAATAAAAAATAGGGAAAGACAATAGTGAGGAAGCAAATAGTAGAAGTTCAAGGTTTGAAGAAGAATAAATAGAAGATGATCTTATTAGTAGTGAAGAATTTCAATAGGAATATATGTGTGAGCTTTAGATTAGTGAGTAAGATCAAGAATAATATGGGGAGGAGTTTACAATGGCAAAAAAAGAGAACACAACCTTATTCCTTTTGGCCCAAAACTAAGCGATCATGACAAACTCTTTGTTGAATATCAAGAAATAGAGCTTAAAATGAAAATAATTTTGGAGCTATATGAAATATAACTTAGATTATAACACTTTAGAAAGTAGATACTAAATAGGAAAAGAGATGAGTTGGAACACAAGAACCTACAAAAAAAACACAAGAACATGTAGCGACACCTACAATAGAGACACAATAACTTATAGTAAAAATATAATAACCTATATCAAAACCTATAGTAACTACCTTTTAATAAATGAATATTAAATATAATACAACTAATGAACTTGATCCACTTGAAATCATCATCATTGAATAACATACAACCTCTACTACACAAACAAGTATGGTAGAAGGACCTAAGAAAACTAATGCATATTATGTTTGAATAAAAGGACATCAAGATGCTACTAAATTTTTTATGTTGTGTTGGTTAAAAACCTATAAATATCAGTAGAATAAGATTCATTTGTTGATGCAAGAAAATAATATCTTCAAGGAATAGATGGTATAAAATTATAGAGAAGTAAAGAAATAAGAAATAAACATTTTTGGTTTTGAGTTCTTAGTTCCTAGGGTTTATGAGATGTCTATGAAAATATTGCAATGAAAACCTCCTAATAGGTGTATGTTTTGCATCTTAAAGAAAAATGTATCAAGTTTCAGATAGGATGGCTGATTTCATGAGAAAAATATTCTATAACATTACCTTTTAAGTTTTGTAATGAATATCTTATTGGTACAAAATAGTATAAGGACTTGTTATGTGAATTTTATTAGCATGAGTTAGTGGTAACCCTTGACAAAACATGGAATCTCAATGTCATAGTATGAGATGTACAACTTAGGGCCTACCATTATAGAGTTAAGGAGAGGAAAATAAATGTAAGTATATTTGTCAATGAAAACATCTATCCCATTGAACCTTAGATCAAAACTCTTATTCCTTGTCAAAATCATTAGGACATGGGTGTTATATACCTAGGGATATGATATATTAGTGTATATGGGTTGATGGAGATGTTGACATGTGGTAAACATCCCCATTAATTAGTTATATTGGTCCAATATATTAGGATGAATGTGTAACTTGTGAAATTAGTGCATTAGGTAATGGTCAGCCTACATTGGGATTAGGAGGTTACCCATCCATTTTAACTTAATAGAGGTATATAAAAAGGAGATGAATATCATTGTAAATAATATTAATCAATCTAGTAAATTTTGAGTCTTCTATTATAAGAGGATATTGGAAATTGTTCCCCTCAAAGTGGCATTGTATATTTATTCCTTACAAAAGGAGTTTTATATGGTATTGCTATACCTTAAGGGTAATTATTATATTTCTAAATATATTGAATATTTTGTAATCTTTACCTACCAATATCCATTGTGTTGTGTTGATATACAAAATATTATACATTATTTCCAATTATTATAAGTATGGATTATAACAACTGGTATCAAAGCATCGATTTGGGAAAATATTGTGGGTAAAACTTTAAGTTTAGAGAATCAAATATATCTTGTAATCTGTTACAATTTTTTCTAAAAATAATTTTGGTGTTGAATAATACTTCAAGGAAGTCAAAATAAAGAATTAGAGGTTTTATGATTGGTTTTGAGTGAGTTATTTATATATTACATTTTTTAATAAATTAATCATATCAACCAAACTTTCATGAATTTTTTTATTAATTTTTTAAATATTTAGTATCATCACATAAGAAAGCTATGGTCATAATTTTGGATTTTTTGACCAATTTTGTGTGGGTTATCATGATTTTATGTTTTTTCATTGATTCGATCTATAAGTCAAAATTTTAGGTATTTTTATTAAAAAATAATTAAGGTTTTAATATCATACATGGAAGATATAACAAAAAAATTATACTATTTGGATCAGCGTCACATGAGTTATTGAACTTTTAAGATTTCTTCATTAAGCCTAAGTTTTTATGTTCTAAATAATGGGTTATATTGATTAAGAAAAGTTGAAATATATGATAAGAGTATATCATAATTAAAAAAATATATGGGTTAAGTATGAGAAGGTAAAAAATGAGGATAAAAATACTTATGGTGAGGAGGAAGCTACAAATTAAGTAGATGGAGAGGTTGAGGATCATAATGTGGAAGAAGAGGGAAAAAATTATAATGTGAATCTAAAAGAATAAGTGGAAACAAATGATGACAATGAGGAAGAGAATTAAGGTGATGAATAATAAGATGAAATAGAGCTTATTGTTTATGATGAGAAGGCTACATGGTGTAAAAGAAGAGGTAGAGGATTTTGAAGATGAAGAAGGATTGGATGATAAGGGTTTGAATAGTTTGGCTCCAAATAAATTAGAGTAAAATTTTCAATTTCATGGATGCATATAAAAGAGGAAGGTCATTGTCTCCATAAACCCTAGCATCAAGTATAAATTAATCAATTTGGATGTGGCTCAACATCCACATGTTCAAGCAAAGAATATCAAGGAGGCTCAAATCAATGGTGAGAATATTCATGCTTTTTAAAGATTTGAAGTTCATTATGGATAAATATGTTTTGAGTTTATATTTTTATGATTTAGATATGGATGGTTTGGGTATGGATCTCAGATATCCAAGATTATATACTTTAGGAACAATCAATATTAATGTTCAGAAAAATTCATGAATTTTTGGTATAGGAAAAAGGTCACTTTACATGATATCATAGTTGGAAAGGCAAAAAGAACAGTCAAGGTAGAGCATGAGGATGAGATTTAAGAAAGGGATAAAGAGTATCAATAATATTCATATGATGGCATAGATGAATAAACAATACAAACACAAAATAACACTTCATCTACTCAAGAGACAAAGGAACCACCAAAGGAAAATGTGGAAGAGTTATAAGAAAATGTTGACAAGGTTAAAGTATTATAAAAATTTGAAGTATATAGACACCCAGATCATCATGAGAGGAAAAAATCATGGAATCATGTGAGGGAGTGTCATAACAATAATCACTTTGTTTATATAGGAAATCATAATACCAATCAGTATGGCTATACAAGGAATCAATGGAAAAATCACTATGGATATACATGGAAGCCAAAGAAGAACAACTATGGTTAGGTATGAAATCAAAGCAATACAATGGCATATGGAAAATGGAATCGGTGAGGAAATCACTATGATTATGTATGGAATAATAACTAGCATGGTCGTATATGAAATGAAAGTAACATAGTAGAATATGGTACATGGTATAAAAGGAGGAATAATTATACATAAACACCAAGGAGATACAATTATGATCATGAATTTGGAAACAAGGTTGGAAAGATATCACCTACCAAGATCACTTATAGATGGTTAGGTGATTGAGCTTGAAGACAAGTGTGTAATGATTTGAATTACACTTATTATTTGTTTTCTTCTTATGTTTCAGGGATGAAACATGTCAACAAGGGAAGGAATGTTATGTAATTAGGGATATGATATATTAATGTATATAGGTTAATGTAGATACTGATATGTGACACACATCCCCCTTAGTTATCTACATGGGTCTAATATATTAGGATAAATGAGTAGCTTATAGAATTAGTGCATTGGGTAATGGTCAGCCTACACTAAGATAACAGGTCACCCATCCATTATTAGTTAATAAAGGTATATATAAAGGAGACAAATATCATTTTAAATACTATTAATCAATAAAAAATGTTGATCTTCTATTATAATAGGATATTGGAGGTTTTACCCCTCAAAGTGGCATTGTGGATTTATTCCTTCCTAAAGGAGTATTGTATGGTGTTACCCTACCTTAAGGGTAATTATTATATTTCTACATATATTTAATATTTAAGCATCTTAATCCACCAATATCCATTGTGTTATGTTGATCTACATTATATTTTTTACTATTTCCAATTATTATAAGTGTGGATCATATCAATGGGACAATCTCATTCAAGACCATGTGTTTAATGTAGTAGTTCAATTTTATTTGAAATAATCCCTCAACCATATTATTCCCTTTCCAATGGGACATAAAAATGATTCCTTTCTATCTACAAGGTAAGATGGGGAGAGCTAACACCTCACTTTCAATAATGGGAACCATACTCTATCTAAAATTTTAAAGCTAAAAATGCAAGATTTGTTACATTTGAGTTATCTGAAACCATATATAGTTAGATGGATAGGGGTGAAGTTAAGACTGTAATTTATTTAGTCTCATATCCCATACCATATCGAAACATAGTCAATCAATGAATAAGAGGAGATCAAAAAATTAGAATTTTTGCAATAGAATAGGGGATAGCTTCCATAATAGACAATAAGGGATGAAAATATTTGTTATTTTAAAAAATCTATGCCCATATTACATCTGATTATTCTTTTGGACCTTCATTATCTATATTTTATTTGTACAAGAGATGTGCAAAATGTAAATTAAGGTGTGTGATGAGAAGCAAAAATGGCCTCATCTACCTATTTAATACTTTTGTAAATAATTACTTTTCATCATAGTTTGCATTCCTAAAAATTCATAATATACTTGTGGGCATATGTAATGTGTGTGTGTGTGTGTACATACATACAAATTAAATCTTAAGTTTGATATACTATATTTAATTTTTCTAATATATTTTAATGGTTTTATAAATGGTTTGATATTTCATGTCTAAATAGAATGTAAAATATATTTCTTTGTTATGTTTAGTATCCTATAGCCATTATGGTAGATATACTTGTAGCCTTTGGTTGGATGGATTTTGGATACATAAAATGACCTATTGTACTAATTTTGGGACAAGTGTTAAAAAATTCAAAATGTTAAGTCTTCTGTCCACAATGGGTCAAATGAGGTAAACCTGGTCAAAATTAGGAAAATGTGAAAAACATTATAAGTTTTTAAGCCTTGTCTAAATTTGGATATCTATTAAACACACAATGAATTTTTACTTATGGTTAAGTAGGATGGAAGAATATGACACCCTTGAAAATAACTTTAGTAGAACCTAACACACTTGCAAACCTCCTTGGTGGAACCTAATAGGTTGTTAAGCACACATCATAATTTGGGGTATTTGTAAACACACCTCATAGACCCTAAGCTATATTCTAACACTTCATAGATCTCTAAGCCTACATAGGCACTTTGTAGAAACTTATAACTTACTCAAGCATCTTTCAGTCTCTACTATAAAATTGATAGTCACTCCATATATGCAAGAATTCTAAGTAGGTTTTAAATCACCTTCCATTATTTGTCATCCTCACCTATTTCCCCCTCCAATTCAAATTTATTTTGTAGTCTTTTGATATTTTCTTCTAATGTTACAAATTTCAAGGTTCCTACCAAAAAGTTTCATAATTATTGTTTGAGGGAATTAGGGTGCATGTTCAAGCCTACATCTCTAACTTGTAGATTAGAGACTTGAATGAATTGCTTTCAAAATCAAGGTTTCCTACTCTTTTCAATTTTCTAACTTCAAGCCACTGTTATTCTTTTTCAAAATCAGGTTTACAAATTCATTTGTTGTACTATTAAAATATAGGATTTTCTCATAAGGACATTTGGTTATTGATTACATATTCTATGGATTTAGAGGCTAGTCTTAACACTATAATATTTTGAGTTTGGTCCCAACACCATTAGAACTCATGATGTGCTCAAAACCTATTAGATCTGTAGCATTCGTAACACCCTATCAACACTTGAGGCATGTTTGATATCCCATTACAATCCATGATGTGCTCAGAATAGTTTGGAACCTAATCACTTGATATGCATATTACTAGGTTATACATCTTATTCATATATAATCTAAGACCCACTCCTTATTTGAACACATCTAATTTTCTACCTTTTCCAAGTCTAGTTCACAACTAAGTTTCTTTCTCATAAATAGTTATTATGCATTAGATGTCAAAATCTAGGACTCTAATTAAGAAAACCTTGAATAAAATTACTCCACATAATGCTCCTTCAAAAAAGGCCCCCTAGGATGAATAAGGTACAAATATACAATATAAATTTCAAGGATCATTCCTTTATCACACTTGGAATCCAATGTGGAAAACATATATGACACTTCCCTAGGTCATATTAACTTGGACAAATTTTGGAGTATAATAAATGGGACTACAAAATCAAATTATGGTCAAGTTATATATGATATTGGAATATCCAAAGCAACTAATTTTTCAACTTTGATATAAGGCCTAGAGTTAGTCCTAACCATGGCCAAGCACCATGATCTTGAAAAAAGGGAAGTCAAGAACTCAAGAGGAGAGTATGTTTTATTCCTAGCGCAAGAGCACATTGATAATTTTCTCTAATTTCTAGATAAGGTATCCTTTGTTGACTTGACTCTAACACTACTCAATAATTATGGGAATATAATGTTAATTCCTATTACAAATGGGTAAAAAAAATGGTTTATAAAATCAAATAATTCAATGATGTGGCTTTCAAAAATAATATCTAGGTTTGAATTCATAAATGAGGTCAATGACATGATCACACTCTTGCAAAAAATTGTAGGGTTTCTAGTTGCACATGATGTTTTCAAACTTGGATGTATAGGTATATCCATATCATTCACAAGAATGAATGATACATCAATTGGGGATAGCTCATCAGTGATTCTATCCATAAGGAATTAACACAAGTCAACATAACTTATAGGTTATACACAAATTCTTTCCTTGTATATGTTGTTTCTAGAAGGAGGTTTTACAATGGGTTGAATATGGTAGGAAATATCAAGACTACAAAGATATATGATTTATATCCTCAACTCAATCTAAAAGAGGGTGATCATTATTTTTGTAGGGTAAATAATGCATTCCTAAGACATGTGATCTAGATTTTTGAATAAGACCCATACAATATGAGGATAATTATGGAATATTCTACAAAGATCAACAAATAGGGAACATTATTTATATAATTTCAAACTTTCACTTATCTGTAGATCTTTGGATGCAAAATTACACCATATATACTCATGAGTTATGTTGATGATAAATAGAACTTGATGGATTTGGTTAGATAATTAACTAAGACACATAAATTCTTTGCAAGCAAACACAAAGTTTGAGTGAAGTCTCTATAGGAAGATACATGTGTGTATCATTGGCAAAAGTAAAATATATTAAATAAGAGATAACATGTGTCACCATCTAGCCATTTGAAAATAGGCTTTATTTTGACATTTGAGGTCTAGTTAAGAAAATTCCTAGTTCATCATATCAACACGTGTCTCATTTTGAAGACTACTAGATGTATTATCATGATGAGAAGGAAGTAAGAGTTTGAGACTACTCACAGTTCACCTTGAAATAGGTCATTGCATTTGACATTGCAAAAGTTTCCAAAAATCTTGTAGATGATGGAGATGTATTGTATCCAATATATAAAAAATATGGAATTGAATCAAAACCACTTCTTAAATTGATTGGAATAGAAAAGTGTCTACTTATCTCATAAGTAGAACATAGTTTGTGCTTGACAAAACATTGGAGTGGTTGAAAATCAAAAGTGTAAACATTGATAAGGCAAGATTTCCATGACCACCAAATGAAACTAAATTTGGTAACTTTCACAAATAACACTAATTAGAATTTGTAACTTCATACGCAGTTGGTGTGAGCAAAGACACCCTAGAAATAGAAGAGGATATATAAATTGAAGTTTTTCAAATATTGCTCTAGTTTAGAGGCATCTCAAACTCAAGATATTAAAAAAATAGGAGAAAAATATTGTTGTTCTCCTAGTATTTATATTTTAGAAGATGTTCCCCTTTATAACTGTGTTCAATCTCAAATATTAGTAACAAATATTACTCAACAATTCCTTGCATCTGATACTTTATCATTACTTTTATCCTCTACTCCTCTTTAACTTGATACTTTCTTTGCCTTCATCTTCTATACAATATTCTAAACTTCCTCTTACATTTTCAGCTGAATCACTGATAAATACTTTTAAGAAAGATTAAGGTGAAAGTGTACCAAAAGAGACCCAAGCCTTGAAAACCCCTCCACTTCCTCCTAATACTCAAATTGAATTTGATTACAATAACCTCCTCCCAGTGCATAGATTCATGACTAGTTGAATGAAGTAATAAAGAAAAGAAAGAAAATTGTTAAACATCAAGAGGCTGATTTTAGTGCCCTGAAAACTCTCCCTCCACAAACAATGAATAAACCAAAAAATATGTCAAGAATAGTCACAGTTAATAAAGGGGCTAGATATGTAGAGATAGTAGTTCATTTTGCATAAAAATACAAAGATAGTGTTAGTGCTTCAGAATATTAGATTAAAAAATTACATTTGGGGAAAATAACTAGGAAAGGAGTGAAAGAAAATGTTTAGTCGATAATTGGAACCTTTTTTTAAAATATAGATCAAGATAAGATGACCAAGGATCAACTCAAATAAAAATTTGAGTAGGTTACATCACTAGTTCAAATTTCTATCAAGCCAATTCAGTATTCCTCCTCCTCTATTACCCCATAAATCACCCACATGGAGACACTCAATGTTACATATAAAATTGGACACATGGGCAGAATAATGAAAGAATAGTCTGAGAAAATTATACAATAAAGCATTGCCACAATCAATACAACCATGACTACATATTATGAAATTCAATTATAATATGATAAGGTAATAGAAGATGAAGATAAGTATACATAAGAAGTAGATAAATGGAAAGAGATAATTCCCACATTGAAGGATTTCTCTAATACTTACCCAAATGAGCTCATTTAATAAGGAGTCATTCAATTTTAGTAAATTGTAGAACTTATTGAGTTCTTGGGAGCTACTCAATTCAGGATCTACATAGTTACAAAGGGTAAAATAAACTTCAATGACTCTAAGTCAGTGTGAGGTGATGTTATTCTTGAAGCATTTTGAGGGATTGGAAAGTTGAATTACATATTTATGTACGATAATAGGAAAGTGGTCACTGAAGACATCATTGTTGAGCAATTCAAGAATAATATTGAAGAGATGTTAACTCTAAAATTTGAATTCAACTATGAATCCATTCATAATTTGATCAAATATGAGAATAAGCTAGAAAATATTGATTCAATGCTAAAAAGACTTTAGTAAACATCATAGAAAATGATAGATATGTATTGAGAGGTAGAAATGAATTTTATATATTCAAATGATTCTAATGAATAAAAAGTGAGATAAACCTTGTAAAAATTCCATAAATATAAGTAGAAGAATCATCCACCAATGAAATAAAATATCAAAGTCATTAAAATTAAGTTTGTAGCAAATTTTAATGATTTCCATACTTGTAATTTTGAATCATTCTCATAATTTTCAATTGTGCTTTTTGTAATAGTTAATTTGCACATTGTATGTCATGCAAATGTACGAAGTATTTTTTTTTCAAGTTTTGAGTTGTGAAAAATTTCCAATACATTTTTTCAAATTATGCAAATATTCCATTGTACTTTTACAAGTCATGCAAAAACACTAACACACTTTTGCAAGTTGTGCAAACTGAGTAATGTGTTTTTATAAGTTTTAAGTTAAGAGAATTAGCTAATGTGTTTTTATAAGTTCTCAAAAATAAAAAAGTGGTTATACAATATAACCACCCATGTCAAACTATAAATATAAGTTTGGGCTCATTATAATGGCTTTTGACAATTAAACATTTTACCAAGATAAATAAAAAGGAGATTGTATTTATGGCTCGTAAAGAATTTATTACAAACTTTGGGTTTGAGTTTTCATTATTAAAAACGTATCTGTATACATCCATGTATACTTGATTATATTATTTTAATTTATTAGTGATATTGTGATAAATAAATTAAAACATAGATATTTCATGATAGAGTTTCTTATTCAAACCTACATTTACAATTTCCACGACTATGAAATCTTGGTAAGGTAAAAATAATATTTTCATGTAGATTTTATAAAGAAATAATAGATAACTATTTTATAATATTATTGTAAACTAGGAATTTGACTCAATAGAGGATGGTTAGTATCATGTTAGTTCCAAAATGAAATAAACACACTAACTAGCATAACATCTCTAGGCCTAGTCACTAGGGGGAGCTTATTGAGGAAAAACCATTTGAGAACACAACTAAAAATGGAGAGAAATGAGAAATATGAATAGAAAACATAAATTTATCACCAAACCCTTGATTTTTCTAAAAGGATCCTTCTTTGGCTTGTTCGGCTTGTGTTTTAAGAGATCTTCTTCAATGTAATTGGGCTACCTTCATCTCCTCTTGGCACCTTTATATTTGGCTAGGCTTGGCTCAAAAAAATGGCATTATATCACTAAAATTTAATGATTTTTTAATGATTTAATCATTATAAATTTTCACTATCCATGTTTAAAATTCAATAGGCAAGGCCTCCTATTTATAGATTTTACAAAATGGTGAGAATGAACATGTACCATCCATCTCAAGATAAATATTTGTCTCTAAGAATCCATTCAATTTTGAAGACCAAATTAAATAAATTCCCTCATTAATATTTTGGATAGAGGGTCATCAAAGAGGTATGGAGGGTCTTAATGAGGCATGGGGTGGCTTAATCTTGATATTTTATGCATTTATGGCCTCAAGATGTCTTCCCATAGAAATGATGTCATTTGATGATGCATATATTCAATATTCATTTCCAAAAATTATTCAAAAAACTCCATGGAATTTTTTATTAGGCTCATTATTTGAATTAATTAGCTTTAAGCATGATTAGTCACTTTGGTGCAAATTTTGGTCCTTTGTGCACAAATTAATCAAATTGTTGAAAATGTTGTATTATTGACTCAAAATTTGACTGGACTAGAAATGGAAGTTGATGTTATATGCATTGGAACCATATTCCCATTTAGGATGTTGTCAATACAAAATAACAAAGGCACATGTCTTGTGCAAGAAATTTGATAGAAAATAACAATCCAAAGCACCTAGGTGCGAAAATGTCATTTTGACTCAAAATGATTTGATCAAAGTTAGCTACTTCATAAATTGCATTGCTCCATTTAGTGACACTTTGGCCAAAATTGGTTCACATCATTTAATTAATTTTAATTTTTTAGGTCAAATTATACACTTTGGTATAAATTAGTCAAAATCCTGGTTGAAGGTTATCAATGGCTAGTTTTAGGTGTCTATAGTTTGGCTTACTTGGGAAGATGCTACAAACCATAGGCATAACAATGTAGTCTCAAATAATGAGAAATGGATTGTATGCCAAAAGTAAAATGATGATTGAAGAAAGAAGCTCCCAAATGGTGTTTGAAAAGCCTATGATGATGCCCCCTTGAGGGAGTGGACATCACATTTGTTGATGGACAGTCCCTCAAAAAGAAGTAAGAAGAAAGGTGGAATTAACCCATGGTTGAGATTAATCCAAATGACAAAATGATTGCATGCATTAATTTAAAAAGGATATTGATTTACTCAAATGCATTTATAATCAAGAATAAAAATCAAAATAATGATTTGCCAATAGGTGGTTATAATCATTAAAATAACCTAGATTAGATAAAAGATGATTGATATGGTTGTGCCCCAATTAGGGTTGATTAGCAAGAATAACTCAAGGATATAACTTGGAATACATATTAAAGATGAGTGGGTGGAAATTTAGATGTGATGGTCTAATGACTAAAGAATCCTTGAATAACGACACATATGAATATTCACAAGATGATGAAAGGGATGGATAGAATAATAAGATTTGATCAATAAAAAAAATTAGTTCTACCTGCTAACAAGGAGATGCATGTCTTAATTAATAATAATACAAATATAATGGTTAATGGGTTGATTCAATCAAGATGGTTAGAAGGATTTGTGAAGGTGTCAAGGAGAAACTTCTATAGCTTCATTTCTTCTAGACCTTCTTGAATCTTATTTTTGATATAGCATGTGATGGTAGGCATCATGATAGAACACCATGAAGCTAAAATATGAATAAGGACTAACTCCCAATCCAATAAACACTCAAAAATAATACACCAATGATAAAAACCATGATGACAATGTTGATGTATGAATATAGATGGACTCAAGAATAATGTGCTTAAGGAATCACCCAATAACAAATATAGACTAAGTCAAATCAATAGTACTAAAAGATAAAAAAATAGGCAAGCAAATAAACAAACAAAGAAACACACAAAAAACACACAAACAGACAAATAACTTGAAATAAAAAACAAACAGAAAGCTCAAAAAAATCAAAATAAAGCATCCTAACAATGACCATGCCCTAATAGGGTAGATTGGGGATGATAAACTAGGCTTAGATAGGGTAAATATTTTTGGATTTTTGAAATATTGAAATGTTTTTAGCATTTTGAGGTATCTTAACTCATTAGAGAATGATAAGATACCTACTCACAAAATGGTGAGAGTGTTAACTTAGGTTGCTCAAAAAATAATGAGAGCACATGGAAAAGGGGATTGAGGTGACCTCAACATGAATTTAAAATGACCCACATAGTCCCAAAATAACCTCAAGTTAAATTAATTTCATACACATAAAAGGTGTGGAAAAACAAACTAGGTCCCAAAAAGTTCTCAAATTTCGCAAATAGCTAGTCAAATGAAAATAGAAATGGCAAGGTGATGCAACAACGCATGGTAAAAAAATGTTTCCCATAGTTTTCCTATAGGTAGTTATAACTAAGATACAATAGATCAGATCAATGATACTAATTTTCCCATAGGTTTTATAATTAGTAGCAAGACTGGTGAACACTAATTTGCCCATAGACAATTATATTTAAGGTCACATAAACAAACTTGATATAGGATGGAAAATGAAAGATATCTTTCCAGATCAACTATCACACTACTTTCATATACTATCATTTAAATATAGATTTGCTAAGAATTGAAAACTTGATCAGCATCCTCTTGTAAAAAGTATGGGAAGAAATAAAGTAAAAGATCAAAACATGATTGGATAGGATTGGCTAAAAATAGGCTTTGGTCTAGATAAGAATGGTATGGTAAGATAGAATGGCATTAATTTAGGATAATGATGGTTTTCAATAAATTGGATAAAAATGGTAAGAGGTTTTCCCCTAAGTGATGGGGTGAATGACTAGGATATGCGACAGGGGCAAAAAGATTGGAAAATGGAAATAACTTGGTTTTGATATGATACATGTTTTTGGATGATGATGGTTGATGTTTTTTATTTTTTTGGCTTGGGTGTGGTTTTGGATTCTATTATCTTTTGTGATGTGGAGATACACATCTTGACCAAAAAATAATATAAACAAAATACTGAATCAAATTTAACTAATATCTCACACCTCATTTGAATAGTTGCTCTATCAACAACTACCTACAAATTTGGTTGTCAAGAATGCTTTTGTGATCTTCATTAATAATTGATTTTGATTCCTTTAAGAATTAAGACAAGCTATCTTTGTATCCTCTACAAAATAAAATGTGGTCATATATGGTAAATAGGGATAAATATTAGATGATAAGTTTGGTTGTGAAATGGAATGGTGGATGATAAATGAATGTGTAATGGTTAGGAAACAAATAAATATCAAGATTTTTAGTCACACATAATTTTTTTGATGTCAAATTGGATATAACTTTGGATGTGGTGGGGCTAAATACCTTTGAATATTCTCTTGATAAGACCACTAGATTCTTCTATTGTTTTAACTCGAGAGTAACAACCATCTAATTAGGTTGTAGATAGGAAGCTATTTTGATTTGATCTTGACTAATGTATTCATTAAGCAGTGAAAGAATTTTGTGCTCAGCTATTGTCACCTCAATGAGGTTTCCACCAATGAATTTATCTTTATTGTCCCATAGTACCTCCAAAAATTTCACTAATGAACATTGGATTTTGACTTTGATTTTATTCTAGCACTTTCAAAAAAGTTTCACTAGAAGATGTAAAGTTTGAAATTTTTGTGTCCCCTAGCACCTTTAAAAAGGTTTCACTATGAGAGTGTTCTTCTACTACATGAATGTGGTATTATCCTCCATTCTCTTCTTTAACTACTATGTCACCATGGATGTAGTTCAATAAAGTATGATTATGTCGATCCTAATCAACACTTGTGGGAGATGGAATGTCAATGAAATGGCCATATTGGTTTTTGGAAATGGAATGGGGTGTGGAAACATAATCCTCATATAATATGCTAAGATAAATTAATCAATACTAAATTATTCATCCTAAAAAATCAAGGAAGGATTACAAATGTACAAATTTGTTAGGCATGCATAACTAAGTTTGTAACAGTCATGAATCAACATTAGAATCAACATCAGTTTCAACATTAGATTTAGAGTCCTTTGAGTCAAATACTAAATCTAATTTCATTTTAATAACGAAACCTAACTCTAATATTAATTCTTCATCTAATGGGTACTCTATTATATTGATGTCTTGTTGAATGTTTGGTATTAGACAAATAATGACCTATGATGGCATAATAAGATCCACAAAAATTGGTTTGTCAGAGTGGGACTCCTTTAGGATGGGAAAAAGGTCAAGATACAACTCCTTAGAGAATATCTTGTCAAAGGGAAGCCCTTAAAAAATAGGTATATGGTCAAGGTAATGATTTTCTTAAAGATGGTTATAATCATTAAGAAGTGACTCAACAAATACTAGCTCATTAGAGGGAGACATCTTGACAATAGGTATAGGATTTAAAGGTGATTTATCATATTTTAAATTATCACAAGTGGTTGGTTCAATATAAACATCTTTTATTAGTTGCTTCTCTTGGCCTTGGTTTCTAATGAGTTGGAAAATACCAATTTGGAACATAATTTGGTCTTCAAATAATTGGATTGATTGAGGTTTTGATGGATTGGTATTGGATAATGAATGTCATGTAGTTAGATAATGGTAAGGTATTGGGGAGTATGATTTCTTACAAGAGCCAAAGGATGAAGTATTGAAATGGTAATGATAGGATAGTGTGGAGCTTGGTTATTAACACAAGCTAAAGAAATAGGTCCTAGAATGGTGAAGGGGCATTGTGGAACTTGGTTGCTCACACAAACTAAAGGATGAGGTCTTGAAAGGATAATTTTATATCATTGTGGATCATGGTTTCTCGTACAATCCAAAGGATGAGGTCCTAGTATGGGAATGGTGTGACATTGTGGTCTTGGAATAAAAATGGTATGACATGGTGGAGCCTAATTACTTGCATAAGCTAAAGCATC
This sequence comes from Torreya grandis, assembly GCA_037957365.1. NCBI lineage: Eukaryota > Viridiplantae > Streptophyta > Pinopsida > Cupressales > Taxaceae > Torreya > Torreya grandis. Next base: position 1,183,297 of record JARHVA010001037.1, on the reverse strand, counting down.
CAAGTCCTATTCATAAACCATATCATCCCAATTGATAAATTGATTTGTATTTTATGGATTTTTACTATGTTCCCCATATGGATTATTATAGGGAGAATAATAAAACTCCTTAGAAAATCTATCTCTATAGGGGTTTCTAGTCAGATTTTGTGTGGCCATTCTATCATAAATTAGATTGTATGTGAATCTAACATAAGTGTAGTTAGACATATCCACATAAATAGTGAAATATCTAAAAATCAATAATTAGAGTTCTATAAAATCTAAAAAACTATGTCCAAAGAAAAAATGGTTTAAACTTGGTCTAACTTGGTTAAAAGGGTGGAGTTGTATCTTCAAAATGGTTTGAAAGTGGAGCTATATATCCAAATAGTTTGTGTTAAAATTTGGCATAAAATATTCTAACATCAAATTTCATACACATAAAAGGCCAAGCAATGAATAAAAATCATCATGTCAAAGTCTAGGCCAAAGTGTTCCAAACAAGGTTTAAACTAGGAAAGAGAAAAGTTGAGTTGCTATGTCTTTTATCCAAATGCAAAGTCAAAAAGTAGACTAAAAAAAACATGATTTTTTAGGTCTTTTGGCCAAATGGCATCAAAATCTAGGCTTGAAACAAAGGCATTGATGTCAATTTGATCTAATCTAACAAGTTTAGAAACAACTTTGACATAGACCCGACACATGCAATCAAATATAAACATGATTAGTTGGTATAAGGCACAAGGCAAAATGCATCTGGGGAAGAGATTATTTTCTCCTAAACAAAATCACAAATAATGATGAGGATAGGCTCTACAAATAAATAAACAATCAATAGTCTTCAAATTTGGGTAATCGATTAACCAAAATTATGTAACCCAAAAGAGAAATATTTATGTATCAGCCACACAAATTGATGCCTAAATAAAAATAAATTAATGTTTAAATCCAAACTTGATAAGGTTAATTGAAACCTCAATTTTAAAAACTAGGATTTGACTAAACAAGCTAGACAAGACTAGACAACATGACGGCACATAAACAAGGTCCAAATGGCTGATGTGATAGGTTTGAAAAAAATGGTTTTTAGCATAATGATAAATAAGTTTTGAAACAAATAGAGTAGCCTAATGGCATGAGCATGCTCAAATTATGTGATCATTGTTATGTTTCAAAGACTCAAAGGCTCAAACTTGATAATGATGTGGGTAACATATCAATACCCATTTCAAATAATTAACATACACATAAACAAGTTTAGCAAGAATTTTAAGGCACAAGTGTGGTGTAAAATAGACAACATAATACCTCCTTGACAAGAGAGTGGTGTATAAACAAATTGGTTTAAACTTGGTTTACAAATAAACAAATAAGTTTTAGTCTCAAAACATACCAAGCAATTAAAAAAAAGTGATAAAAATACATTAAGTATAATCACCCTAAATCTTAACAAGGATATGGCAAAGTAGGGTTGACTAAAACTAATTAGTTTTTGAATGTTTCTAGATGGATCAATTATACAATGACTTTCACGCCAGACAATGTAAAATAAGTGCACTTTAATTGAGTGTCCATGGCACTTGGATTGTTGCAAAAAGGTCTTGCCTTTTTTGGTAACCACTACGTCTGTTACTTGTTCAGTGTAGTGTGATGTCCAATGTGTAGATAAGTCCCAATGCTTAACCCCAACACTAAAAGGTGGTTTAACTACTCAAACCTCCAATCCTAGTGGGGGTGATGAAATTGATGTTGGGAGATGAAACCCTGGGTCAAAGCTTTCCTATAGAACTTATGGGAGGTAATGAAGTGCCCCTCGCAAGCCAAGTTTACATAAAATAAATGACTTAAAATAGAAAGACTTTATGGTCACCTCAAGATCACCCAATATTGTTTTGATTTTTTGGGGAATGCTTTAAATAACATTCTTTTCATGCCTTAGACTATGTATGTTTGCAATAAGGATGGTGCTTTTGATTCCAAAAGTTCCCTAAAGGGGACGGATGTAAGATCATACACACATGAACCTTATTTTTTCCAATCAATTAATTAATAATATATTACATAAAAAATTGACAAATGAGTCCAATTTTAAGCACTAAAACAAAATTTTGGTGATGTTATTTTTGGCCCTTGGCCTTAAATTGCAAACTTTGAATGATAATCACAAAACTTGATCAAGAAAATAGCCTAAAATTTTTTCATTGGCACCAAAAGAAATATTTTTAATTCATTTTAAACATCTAAGAGAGGTCTATAATAAATGTTTATCAAATCTTTAGCTTGGTCCTACAAATAAAAAGTTAGTATGTCCTTTAGCTTTGAAGCTAATTTATCAAAAGAGACAAGCTACCTTGAAGGGTAAAAATCTATCAACCCAAAGGCAAAACCTCAAGAAAGAAAACACGTTAGATTATAAACTTTTAATAAGATATTAAAAAATTTGTAAAAAATATATAAAACTTGAATTAAACTAATATCATATTCTAAAAATCTAGGAGAAAACATGTGGTTTTAAAAAAAATCATCAAAAATAAAGTCTGTATGACCCCAAACCAAGCATTTAAAAATGGCCTAGTAACTCTCATGTTTGTGTTTTTAAGAAAAAAACTATGACTATCGATGGTTATACCTGATTGTCAATGGTTTAAAATAACCATTGATGGTTTACTCAATTGTTGGTGGTTCTTCTGACCGTCAGCGATCTCTGTGTAAACCTATGAAGATAAGAATCCAGCCCAATGAAATTAGAAAACCAAATTGCAAGAGTTTTAATAACCCAAATAAATATTTTAAATTTTCATAATGATCTTCTTCATACATGGGATGAATTTGGTCCCATCGGGCATGCCATTATGTAGACTAGGAATTTGACTCAAGAGAGAATGGTTAGTATCGTGTTAGTTTCAAAATGAAATAAACACACTAACTAACGTAACATCTCTAGGCCTAGTCACTAGGGGAAGCTTATTGAGGAGAAACCATTTGATAACACAACTAAAAATAGAGATAAATGAGAAATATTAACACAAAACACAAATTTCTCACCAAATCCTTGATTGTTCCAAAAGGCTCCTTCTTTTGGTTTGTTCAACTTGTGCTTCAAGAGATCTTCTTCAATGGAGTGTGGCTACCTTCATCTCCTCTTGGCACCTTTGGCTTTGGCTTGGCTTGGCTCAAAAAATTTGCATTGTAACACTAAAACACAATGATTTTAGAATTATTTAAGTATTATAACTTTACACTATCCAAGCTTAAAATTCAATAGGCAAGGCCTCTTATTTATACATTTTTAAAAATGGTCAGAATGAACCTGAACCATCCATCTCAAGATGAATATATGTGACTAAGAATTAATTCAATTTTAGAGGCCAAATTATATAAATTCCCTCATAAATATTTAGGATAGAGGGGAATTAAAGAGGTATGGAGGGTCTTAATTAGGAATCAGGTGGTTTAATCTTGATATTTTGTGCATTTATGGCCTAGGGATGTCTTCCCATAGAAATGATGTCATTTGATGATGTAGATATTCAATATTCATTTTCAAAAATAAATATTCAAAAATATCTATGGAATTATTAATTAGGCTCATGATTTGAATTAATTAGCTTTAAGCATGATTAATCACTTTAGTGCAAATTTTGGCCCTTTGTGCACAAATTAATCAAATTGGTAAAAATGTTGTATTATTGACTCAAAATTTGATTGGATTGGAAGTGGAAGTTGATGTTAGATATATTGTAACCATATTCCCATTTAGGATTTTTTTTAACAACAAATAACAAAGGCACATGTCTTGTGCAATAAATTTTATAGAAAAGAGTAATCCAAAGCACCCAGGTGCAAAAATTTCATTTTGACTTGAAATGATTTGATCAAAGTTAGTTGTTTCATAAATTGCATTGCCCCATTTAGTGAAACTTTGGCCAAAATCAGCACTTCAATATAATAATTTCACATCATTTAATGCGTTTTAATGTCTTAGGCTAAATTGTACACTTTGGTAGAAATTAATCAAAACCCTGGTTGAAGGTTATTGGCGACCAATTTTAGGTGTCTATAGTTATCATTAATAAATAGTGATTTTGGTGTATGTTTTGTTCTTATGAATATATAATGTCTTTCTTTCCCATTTAATAACAAATATTTTCTCTTGGTAAAGTTATCTTTCCCCTTGATATTTCTAGTTCGTCTCTAAATTTACCCTGTTGGATTTGTAATCCTTATATAAACATTCCTTTCCTTTATCTTCCTTCTTTTTCTTTGCTTTTACTACCTTTTCCATACTTTCTAGTTAAAATTACAACCCTTATGAAGAACATCATTATTTTTGTGAATAGTTTAATTTTGTACAATATTTTTGGTTTTTAATAAAGGTAGCTCCACCTTATAATAAGAGAGGGACATTGTTTCTACACTATTGACTAAAATTTCATATTTTTCTCCCTGACAAATTTTAAACTAATAATTTTTTACACCCACTGATGCACATGTATTTACATTTTTTGTGTGACCCACATACATGAATTTTTTTCCCTACATAACTCTTCCAACATCTTGAGGACCAATTCATCAACTAGATATTGAGTGGAATCAACCTATACAGTTAGACATTAATGTTGATACCATATAGATGCTTAAGATTGTGATGAAGTTAGTGTCATTCAGTTCCAGATCATTATAACTATATTGAACTAAGAATTAGATCATGTAGAGAGGGTATAAAGGGTTCTTTAAAAAAAGATATCCAAAGAGCTCATCAATTAGCTTATAATATTAAATAGTGAACTATGAATATGAATCTCACCATAAATCAAGATCTTGACCTTTAACCTAGATTGAATTTGATAGAAGATATAAATAATATATATTTATTCAAGTTTTTCGTTACTTTCTTGGAATGACAGATAAGTGATGTTCAATTTGAAACTATCATTACAAAAATAAAATTTGAAATAGATCATGTGACTATCACCTTAATAAAGTTTTAAATTGACTCAAGAAGATAAGTAAGAAGATAAATGAGAAGAGTAGTTCATATAATCATTCAAAGACTTTATGTAGTAATATTTTCTTCTCATGACCATCCCAATATCTCAAACTCCAGTACTTAAATTTAATCTTGATTGATTAAGTGAAATACAAGAGGATATTTCTTTATATCTGCAAGCATTCACATGGGATAATAGAATTGGTGTAGTTCAATTTTGAAGAGTTGTTTAAATTTTAAAATATGATGAATATCATGTAGTTTTAGTACAAATATTTAAATCCATAGTTTTAGTTTAGTTGGAATATATGAATTTTTTTCTAACATTCTCCCTAGTCCAATTTGGGGGCATAAGTCCAAATTATGTAAAATGGTCCTTTTTGATTGACCTACACAAAGACTTTTGGCCATTTCTACTCCATGGTAATGAAATAGTCTCCTCTTATTGGCCATATTAAAGATGCTCAGGTTTCCCTAGCTTATTTTCTTCATAATAAAATCAAAATGATTATCTTAGTGGCAAACATTCAAACTACCCATGGTATTATTTTGGAAAGGAAGTTTTTTAAAGAATTTGGTGTGAAATTCAATTGGAATTATCATATGAAATGATTCCAATCATATGAGTAAAATAACACCTTGAGCCAGAGATGAAAATAAAATACACTATATAAAAGGTAGATGATCCCATAGAATATATCTTATACGAAGATGCAGGCTTAAAAAATTATTTGTTGATGTTAGAAAAGGACATAGACATGTTAGAAATAATGAAAATATATCTCAATAAATTTTGGACATTAGAATCTAATGGCATTTGTTCTTTGATCGAAGCCAGTGCAAGAGTAGTTTTGATATCCTTAAACAATGAGATATTTCCTTTTTCATACAAGTTACAATTTGAATGTACAAACAATATTGTCAAGTATGAAGCTCTACTACTTAGATTATAGGTTTAAAAAGAGATGGGGGTCATGAATTTTAAATTCTTACATGATTCAAAATTGGTTGTCAAGCAGATTAAAGGTCAATATCAGGTGAAAAATGACTACTTGAGGTACTATAGGAATAAAGTTTAAGATAGCATAGAAATATTTGATTCTTTCTCCATTAATTCCATTCTAATAGAAATTAATTCTAAATTAGACACACTTGTAGTGCCATCTTCATTGTTAATTCCACATTCAAATATTAGTATAGATAAATCCATAATTTAATTGGTTTATTGAACCAATATACTAGAAAATTTAGAAAACTAGTAAGTATTTAATGATGATAAATAGATAATCTCTTTTCTTAATAAGGATGATATCTCTAGGAATTTGTACTTTGAAGGCAGTGAATCTTAATACAAAGAATCTACATATAAAATATAGAAATAAGGAATAGCTAAATAAAAAGATGAAGGATTCATCAAATTGAAAGAAAATAATATTCCTAAAGGTTTGGTTTCTTTAGAATAACTCTTTAATAAATATGATAGATTCATAAATAAGAAAATACAAAAAATGTTTTCTCAACTTAGAAAACTATGCAAAAGTAAACATAGGTTCTGAAGAACAACATAGACTAGTTAACATTGAAATGTTGCATCCTTAAGGAATAGAGAAAACATTTCAACCTATTCCAAAATTACATATGCATACATGCATATTCATATATAGATCTCAAGTCTTTTTTTCCTAAGGAGATAGAGCACATAGTCCTTATTAAATATGTTGCTAATTCATTCAAATAGAAGTAAAGAAAGTACAACCCCAATACTTTAGGGATGTTTTTTTTATTGTAAAAATTCATGAAATGCTAGATGGTCAAATTATTTTTCCTAGCCACCATTCTAAATGGGTTGTTGGCATAGTACCAATTCATAAAATGAGTGGATAAATCATAATTTGTGTTGAATTCATAAATTTGAATCAAGAATCTCTTAAAGATAATTATCCATTTCCAATCATGGATCAATTTCTCAAGTTTTCATAGTTTTTGAAATGTTTTCAATATTGGATGGTTTCTCAATATATAACTAGATTGAATTCATTAAAGAAGATCAACACAAAACAAACTTCATAACTCCACAGGGTACTTTCGCATATCAATGAATACCATTCAACTTAATAAATGTAAAATTTATCTTTTAGAGAGTTATAGATTTTACATTCAGAGACTTGAAAAACAAAATAATTATGGTATACCTAGATGACTTGATGGTGTTTTTTAAGAAAATAAAAAATAATTATGAACACCTTAAGAGAGTGTTTGTGAAGTGTCAATTACATGGTATTTATCTTAACCCAAAAATATATATTTTTAAATTTAATGAATAAAAAATACTTAGTCATATTAGCTTCAAATAATGGATAAAGATTGATCCAAAGAGATTTGAAGCAATCTAGAAACTATCCCTGCCAACAAGTAAACCATTTGTACATTCATTCTTTAGGAAAGTGAACTTCTTAATAATATTTGTACCAAATTTTATAAAACTCATTAGAAAAATTACCAAGATGATGAAAGTAAAACATTATTTTAAGTGGAATAATTAAGGAAAATGATTATTTGATAAAATAAAATATGTTATCACTCATGCACCAACTTTAATCTATCTAGATTTTGAAAAATAGTTTATCATTTATAGCTACTTTTCAGATCATACTCTTTCAACAATTCTAATTTAAAAAAATGATTAATGTGTTGAATCCCCCATTATTTTCATGAGTTAAAATCTCAATGACTATGAACTAAAATATTCTCCTAAATAAAAACATAAATACGTAGTTGTAAATTTTGTCAAACAATTTGGATATTATATCTTGCATTCGTATTCCATTATGATGATACCAAGTACAATGATAAAATATATCTTGACTCAACATGAATGATTTTCAAATGAGGGTAATTGGATAACTAAATTTCATGAATAATACCTTGAAAACAAGCCCAAAAATTTATTTAGAATAAACTGTTAGTGTCAACTTATAGCAAAACAAACAAATTCCCAACCAATTTCTTCTATAAATTTTGATGATTAGAATAAAGAGAAGCTTCCTCTAGTCCTATTTGTTGATTAAAATGATGAATGGTTTACATATATTTATTTACTTTTGACATATGGATAATGTTCATCTCATTTTAATGTTAAACAATGTAGGATAATCAAGATGAAGGTTAGAAAGTACATGATTTAGGATGGTACATTATTCAAAAAGAGTATCAATGGCTTCTTCTTTATAGGTGTTGATAGGGAACAATGTGTATTAGGATTTATTCCAAGCTAGGCATTAAATAACATTGAAAACAAATATTAAAACAATCTTACCTTGATAAAGTGAATAAACTACAAATTCAAGATAAGATATTTGACAAGTGGGAAACTATCAAATGGAGAAAAACCCCACAATCTATTAAAAGTCTTGAAATAATGTATATCTAAATAAATATCATGTAGAAGTTAAAAGAGAGAGATATAATGGAATTAATCCAAAAGATAATTATAAATTTTTAAGAGTAAGAGCAATACCAAGATTGTACCACTACCAAAAAGTAAGAAGAGAGGAGGAGAAGAGCTCAATAAATAGAGTTAGGAGGAATAGAGAGTTATTTGTGCAAGATTCAACATGTGATCCAAGTGTCCCTAATATTCTTACAAGTGGGGAGGATATGTGTAATATATTGGTGGAGATACATTATATGTAAGTAACTCCAAATCTTATAAGTGGACAAGAGAGGCGAGCGACACCTTAAAAGGTTAAAATAAAATACATTTTTAAATATAATAAATACACATACACATAAGAATTAGGATAAGCCTAAAAGACTATAATAAAGACACAAATTAAGGTTAATTCTTAAAAAATCCCAATTAAGCTTTATTTAGGGTTACAAAGGTGGAAAAAACCTTTTACAACAAAGAAGGGAGTTAAAATTACATAATATTCCCCCTTATTATAAATTTATTTCAAGAGGAATTATAATAGTTTGAGAAAGAAAAAAGAGGAGTTGAAAAATTTGCAAGGAAGAAAGTGTGATCACCAAGAATCTCCAAGAATCATTTTCTAAGACAATGTGGTCAATTTACAATATAGAAAAGACTAACAATAAAAATTAATGATCCATAAACCTAAAAAATAAACAAGCTAACACCAAACTTTCAAGTTAAATAAATATGTCAATATATACACACACACACACACACACACACACACACACACACACACACACACACACACACACACACACACACACACACACACACACACATAATGTAATAAAAGTATATGTATAACTAGACAAATTTGAGAAAAGATAACCTGCATCATAAAGTGCATAAACCTGTAGAAAAAGAAGTTAGTCAACATAATCTGAGCATATATCCTATGCAATAAAAAATAAGGAATGCATAAAAGAGATTAAGTTAATCAAAATAGAGACAAATAAGATGTGTCACTTGTAAAATATATTTTATGTGAAGCATTAGAATAATTATCACAAGAAGACATATCAAAGTCTCTATAAGATTCAATAGTTTTAATAATCTAAGTAATTTTAACCTTAGAGATGTAGACACCTAAAACTAGCCACCAATAATCTCCAACTAGGCTCCAGACCAATTTCTACCTAAGATTATCCATATTAGTGTTATCCTTGCTACTAAGGAACATGATGTTTTGGTCACCTTCTTTCATGAATTTTTAGATGTATACACTTGGGAATACACTAATATGAAGGGAATGGAACCTGAAATAGTCATCCATAACCTCGTTATATATAATAAGACCTGACTCATTTACTAAAGACAATGGCCTATGGCTCTTAAATTCTCCTAGTTGGCAAAGCAAAAATATAAAAACTCATTCGAGTTGGATTTATCTAAGATGTTGACTATCCCTGATGGATTTCCACCATTATCCCCACTCTCAAAAAGAATAGGGCTATTCATATTTGCATCTACTTTTATGATCTTAATATGGCCTACCCAAAGGATAACTTTCCTACTCCTTTGATAGACCAGATTATTGATTCCATTGCTGGTTTTAAGATCATGTCCCTCAAGGATGGTTTCTTTGGGTAAAACCAAGTCTTGATTGCACTTGAAGACTAGCACAAGATGATTTTCACTACTCTATGGGTACCTTCTACTACATCATCATTCCTTTTGGTCTAAATAATGTTAAGACCATGTATCAGCATGTCATGACCTTATCCACAAGATAGTTGAGTGCTATGTTGATCTCCTCAACAAATTATGTAAGTAGGATGAGCATGTGTGAGACCTCAAAATCATATTTAAGCATATATGAGAATATCACAATAGTCTCAACCTTGAGAAGTGCTTTTTTGGCATTTTAGTTGGATAGCTTCTCAGCTTCTTCATCTCGCAAAGGGGCATTGAAATCAATCTTGATAAAATCAAGGTGATCTTTGAGATGACTGCCCACATGTCTCTTTTGAAAGAAAATTTAATTCTTGTGGTCTACTGAAGTCCAAGTGGAATTTAATAAATTGAAGTGTCTAATTCAAAATCCTTCCATCGTGATGGTACCCATTGAGGAGCATGAGTTCATCTTATACACCTTTATCACTAATTTTTCAATCGAGGGCATGATATGTCAAAAAGATGACACCGATAGAGAGAGTTATTTATTACATGTCTCACATTCTGATGGCCCTAAAATCAACTATTCTCTTATTATTAATGCCTCTTTCTTGTCTTCACCATGAAAAAGTTATGGTATTACATGTTGGGCTAGACTACCAATGTGATTATCTAGTCTGATCCATTTTGTTACTTACTCAGTAAGACACATCTTGATAGAAGGATTGTAAGGTGGATCATGCTTATTTAGGATTTTGACCTCTGCATCATTAACCAAAATAAGTCTTGGCTATGGATGACCAACTTGTTGAGTGGCTGATACCCAACCCAAACTCAGAGTTGGTTGACAATGTCTTTCCTGATGAGATGGTTTATTTAGTCGATCATGTTGAGGTCTTCAAGTGTGATTGGTATCAAGACATTATTCATTACATTTTAGAACAATCTTATCTTGACACCACATCTTCACAAGAATGCTATCAGATCCATAAGTTCAGCATATATTATGTCATCATTGGTAGCATCTTGTTCAAAAGGGGTCTTGATGGTGTGTTGATGTAGTGCCTCACACCCAAGGATATTCCTCTCATGCTTGAAGAGTCCCATGGGAGAATTTATGGTTGCCACCAAAAGGGTAGGTCACCACTTAGCGTATTATTAGGATGGGTTACTATTGGCCTATTCTTGTTAAGGATGTAGTCTACTATATCAAGAAATGTAGGATGTGTCAAGTTATAGGGGATGTTATCAATGCCCTGATTAAACTTTTACACTCCATTTCAGCCTCTTGGCCCTTCTCAATTTGGGATCTTGACTTGATCAATGATTTCAAACCCACCTCTTCTGATGGCCATAACTAGTTCATCACCATCACTAACTATTTTATGAAGTGGCTTGAGTCCATGCCTCTCAGTGGCATGTGTGGGAAGACCATCATCAAGTTCATCCTGAACCAACTTATTTATATGTTTGTGGTTCTTTCCATGATCATGATTGATAATGGCCAAGGTTTCCAAAACCTTGAGACGTGTGATCTCATTAAACACTTTGGGTTTAAGCTCTATTTCTCCTCTACCCATTACCCCTAAGGAAATAGGTATGTAGAATATTCAAATAAAACTATAAAGAAGATGCTTCTCCATACCATTACCCAATTCAAGAGAGACTAGCATCTCATGCTCTATCCTTCCCTTTGGGCCTATCAGAATAGATTTTAAATGGCTATGGGGGCAACCCTATACTCTCTCATGTATGGGCCTGAGGTTGTTCTTCCCTTAGAGTTTTAATCCATTTGTTGTGGGTTAAGACATTTGATTTGCTTTATGATGAGGAAAAATGTGACGCTTGCCTCACTGAGCTTGAGTAGTTAGATGAGTGATGTATAATCACTCTTAAGTACAACCATGCTTATCAACACCATCAATGCCACCAATTTGAGAAGTTGTTGTGCCCTCATTAGTTCAAGGTGAGTGATACGGTCCTTATTTTTGATAAGGAGCACCATAAAAAGGGAAAACTCTCACACAAGTGGTTTGGCCCTTTCATCATCATCACCTCTCTAAAAAATGGGGATTTTCATCTCTTAACCCTTGAAGGCAAACCCTTGCAACACCCAATCAATGGGTTTTGCCTCAAGACATTTCATATCTACGGCCCACAAGGTCCTATATGAAAGTTGTCTATGGTGGTAAGGTGAACCTTTCCTATATTTTATCACCACTAACCCCTATGCCACTAGTATATATGTATGTATGTGGATTCTTTATTATTAGTTCCTAGTGTCTAATCACATGTATCTAGTAGTCTATATCAGATAAAGTATACACATTATACATAAAATCACATACATATATGTGCTAATAATGAGAAAATCATTATATATATATATATTGTAAAAAAAATACATGTTTTTCTTTAAGGACATCACATGGGCTCGTAGTCCCTAAAAATTATCATGTATGTGGCTATATATGCATTCCCAATCAACCTATGGCTAGATGATATCTATGATAGTCATGTTTTAGGTGGAGATATTGATCTCTACCTCTCAACCAATTGAGATATGGTCTCCTCCAATGTAGTCATCCAGTTTGCCCTCATTCCAAGTGCCTTATCTCCTCTTATCTACTCTTGAGCTAGTTCAGCTCATAGCCAATCGACCTTGGCCTTTGCTCTCACTAATCTCATCTTGATCTCCACTATAATTTCCATGTAGTTTTATAACTTGGATTATAGTTATGGAATCTTGTGTCATGCCTTCACGAGATTGAGTGAGGCTAATTCACCCACATGCCAAAATTGAGTATGTGGTTCTACCCCCAATTAGCAGATGTGGTACTTGCTCCATTAATGGTGTCCCCACCACATTAGGAAATAGTTCCCTTAGTAGGAGGTCCACCTAAGGTCCAGTCTAGCTAGTTTTGTATCTTACACACACACACACACACACACACACACACACACACACACACACACACACACACACACACACAGAGCATATATGTTAGTCACATATCTACTCTCGATAAAGACGAGTATCAAGATGAAGTGATATCTAGAAAATACACTTATCTTACCTAGCAGTGTTAATGGCCTATTATCCTCCTAGTGGTAGTGGTCCTCATCATGGTGGTCTTTCTCCACCATCACCCACCTCGCTTTACCTTGACTATCAACTAGGCTCACCCCTATTTCACCTAGGTTGTGCCCATCTCCCTTGCATAACCTACCTCTCTAAATGATGGTATGATCCTTGTGGACCTTAGAGCTCCTCCCATCCCAATTACGGCTCTACCTCGACATCCTTTGGCCATGTTACGTACTTGTAGGGATATCTAATTTAGCTTGATAATATGTCTAGATCTAAGGTGGTTTGCATGGGCCTCACCCTCTCTATGAATCATTTAGCTAGTGTTATGCCCTCTTCCAGTGTAGGGTATGCCTTGATGTCATATGGTATCCTTGATTGCATTAATGGTAGCCTCTCATAGGCCCAAAATATGAGTATACTAGGCTATGTCAATCCCCCTAACCCTTTGCACCGAATGTGATCCTTCTATTGGTATAATCCTCCTAGGATGTACTAGCTCCAAGAAAATCTATGTCCTCCAACTCATTGGATAAATCTTATCCATGATAGTGGTAGCCATCTTATACTCTAGTAGGTGTAGAGCCTCTCAACCATGGTCCCTTCTATCACTATTCAGATATTGGGTACCCCGAGTGATGACTATGTGATCTACACTCCATGATTATTTCACTATGGGTGGGGTCCCACCAAGTAGATGTTTATTATTTCTATATCCTATTCCAGTGATAATTCTATCTCTTTGCCCATCACTCTACTTTATAGAGTCTATAGACATCCTCTCTATTGAGGATGGTCTCTAGCTCAGGATGTAACTAAGACACATGCCTCTCGGATACCCCTGTGGTCACCAATGTATTCACCATGTCTCTGGAGTAAACACAGTGAGGGTACATGTACTAGATACTAAAGTCCTACACTCTACAAGTTGTTAAGATGTGGAGCTAAAAGCTTCAACTTGATGCAGATGAAGAAAAGTAGGTTGCTGAAGATTCAGAAGAACTGGCATCGACAACATGACCAATGTCAGTCGTGACCAGAGCAGAAGGCCACCGGTGACGGCAGAAAGTCAGCTGACGTTAGCAGCACCAGGCAAGTAGGGACCGGCGTCGGTCGCTTGTGTGTTCTAGAACTGTTCATTGCACGAATAGTTAGTTTAGTGAATGGAGTGTTTGCATGTAAAGGCTATTTCGAGCCTTGAGCTGCGTGGACAACTATAGTAAACTAAGAGTCTAAGTTATTGTTCAAGTCTGGGATCTATTTATAGACCCATTGGCATGTATTGTAAACTAGTAGGTAGAGAGTAAGAGAGCTAAATAAGCTCCTTCTGAGAGAAGAGAGCAATGGAGTGTTCCTCCTAGTGCCACAATACCAAGGTGGGTACTGGTTTGGAGAATCAATAGGGTTCTTCGTGTTTGTATGATCTTAGTCAGCAGGTTAGCATTGCTTCTTTTGGAGATCTACAATGGTGAGTAAGGTCTAGTGATTTACAGGTAGCAGCAGAGAGCAAGGGATCTACTTGGAGTATGGTTGTGTACTTGGTGTACTGGCAGCGTGTTACTAACTGCTTGGAGAGGTGAACATCAATTCTATATTTGAGTTGATTGTTGTGACCGAGAGAGAGAGAGGGAAGAAGGTCTTGAGGTGTGGCGAGCCTTTGAGGTGGAGGAAGAAGTGGGATCTTCCTTATTGTATTTTCTTCTGAGTGATTATTAATACGATTATGTATTGTCTCTCATATTCCTGTGTTGTTTCATATTTCTAGTTACTTATTGATTCTGGTTAAATTCCATGTTTAGTTGCTAATACAAGAAGTAATCATATGTGCTCTAATTGGTGGAGCAAGATCCTGACACATGGTATCAAAGCATGTTTATTGTTCTAGGTTCCTGACAAGTGGTATCAGAGCCTTGGTTGTAGGTTCAAGAGCTGATACCATCAACTGGTATCAGAGTTTTTGGTTGGGTTGACTAATAGGTGGTTTCAGATCTGGTAGTGTTTTTTTATTATAGGTCACTCGTAGGGGTTTCAGATTGAGTGGGAGTATAGCAATGGTAGAAGAAAGTAAGCTATGAATGGAGAAACCAAATAGCACGAATGGTCTGATTGATGGAAAGAAAGAGTAGGGAAATAAAGATTGTTGGTTGGTAGCAGATCAGCAGAGAGGAGCAGATGTTGCAGGGGATGTTGCATAGGATGTTTTGGATAAAGTAGAATCTTTGTTTACAGATTCTTTTGCCTCTTTCCATGCAGCCCGAAATAGAGCATCTTTTCATGGGTACGTCTTTGGAGACTTTGGAGAGATTTATTTAGGGGTTGGAGAGCCTTATCAGATGATTGACGAAGGGGAAGTGAAGCTAAAATTACAGACAGATGATACACAGTGGTTGAAGGAAGTCATGCAGGTACTAGTCTTGGAGATGAGTCTAATTTCTTAAGGAAATTTGGGTGATGAGAGATGCACTATAACTCTCATAGTGGATACACTTGAATTAGATGGTGGTAAGAAAGTAGGTATCCTTTATCTACCTACTTATATTACTGATTCACCTTTTGTTACAGAGATGTGGCTTTGTAGGCTTGGTCACATATGTAGGAGGGGAATGCATGTTCTCAAGCGGAAGATAGATGTTTTTGACAAGCTAAGGAACTGGAAAGCCTTGGTGTTCATGGAGGAGATGACGGACAGAGATTAGCAGAGTGGACTGAGTTATTCTGAGCAAGGATGTGTTGATTTAAATAGGATTTTGATCCATAGAGAGCTCATGGGTAAAAAGTTATCACTCACAGGTGAACACAGGTACTGGCATCGGTCAGACAGTAATAGATGTTGGCAGAAAGAAGACCAATGTCGGTCATGAAGGAACCGATGTCGGCAAGAGGAATACTGGCATCAGCCAGGGAGATGGCGTCGATAGTTAGGGTTAGTGTAGGGAACCAACATCAGTTGGGATCAGACTGGGAGATGGCTGAGATCGATCACTGGAACGGATGGTGGGCGGACACCAAGCTGTCAACAAGTCTCAAATGCTCATATCGAGGTCAGAAAGGGTAAGTGAACCTCATATTCATTGTTCACCTTCTTTATATTACTTATTGATGGTCAAGAACCAAGAAGACATGAAGAGGCAATGCAGGTAGAATCCAGATATAGTGGGAGCTTGGCATGGATGAGGAGTGAGTCCTTAGAGAAGAACCAAATAGGTATTTGTTGGTAGAGTTGTCAACTAGAAGAAAGCACTGGATAAGGGACAGATTCCCAAGTTAAAGAAGAGAGTGGATGGATACATGAGATGGAAGGCCAAGGCATATGGTCTTGAAGAAGCTACGGGACAGTGGTACAGGTTTGACAGGTGGATGACTAAGCATGGCTTCAATCAATGTCTGTGTAACTATTGTGTTTGTCTTACCAGGTGGATGATGAGTCGCGACATTATCTAGTCACTGTATGTGAATGGTATACTAGTTATAGGTTTAGAGATACAGGGATTTGCTGAGCTAAGGGTAAGGTTAGTTCAGAGGTATGTCAGGAAGAATTTGGAGTAGTGAAATTCTTTGGCATAAGAGACATGGAGATTTTCTCTCCAGTGGGAGTTGATGTGAAGATGGTGTTGGCGGGGTTCATGATGTAGGATGCAGAATCAGAAAGCACACCAAGGGCTGGATAGTTCAAGCAGAGCTTAGAACAAGTGTTCGAAATCACATGAGGTCTAGTGTAGACCTAAGTTTTCCCAAGTAGTGGGAGTTGTCAGAAAGTTTGGAGCCAATTCGGGGAAAGAAGTACTAGAGGGCAGTTCAATGGACTCTTAGAGGGACCAACAGCAGGTGCACATGCTATGCAGGGTCAAGTTCTTTTCTACAGGTGTTTGTAGATGCAGATGTGGCAAGAGATTTGCATGATAGGTTTTGCACTATAGGTTTTGTGGTGGTTGGTCTTCAAGAGTGATCTTGAAGAGGGATATAGAGCCAAGGGAACAAACTAGATGATGTACAGGTATAGGTACAGTTGCAGCTATTTATCTCCAAGTGGGATATTGTTAGGATGTGGAGCTAAAAGCTTCAACTTGATGCAGATGAAGAAAAGTAGGTTGCTAAAGATTCAAAAGAACTAGCATCGACAGCATGACCGACGTCGATCGTGACTAGAGCAGAAGGCCACCAGTGATGGCAAGAAGTTGGCTGACATCGGTAGCAACAGGCAAGCAGGAACCGGCATCGGTCGCCTGTGTTCTAGAACTGTTCATTGCACGAATAGTTAGTTTAGTGAATGGAGTGTTTGCATGTAAAGGCTATTTCGAGCCTTGAGTTGCATGGATAATTATAGTAAACTAAGAGTCTAAGTTATTGTTCAAGTCTGGGATCTATTTATAGACCCATTGGCATGTATTGTAAACTAGTAGCTAGAGAGTAAGAGAGCTAAATAAGCTCCTTCTGAGAGAAGAAAGCAATGGAATGTTCCTCCTAGTGCCACAGTACCAAGGTGGGTACTGGTTTGGAGAATCAATAGGGTTCTTCATGTTTGTATGATCTTAGTCAGTAGGTTAGCATGGCTTATTTTGGAGATCTACAATGGTGAGTAAGGTTTAGTGATTTGCAGGTAGCAGCAGAGAGCAGGGGATCTACTTGGAGTACGGTTGTGTACTTGGTGTACTGGCAATGTGTTACTAACTGGTTGGAGAGGTGAACATCAATTCTATATTTGAGTTGATTGTTGTGACTGAGAGAGAGAGGGAAGAAGGTCTTGAGGTGTGGTGAGCCTTTGAGGTGGAGGAAGAAGTGGCATCTTCCTTATTGTATTTTCTTCTGAGTGATTATTAATACAATTGTGTATTGTCTCTCATATTCCTGTGTTGTTTCATATTTCTAGTTACTTATTGATTCTGGTTAAATTTCATGTTTAGTTGCTAATACAAGAAGTAATCATATGTGCTCTAATTGGTAGAGCAAGATCCTGACACGTGGTATCAGAGCATGTTTATTGTTCTAGGTTCCTGACACAAGTGATCCTAGTCTACCACTAGTAGATCATATGCCTCCTCAGCCAACCATGTAGGAACCCTCTCTAGGTTGGTCTCCTCACATGGCCCATCTAGTTATGTTGGCCTCTCTCTCACTTGTGAAGGTCATCCCTCCTCTGGTAGGCTAACTCTTCTATATGTCTACATAAGAAGGCAAACAAGTAAATAGATTAGTCAACTAGATTAAAAAGAGTAAGATCAAGTAAAAAACTAGTAAGCTACTATGTTTTTTTTATCTATTTACCTCTTTTTTCTCCCTCCCTTCTCTTTCAACCCCTTTCAGGACCTCCCGAGATCCTCTAGACTCCCTAAAGGATTATTTTGACCCCTTACTACCTAAGGCCTTGGATTTATAGGTAAAGCCATAGCCTAGGTAAGCTAGGTCATGGCTTAGGGCTACCCAAGCCACAACCTAGGCCTCTTAGGCTATGGCCTACATTGGGATGCCCTAGGGACCCCCAAGGCTCCTTAGTTATCTCCCCACAGAGCTTCGTTTGGACCCCTATTAGTCTAGTCTCTTTATGTCATTGATCTCATCATTTTGTTTGATTGTTTCACTTGATTCATCTACAAAATCATCTAAAATGAGTCAAAATGCATTTAGGGCCTCCTAAACCCCCCAAAAAAATAATTTTGACAAAATTTGTTCATAAGACTTACCCAGACCATCTTGTGCATCTCTGATGCTCTCTTATTTCTTTATATGATCCACTTGGGATTTGGTTACTTGTGGGATATCCTTTGGCTCTCTCAAAGTCAAAATAAGAGTGAAAATGACCTCTTTTCTCTTTTTTTCTCTTTTAGCCCTTTTTTCTTGCTTTTTGTGGGCCCTTTTTGGGTTTTTCACCTATTTTTGCATTTCAAACCACAAAACCTCCATCTTAGAGGTTTTAACACATTTTAAGCACATTGGTGGCCTCTATTTTTTAATGTGATGTTTTGTTAGGCCTATTTTGGCCTTATTTTGGTTCTTAGGACCCCTTTTAGGTCCTTATTAAACTCTTAGGCCCATGTCCTATCTCATGGGCACCCAGGGATAGAAATTACTTGTTGTAATTCTTTTAGTTAATCATTTATCTACTTTTCTATAGTCGATCTATTCTAACTCCCTCTCTTTCTTGTTCATCATGGTTATATGTAGCATTGTTAGTTGGCTATGGTGGTTTGGGACTTACTTTAATCTTGTCGACTGATCTTTGTCTTCTACAAACTTCCACTCACTTTCCCTTATTACCTCTTGCCATGGCTGGTGTTGGTCAACCATTATTATTGTGGCTTGATTTCATTACTTATTTCTCTCATGTAACTCACTCACACCACTTCACTTTGAGATCACCTTATCATAGTCATTGGTCTTGCATCTTTGACCTCCATTATGATGCACCTCTTAGTGGTGATTCACATTGATGGTGGTAGTCGAGGTAACCCAAGACTAGTATTTGTGGCTTAGGTTATCGATGATTAGTGGATCCATGAGCTTGTTATAGCTGGTTTCTTCCTTACTAGTGAGATGAATAATGCCATCAAGTATCATGTAGTCATTGGCACCTTAACCGATGACCATGAGTTAGGCACATGTTATGTGTAGTTATTATCTGACTCACTCTTAGTTTTGTCTCAACTCACAAGTGTCTAGGCCATCCTTAGCTCTAAGTTTCTTCCCCTCTTTGAGGCAATGCATAATTTACTCTATTTCTTTAAGGGTGTTTATTTCACCCATATCCCTCATAGGGAAAACACTAGGGTTGATGCCCTAGTGAATGTCATTTTAGATAATATGGTGTCATTTGATGTCACCTATGTGACTTTTTTATAGGAGTCAGAGTTGGAGTTAGAGTTAGAGTTAGAGTTGGATTTTGGAATACACAACATTTGCACTCTCACCCATGGATCATGTTATTGATTTCTTCTACCACCATCCTTATCTGGTAAGTGCAAGTAATGTTTCCTTTTATATTTATAATTCTTTCTCTTCTTTGCTTTGGTGTGTGTTTTAGGTACTACACACCACTCCTTGTTCATTTAAACACCAACTACTTATACGTCGAGGGCATATGTAATCATACTTCCCATGACCCTACTCCTGCCTATAATTACGCATTGACTCACATGAAATATACCAACCCTAGTCATCCTAATCTGAGACACCCACCACCTATTTGGACCTCTCCTACATCATATTCCTACCCCCTTACATCCTTAGTTCATATTGGGCCTTTTGCACATAAGACATGCCTTTTTTAATACCTCTCGAGGCTTCCCAGGAGCCTATTGACCAACCTAGGACCAAGTTTGACCTAGGTTATGTCTAATGGGAAGGAAACCTGTAGCCTAGGCCATATTTTTCCTTCACTAAAGCATTGGCCTAGGTCGTGGCTTGGGAAGAATGTGTCAAAATGCCCCAAAATGAAGTCAAATGACCAAAAAATGTTTAGTTTTAGGTCATTTGGTGGATTTGGATGGGGATATATGCCTCTTTCTCATTCATTTGAGCCTCTCTCTCTCTTCTCATTACATCTTCTCTTGATTCTTATTCCCTCTCTTGACTCTCATGCCTTCTTGAATCTCTCTTGATTCATTCTTGGTACTCTTGAGCTTGATTAGGGAAAGGGAATCCCATATGCTATTACACTCTTTCTTAGAGACTCTATTGTTTCTCTCAGTTATTCCTTCTTCCTTGTGGATTTATCCCAAGCTCTTATATATGACATTGCACTTGATTTATTCACTTGGTTGGAGATCTTACACCATTTTAATTTTTCACTTTACGTCCTCCTTTGCTCTTGGCTCTTGGTTTAGATTTCAGATTGCACCTAGCTTGGTCTTCCTCCTACATTGATTCCTAGCTTGGATTCATGGTTAGTAGAACATATTCACTTCATATTTAATCTTGATTTGAGGGAACTTTGCTATGTAAAGTGAAACAATATTATTTATGTAGTGTATATGCTAGGGTTTGAATTATTTTAATGAAATAGTTGTTTTGTATATTACTTAGAGTAGTTTCAAAAGTTTATTGAATCTGTATATGTTTAAATAAAATTTTCATTTCCTAAAATACTCCTTTATTTCATACCATTTCTCTCTTTATAACCCTTCCTCATTGCATAAGTAGAGATATACATGTTCAAAATACACTAGAAAACTTGCTCAACCATTCTCTCCCTCTCTTGCTAAAACTAGAACATGACATTATTAAAAAATAATAGTGTTGCTTTAAAAGGATAACTCAAATATAGAATAGGCATGATTTTGAACCCTTACTTGAAAACATCTTTTTTGCTCAAAATGTCTTTCTTTTGGACTCAAAGTGCCTTAGTTACTAGATTTAGATTTCATTAGTTATCTCATTTCATTTAGTATTGTTGATTTCATATTATTTATGCAACTAATAGTATAGTTTTAACCACTTACCTTATTATGGTTGGATCAACTATAGGTGCTTGTGTACTTTGTGCACTTTTTTTTCTATCCCCGACCTAGTTTGTAAGTCTATCTATAACAATGTGCAAGCTGACAAATCAGATAACCACTACAAACCTGTTATAGCCCATATAATCCCTGAGCCTTCTATCCTCTTAGTGGTTTGCTTTAACACCTACCAAACACTAGTGGTTCCATTTAGTTTCTTAGAGATACATTCTAGCATGCTTGATGGGATATCACTTATGATTTCATATTAGTTCTATCATATTTAGAACTCTCTTAGATGACTCCCCTCTATTAGTCATTAGACTTTGATTTCAGTTATGTTTCAACTCTCGCATTGGTTGTTTTATCTTGATTTGGTTTTGTCTTTGTTCTAGTTGGTTATCCATCAGTTTGAATTTTCTATTATCTCCCATATTATTCATGTTTCATTGCATCCCTAGATGATATCACACCTTTGGGATGCCAATCCTAGTAGATTCAGGGTCTCATCCCGGAGCTCACTACTGAGCAAGCCACATTTGTAATGGAACATCATAGACACCATAAGACCTAAGAGCTTCCCACAACCCAACATGGTAGTCTACACCCTCTCATGTTCAAAAGGGAAAAATATTAGAAGGACTATGACCAATAGACTCAGTATCCTTTTCATTAGTTTGAGCTTCATTCATCTGAGGAGGTTTTATCTTAGACTTATGCCATGCCTCATTCACCCATTCAAGGTGATGAGGATATCCTTATGCAGATTAGTCTTGAAAAGTTACATATAATCATTAATTATTACCACAGACATATTCATGTGAATGAAGTGCTTCCTTCTCCCCTAGGAGTGGCGGTGTACTTCTTCTAGAAACAAATCTTGCACCTACTCAATTTCGAGTGCCTTGATTAGTTATCATGTGAGTTCCTCACCTATTTCTTAGTTGGAGACTATAGATAAAAAACACACTCATATCCATGTTTTAGTTCATAGGTATTCTAACTCAGTGAGGTATCCCTAGTTTGGGGGTTCCTTCAATCCTCCTAGTCTTTCTTTTAGAGTTTTCGATGAGCATGTCAATTTTAATCACCGATTGTAGACTAGAAATCCATGGGATTCATATCAAAAGAATAAATGACCACCTATTAACCCTCATGTGATGGCACATGATCAGCACCATGGATATCTTGGTCATCAAAACTATTTTTAGGAGTATGATACATCTTGCCATCATCCTTGTGGGGACCATCACACTTCCCATGGCCATTCCCCACCCCACAGTAGATATGATTTTTATCATGAGCATCTTCCTTGTTAGGAACCTCCTTGACATCATCTTACCCATGGTCATGGTTATGGTGATGCTTATGGGCATAGGTATCATCATCACCATCATGAACCCCCTCTCAAATTATATTTCCATCTTGTGATTAACTGTGCTTATGAGGATCTCTATCAAAATCCTATAGCACCTTGGGTGTATGTTATTCCCCTTCCTACTTCTATCCCTAAACTGCCTAAGTTTAATGAAATGTGGGACTCTAGTCTGATAGAGCATATCATGGTATTCATGATGGCATGTATGGATTGGAAATAGGGTGAAGGCATGATGTTAAATCTCTTTTCTCATTCTTTATGAGTCAAAGCTCTTGTCTGGTTCTAAAATATGATTCTAAATTATCTATTTAGTTTTCAGCTCCTTTTAGATGACTTCTTATAATATTTTGATATTTTCACACCCTTTAACCTCAGCGTCTAATCACTCACTTCCATGGTATAGGCCAAAGGTGAGTCAAGCTTTGATTTTGTACATAAATGGTACTCAGTTGTTCATACGTGTAGGACTCGATTCTCAATGACCAACTTTATGATATGTTCATGCAAGCATGGAGACAAAAGGTTCACCTTGAGGTCCTCAAGTGTGAACCCACCTCTTACGATGAAGTTGTTAATAAGTGTCTAAAGATTGAAGAGTTTGAGGTGCATACAAGCATGCATCCCATACCTTCCCAAAAGTCATCCTCTTCCTGTGATTGTAACCAGAATGTGACCAAAGATGGCATCACTGATTCTTATAGAGAGAAAAAGGATAAGAAGGATAGCCATGAGGTCAATGCTTTGAGCAAGAAGCCAGCTGAAAAGAAGAATTTTGACTCAAGCATAAAAAAATAATGTATGGTGTTTCCTTATGACCCTGCCAAGTTTTTCAACTTCCATCATATGAGGAGGCATAACAATAATAATTGTGCCATCCAAAAGTCTAGTGCATAAGCCTCACCTCTATCTCAAAGTTCTCCTCTTACGTAACCCAATCACAAGTTGAATGTTTTCAAGGAGCCTCTACCTAACCATGATAAGGAGAAAAAGAATAAGAAAAAGAAGAAATCAAAGGCTAAGGTCCCACATTCCCCTTCTTGCTCTTCCACCTCTTCTATCTCCTCTTCCTAAGCTGACCTAAGAGGGAAATCCAAGTGAGAGGGTAGCAAGGTTATTGTTGATATTGACATAGACTCTACTAGGTATGAGTGCTTTGTCAACATGTGTTTTGGTTAGGCCACCGACCCTATTAAAGATACTAATGGTGTTGGACCCTCAATACATCCCATGGGGGTAGGAAATCCTAAGGTCAAATTTGAATTTAAGCATAACATTCTTCTCTAGGATAGATAACATCCTTACTCCATCATAGAGGATTTGTAGGGACTCTTATCTAGGATATCCATTTAGGATCTTCTTCACCTTTGACCTGAGCAAAGGGGTCTCATCTTCAATGAGTTTGGTCTCCCTTATAAGACTCTACCACATGATGATGTTGAAGTTCTGTCTAACTCCAATACACATGAGTACCCTCATCCTTCTATCTTATCTTTTCATCTAGCCTCTTTTCCATATGCTTTAATTCTTGTAAATAGGGCTCATTTCCCTCTTTACATCAAGAATTCTATGGATGATTATCATGTCAATTAGTGCATTATCGATGAAAGAGCTACATTGAACATCATGACCCTGCATGTGTTCAATGAGCTTGGGATCAATTAGAAGAAGCTCTCTAATTCTCATCATAATTTCAACAATGACATTGTTATGTCGGTTGAGAACTTGAAGCTCTAAGTCAAGTTTGGCCCCAATATTGTCAGAATCGAGTTTTGTGTGTTAGACCTTGATCTTTCATACAACATGATTCTTGGCCATCCCTAGACCATTGCCATATAAGTTTTCACATAAACCATGTTCTACATGGTGCAATTTGTACATTAAGGTGAGGTTCACACCTTGGAGGTTGACCTAGATCCTTCGGCATTTCTCTATGCAAAGACAAAGCTCTCAAATGAGGCTTTAGATGTCTCCTCATGGGGGTCTATATATTCTCATACACCCCTTTTTATTGAATCTCATTTCTTCAAGGATGAACTTTTAAAATCAACTGAGTACCGATTAGTGTTCATTCTTTTAGAGTCTAACACACATCAATCGACTCCCTCTTCCACTCTGCAACACCAGGCCAACCCATCTCTTTTTAGAAATATCTTCCAAGATGTCTCTTTAGATGTTCATTTCCCCCTTGTGTTGCATTTGTCCCATCAAAGTGTAGGCTCTCTCCATGCATATCCCACTAATATAACTATAGTGGTTAAATCTGATCTCAATTGCTTTTTCATTCATGTTACAACACACAACTTGTTCAAGGAGAGAAAGGATTACACCAAGCTCATGAGGGCTTCTTATAAGTAATATTATCCCCTTGATCACCTTGTTTTGGAGATTTATCTCATAGATGAACCAAACCCAAGCCTTCTTATAGTGAAGGTCTTGGTGATTGAACTTGAAGTGTTAAATGAGTCACTACCTCCCATTCCTAAGTGTTTTGAGGAAGGTAATGCTATGGCTATTGAAGGATCCATAAATGTCAACCTGGTCACTTCAACAAGGCCTAAGGTCATCAATATAAACACTAACCTTTCTCTTAAGGAATGAGATATTTTGGTCACCTTCTTACACAAATTTTTAGACATATTCACTTGGGAATACATTGATATGAAGGGCATGGATCCTGACATAGTCATCCATAATATCGTTATGGTTAACAAGACCTAACCCATTCTCCACAAGAAATAACCCATGGCTCTTAAAGTCTCTTAATTGGTTAAATAATAAATAGATAAACTCATTCGAGTTAGCTTTATCTAAGATGTTGACTATCCCTGATGGATTTCAACCATTGTCTACATTCTTAAAAAGAATGGGGCTATTCAAATTTGTATAAACTTTTAGGATCTTAATATGACCTACACAAAGGATAAATTTCCTACTCCTTTGATAGACTAGATTATTGATTCCACTATTAGTTTTGAGATCATGTCCCTCATGGATAGTTTCTCTGGGTATAACCAAGTCCAGATTACACTCTAAAACTAGCACAAGATGACATTCACTACCCCATAGGGTACCTTTTACTACACCGTCATGCCTTTTGGTCTAAATAAAAATAGGGCCATGTATCAATGTGCCTTGACTCATGTTTTTCATGACCTTATCCACAAGATAGTTTTGTGATATGTTAATGATCTCCTTGATAAATCTCATAATCAAGATGAGCATGTGCAAGAGCCCATAATCATCTTTGAGCATCTCTGATAATATCACATCAGTCTCAACCCCAAGACATGCATTTTTGGCATTTTAATTGAAAATATTCTCATCTTCTTCATCTCACAAAGGGGAATTGAAGTAGATCCTAAAAAAATCAAGTTGATCCTTAAGATACCTCCCCTGCATAACCTCATCTAGTTACAGTCTTTCCTAGGAAGACTCAACTTTCTCAGATGTTTTCAAAATGAGTATGCTCACAAATACATACCCCTAACACATATCTTACATAAGGACACTTCATTTTTATGGTCTACTAAAGTCCAAGTGGATTTTGAGGAATTGAAGAATTTGCTTCATTATTTTCCCATCCTGATGGCACCTGTTGAGGGGTGTGAGTTCATCTTATACACCTTTGTCACTGATATTTCCATCAGGGACATGTGCCAAAAGGATAACATTGATAAGGAGAGAGGTGTTCATTAATTCTATCACATGATAGTTGGACCTAAAATCAAATATTCTCTTGTTGAGCATTAGTGCCTCTCTCTCGTCTTCACCACATAAAAGCTATGGCATTATATGCTGGGATAAACTACCAATGTGATTGTCCAATCTGATCCACTTTGCTACTTGCTCAACAATACACATCTTGTTGGTAGGATTATGAGGTAGATCATGGTTCTTTAGGAGTTTGACCTCTCCATCATTAACCAAAATTCCACTAAGGGCTTGGTTGTGGCTGACCAACTTGTTGAGTGCCTGTTACCCAACCCAAATGCAGAGCTAGTTGACAATGCCTTTCCTAATGAGATGGTCTATTCGATCAAACATGTTGAGGTATCCAAGTTTGATTGGTATCAAGACATTGTTAGTTACCTTGCAGACCAATCTTATTCTAATATTGCATCTTCACAAGAATACTATTGGATCCATAAGCTTGTCATCCACTATGTCATCATTGGTGGCATCTTGTTTAAGAGGGGTCTCCATGGTGTGTTGATGTAGTGCCTCAACCCTGAGGATATTACTCTCACATTGGATGAGTCCCATGAGAGTGTTTATGGTGGCCACTTCAAAGGGAAAGCTACCACTCAGTGTATTATCAAGATGGGCTACTACTAGCCTAATCTTGTTAAGGATGCAACCTAGTACACCAAAAAGTGTAGGATGTGTCAAGTCACAAGGAAAGTTATTAATGCCCTGGCTAACCTTTTACACTCTATTTCAATCACTAATATTTTATGAAGTAGGTTGAGGCAATGACTCTTAATGATGTGTGGGAAGACTATCACCAAGTTTGTGCTAAACCAACTTATTTGTAGGTTTGGGGTTCCCACCCTGATCATGGTCGATAATGGCTCAGGTTTCTAAATCCCTAAGATGTGTGAGCTTGATGAACACTTTGGGTTTAAGCTCCATTTATCTTCTAGCCATTACCCCTAAGGAAATGGGAAATTAGAGTCTTTAAATAAAACTTTGAAGAAGATGTTTCTTCATACCATTACCCAGTCTAAGAGAGACTGACATCTCTTACTCTATCTTGCCCTTTGGGCCTATCAAACTAGCTTCCAAATGGCCATGGGGGTAACCCCATACTCTCTCATGTATGGGTCTAATGTTGTTATTTCCTTAGAGGTCTTAATCCCTTCACTGTGGGTTAAGACATTTGATTCAATTTTTCATGAGGAAGAACATGTCACTCACCTCATTGAGCTTGAGCAATTAGATGAATGATGCTTGACCACTCTTGAGTATAACCATGCTTATCAACATCATGAATGCCACAAATTTGAGAAGTTAGTGCACCCTCATCAGTTTAAGGTTGGTGATATGTCCTTAGTTTTGATAATGAGCATTGTAAGAAGGGTAAAATAGTACACAAGTGGTTTGGCCCTTTTATCATCATTGTGTCTTTAAAAAATAGGGATTTTCATCCCTCAATCCTTGAATGTGAACCCATGTGACACCTAATAAATGATCTCCCCTCAAGACATTTCATGTCTAAAGACTGCATGGCCCTTTAAGAAAGCTACCTATGGTGGTAAGGTGAACCTGTCCTCTCTTTTATCACCACTAATCCATGTGCCACTAGTAAATGTATGTGTATGTGGGTTCTTTATTAGCAATTCCTATTATCTAATCACATGTATCTAGTAGTTTATATCAGATGAAGCATACACATTACACATAAAATCATATACACACATGTGCTAATAATGAGAAAACCATTATATATATCATAAAAAATACATGTTTTCTCTAGGTACATCACATGGGATTGTAGTCCTAAAAAACTACCATGTGTATGTCTATATGTGCGTGCCCAGTCAATTTCTATCTAGGCAATATCTATGATAGTCATGATCTAGGTGGAGATCTTGATCTCTCCCTCTTGACCAGTTGAGCTATGGTTTCCTCCAATGCTTCTAGTCAATCTACCCTCACTCCAAGTGCCTCAACTCCTCTAGTTTTCTCTTGAGCTATCTTATCTCATAGTCAATCGATCTCAACCTCTACTCTCAATAGTCTCACCTCGATATCCATTGAAGTCACCTTGTGGTTTGATGACTCAGTTTCTAGCTATGAAATCTTATACTGTGCCCTCACCATCTCAAGCAAGGCTAATGTACCCACATGATAGAATTGAGTATGTGGCTTTACCCCTATCAACAAATGTGTTACCTACTCCATTAGTGGTGTCCCCACCACATCAAGGAATATCTCCCTTAGTATGAGGTCTACTTGGGGTCTAGTCCAGCTAGGCTAGTCTCTTTCACACACACACACACACACAGAGCACATATGTTTGTCACATATCTGTTCTTGCTAAGGATGAGTATCAAGATGAAGTAATATCTAAAAAATACACTTATCTTACTTGGTAGTGTTGATGGCCTCTACGGCCATCCTACTGGTCATACTCCTCCTAGTAGTAGTGGTCCTCACCATGGTGGCCTCTCTCCACCATCACCCCCTTGCTCTATCTCGGCTATCAATCAGGCTCACCCCTAGTTGGCCTAGGTTGTGCTTATCTCCCTTACATACCCTACCTCCTCAGATAATAGTATGATCCTTGTGGACCTCAAATATCCTCCCATCCCAAGTAAGGCTCTACCCTGACATCTTCTATCCATGTTATAGACCTATAAGGATCTCTGATGTAGCTCAAAAATATGTCTAGATCTAAGGTGATTTGTATGGGCCCTACCCTTTCTATAAACCATGTAGCTAGTGTTATTCCTTCCTCCATTTTAGGGTATGCTTTACTATCATATGGCATCCTCAATCATGTTAGTGGGAACCTCTCATAGGCCCAGGACATGAGTAGACTAGGCTATGTTAATCCACCTAACCATGTGCATCAAAGGTGATCCAACTACTAGTATAATCCTCTTAGGATGTACTAGCCCCAGGCAAAGCTTTGTCCTCCTTCAGATCATTGGAAAACTATTGTCCATGATAGTGGTAGCCATCCTATAATCTGATTGGCATAGATATTCCTGAACATGGTCCCTTTTATCACTATCCAAAGAGGGGGTACCCCTGATGATGTTTGTGTGATCTACACTCTATGGTTATTTTATTATGGGTGAGGTCCCACCAAGTATATCTATACTATTGCAATGTCTTGTATTGGCAATATCTCTATCTCTCTGCCCATCACTCCACATCATAGAGTCTATAAACATCGTCTATGTTGAGGATGACATCTAGTTTGGGTCCCAGTTGGGACACATGCCTCTTGGGTACCCATGTAGTCATGAATGCATTCACCAGGTCTTTAGAGTAAATATAGTGAGGATACATGTACTAGCCACCAAATTCTTTCACTCTATAGGTGATCTTGGTCTACCACTGGTAGAGCATATACCTCTTCAGCCAACCATGTGGGAACCATCTCCCAGTTGGTCACCTCACATGGTCCATCTAGTTTTGTTGGCCTCTCTCTCACCTATGAAGGTCCTCCCTCCTCTGGTAGGCTAAATCTTCTACATGTCTACATAAATAAGAAAATAGGTAAATGGATTAGTCAACTAAACAAAAAAAGAGTAAGAGAAAGTAAAAAAATATTAAGCTATTGTGTTTTTATTTATCTACCTCTTTTTTCTCCTTCCCTTCTCTTTTGTTCCTTTTCAGGACCTCTCAAGCTCCTTCGAGCTCCCTAGGGACCTATTTTGGTCTCTTACTACCCAAGGCCATGACTTTCTAAGAAAAACTACAGCTTGGGTAGGCCAAGCCATAACCTAGAGCCTCCCAAGTTGTGGCCTGCATTGGGATGCCTTGGGGACCCTATGGCTCCTTAGTTCTCCCTCTACGGAGCTCCTTTTAGACCCCCATTGGTCCCAATCTCTTCATGTCATCAATCCCATCATTTTGACTATTTTTTCCATTCAATCCATCCATAAAATCATCTAGAATGAGTCAATGCATTTAGGGCCTCCCAAACCCCCCAAAAATGAATAAATTTGACAAAATTTATTCATATGACTTACTCAAACTATCTTTTGCATCTTTGATGCTCTCCCATATCCTTGTATGCTCTAATTGAGCTTTGGTTGCTCGTGGGCTCTCCTCTACCTCTCTCAAAGTGAAAATAAGAGTGAAAATGATCTCTTTTCTCTCATTTTCCTCTTTTAGCCCCTTTTTCTTGCTTTTTGTGGGCCCTTTTGGGGGTTTTCACCCATTTTTTCATTTCAAACCATAAAACCTCCATCTTAGAGGTTTTGACATATTATGAACACATTAATGGCCTTTGTTTTTTAATTTAAGAGTTATTTGGGCCCACTCTAGCCTCATTTTGGTTCCTAAAACCCCTTCTAGGCCCCCGTTGACCTCCCATGCCCGTGTCCCATCTCATGGGCACCCAAGGATAGAAGTTACTTGTCCTTATTTTAGTTAGTCATTTCTCTAATTTTTTGTAGTTGATTCATTCTAACTCCCTCTCTTTCTTGTTTATCATGGTTGCAAGTAGGGTTGTTAGCTGGCTATGGTGGTTCAAGACTTGCTCTAGTCTTACTAATTAGTCTTTGTCTTCTTAGAACTTCCCCCCACTTTCCTTTGTTACCTCTCACCATGATCATTTTTGGTTAACCATTATTATTATAGCTTGATTTCATTATGTGTTTCCCTCATGAAACTTGCTCACGCCGCTTCACTTTGAGATCATCTTTTTAGCAATCATTAGTCTTGCATCCTTAACCCCCATTATGGTGCACCTCTTAGTGGTGATTCACACTAATGGTGGTAGTTGGGGTAACCCAAGACCAATAATTATAGCTTGGGTTATCAATGATTAGTGGGGGCATAAGCTTATTATGGTTGGTTTCTTCTTTACTAATGAGATGAATAATGGCATCGAATATCATGCAATCATTGGCACCATGATCGATGCTCATGAGTTAGGCATGTGCTATGTGCATTATTCTCTGAATCATTATTAGTGATGTCTCAAATCATTGGTGTCTAGGCCATCTTTAGCTCTAAGTTTCTCCCCTTTTCAAAGTAGCACATGATTTGCTCTCTTTCCTTAAGGACGTCTAGTTCACCCATATCCCTTGTAGGGAGAACACTAGGGATGACACCCTAGTGAATGTCATTCTAGATATTATGATGTGATTTGATGTCACTTATGTCCCTTATTTATAAGATCTAGAGTTGGAGCTAGAGTTTGACTTGGATTTTAGATTACACAGTATTTGCACTCACCCATCAATCACACCATTGACTTCTTCTGCTACCATCCTTATCTAATAAGTGCAAGTAATGTTTCCTTTTATCTTTATAGTTCTTCCTTTTTTTACTTTGGTGTGGCTTTTAGGTACTGCACAACACTCCTTGTTCATTCAAACATTGACTGTTTGTACTTTGGGGGCATATGTAAATGTACTTCATGTGACCCTAATCTCCCCTATGATTATACATAGGCTCATGTGCAAACTAATGACCCTATTCATCCTAATATGAGACACACACCACCTATTTGGACCTCTCCTATATCATATTCTTATCCTACTTGCATCCTTAGTTTATATTGGGACATTTGCACATAAGACAAGCCTTTATGGAGACCTCTTGAGGCCTCTTGGGAGCTTGTTGACCAACCTAAGACCAAGTTTGACCTAAGCTAGGACTTGTGTGAAGGAAACCCATAGCCTAGGCTACATTTTTATTTTACCAAAGCCACGGCCTAGGTCACGACTTGGGAAAAACATGTCAAAAATCCCTGAAATGAAGTTAAACGACCAAAAAATGGCTAGTTTTAGGTCATTTGGTAGCTTTGGGTGGGGATATATGACTCTTTCTCATTCATTTGAGCCTCTCTCTCTTATCCTTACATCCTCTCTTGGTTCTTCTTCCCTCTCTTGAATCTCATGCCTTCTTGAATCTCTCTTGATTCATTTTTGGTACTCTTGAGCTTGATTGGTGATAGAGAATCCCATATGTTGCTACACTCTTGCTTGAAGACTCTATTGTTGCTTTTAATTGTTCCTATTTCCTTGTGGATTGATCCCAAGCTCTTACATTTGGTAGTTCACCTAATTTTTGCACTTGGTTGGAGATCTTACACCATTGCAAGTTCTCACTTCACCTCTTCCTTTGCTCTTATCTCTTGGTTTGGACTTCAACTTGCACCTAGCTTGTTTTTCCTCCTACATTGCTTCTTAGCTTGGATTCTTAGTTGATAGAATATTTGCACTTCATATTTGAGCCTAATCTGAGGGTAATTTGCTATGCAAAGTGAAAATCCATTATTTGTGTAGTGTATATGATAGGGTTTGAACTGTTTTAGTGAAATAATTATTTTGTATATTGCTTAGAGTATTTTTCAAAGTTTATTGCATTTGTATATGTTTAAAGAATAATTTCATTACTTGAAATATTCCTTTGTTTCATACAATTTCTCTCTTTCGAACCCTTCCTCATTTCATAAGTAAAGATATACATGTTCAAAACACACTAGCAAACTTGCTCAAACATTCTCTACCTCTCTTGCTAAAACTAGAATATGGCATTATTAAAAAATAGTAGTGTTGCTTTGAAAGGATAACTCAAATCTAGAATAGGCATGCTCTTAAACCCTTGCTTGAAAATGTCTTTGTTACTCAAAACATATTTAATTTGGCCTCAAAGTGCCTTAGTTTCTAGATTTAAATTTCATTGGTTATCTCATTTCGTTCAATATTATTTCTTTCATATTGTTTATGCAATCGATAGTATAGTTTTAGCCACTTGCCTTACTGTGATTAGATCAGCTAGAGGTGTGTACATACTTTGTGCACCTATTTGTGTTATCCCTAACCTAGTTTGAAAGTATGTCTATAGCTTGTTACAAGCCAAAAAAGTAGAGAAACACTATAGACCTTCTATAGCCCACAAAACCCCTGAGCCTTCCAAATTCTTAGTGGTTTGCTTTAGTACCCTGCCAAACACTGGTGGTTCCATTCAGTTTCTTGGAGCTACAACTAGGATATCATTTACTTTCTCCTCAACATATTCTAGTTGATATGCTCAATATCATATGGAATATTCATTCCCATGATGATATATGGGCCCGACATTTTAGCACAGAGTGGTATGCTTCTATTGAGCACAATTTTTTTTATTTTGTATGGTGCCTTCTTTACCAGGGCCTACTTGTGGTCAATTGGCTCAAGCATCTAGGTGTGCCTAAACTCATCTAATCGTCTTGTTGGAAACTAGAGATTGTTAACCATCTTTTCTAGTTTTGACCTCATGTTCAATTTGTGTGGTACTAGATTCACTCCATTTTTTAGCCTTTTCATCCTGAATTCTTCACATGGAAGATGGCTCTCTTGAGGGATTCAACTTTGTTGGATGTAAAATATAATCACTTTTGGAAGATCTTTTGATCTGACATTTTGTTTCAAATATGAAAAGCTAAAAATTAGGTTTACTTTAATCATGAAGAGCTGGAATGGAATTTTTCTATTTCTAACAAAATTATTGTTCTCTCTAATGTCACTCTTTAGACTCAAAGCCAAATAGATAAGTTTTGTCTGGAGTTTAACCACCCCAACATTTTCTTGATCACTAGTGAGTTGATCTATGTGTTGTTAGTCAAGAACCTCTTAAACTCCTATAACATCCTTCATCTGCCCCCTCTTGAGGACAATGACATGGGCCATGATGGAAACAGTCTAGACCCAGACACAAGAGTCACTCTCCATGAGGGTCACCACCTTGTCGACCTTATCTTCATCATGGTGGCCCAATTGGTTCCTTTTCATTCTAGATTTGATGGTTGGGGCTAGGGATCACCTCCCCCATCCCAGGATGGTGATAAAAGACTTTGGGGTCTACCTCACCAAGGCAAATTCCCATGCCTAGCTTTGGTTATTTCCCTTGAAAGAAATCAAAATGAGACTCTAGAAGAGTAGCAAAACACTGGTTGGGAGCCCTTACCTGCTAATGGGGATCCTCATGTCATGGGGGGATGGTGTTATAAGCCTCCAGGTCTGTAGATTACTTTGCTTCCCTCGATGTCCATGTTTGTTGTTGTTACTTAAATGTTCTTGTTAATGATTCTTGTACCTTGTTTTCTCTGGTTTGTTGGTAACTAATGATGTAGTGTAATGTTTTTGGTGTGGTCAATTTGTGACCACTTTTTTGACTTTTCTCGAGTTTTTAATCCTCAATGTGACTTCATTTATAGGGTGTAAATTTTCCACCATTTTTTATATGATTAACATTGTACCATATCTTATTTTATATTAGCATATAGATGCTTCTCAATCAACAAAAAAATAACAAAACACAAACAAACTTAAACCAACTCCCAACTAAAAAATATCCTAAATAAAATGCAATTAGAGCTTTAAATTAAGTGAAGCATATCCACTCCTAATGGATCCCTAGAATTCAATACTCCCCCAGTCTCCAGTTTGCCAAAATCAATTTAACATGTATTATCTCCTTATCTTTAATCATATTGTAGACTTATGTAGGTAACTTGTGTACGATGTTTATTAGTCCCGAAGGGATAACTAATGGATTCAATTCACTTCAACTCTTGATTAAATTTTACCCTCTAGACTAATAAAAATTTATTATTTTTTATGCATTCAAATATTTGTAATTATTTAATAGTTAACTTGTGCATTTATTAACTAAAAATATGAAAAAAAATATTATTTATGTTGTGATTGGTTAAATTTTTTAACATGTTATTAAAAGACACAATACTAACATCATAAATATTAACTGTCAGATTTGTTAGCAATGAAAATAAATGAGCTGATGTAATGAATAGTACCTTGTAATCATATTATCAATAAAATAATACTATAAAGTCCATTGCTTATATACTATGCTTTCTATAATATTGAATGCATATGGGCATTAAATCTTAATGAATCCCGTAATATTTGGATTCCCTATTCATCTTGTAGTAGATGATTTTCTACTCTCAAGGTTGAATCCTAAGGAGGTGGCAATGGGTTTACTCAAACATGCTTTGGCAAAGCACACATTTTCATTTCTTTGGCATGTAAGTAATCCTGATTCTTTTCCAAGATTTCTTGTTTATTCATTATTTCTTTGTCTTCATTCAGTTTCATGGGTGTTGTGTTAATGTTTTTTGTGAGTATAGTGTTTGTAGAGGGAAAAAATGTGGTGCATAGAGGATAAGGTATATATCTTGTAAGTGATGGGAAAGCAAGGTCGGAATGGGCCAGATCAAATCTAGGTGAGGACAAGGCACTTGGCACTGTATAGGCCATGAGGTTTGTTGTGGATTGAGCACATGGTGTTGTTGAAGGTACCAGTAGACGGGATAGGTGGCAAGGGTTTGTAGGAATAGGTCTTGGATTTTGTTTTATTTCCCATCTAATTTTTACTATGCCCTACACTTGTACAATCAAGTCTAACCTATCCCTAGGGTTTTAGTTTATTTTATGTCTTCATAGTTGTACAGTCAGCTATAAAGGAGCCCTTATTACGTGGTCATCATTTGTTGCACTTGATTACTATGTTTTGGCCTTTTTTGTCTATAGAATCCTTTCTATTATAGAGGAGATTTTAATAGAGTTTATTTCAAAAGATACAAAAATTACTATTGAGTGGATTCAGATGCCTAGGATGAAGGTTTGGATTAGTTTTATCTCCATTTTTATCTACTTTGTTAGCGAGATTACTATTTTTTACATCAACATTTCTTATAATGGATGTAGCTTGGTCTAGATGCTATTAGAATTATTTCTATTTCACATGGTTGTGCTGGAGTAGCTACACAAGCTTGGGGTCTTATAGGTCTAGATCCTTCAAAGGTAATGGATCCTTGAGCAAGGATAATTGTTTTGGATTGTTTTTAAATTGAATTATGAGTTTGTCACCTTTGGATTTGGTTGGTTCAAATTGTAGAGATTCTCAAAGATTGCTCATCTGAGTTCCGAGATTGTCAGTCTATTGATGTATTGACTGTGTTCTCTACTAGAAATGGAATAACAGTTGAGATTTTATGCATGTGGGTGGATTGAATTGTATGCAAATTTGATTCAAGGTTAGGCCATTGTTATAAGTTTTGGCATGCAAGGAAATGCCTCATTTTCATGGCAATAAATACAGATGTACCCTCCAACTACC
Organism: Torreya grandis; assembly: GCA_037957365.1. Classification (NCBI taxonomy): domain Eukaryota; kingdom Viridiplantae; phylum Streptophyta; class Pinopsida; order Cupressales; family Taxaceae; genus Torreya; species Torreya grandis. Next base: position 1,146,523 of record JARHVA010001037.1, on the reverse strand, counting down.
TTGGATTCTGCATGAGATTTTGCACTCTGAGATAAACCTCTATGATGGAAGATGGTAATCTTGTCGTATGTTAAATTTAGGCCACATTGAGATTTGAGATTTCAACACATTGAGGTATTTTTCCCTTCTATTTTTTTGCTCTGATTAGTGACCCAACTATTCTATTTTAGCCAAGGAAATACTAACTAATGCCAAAAAAAATACTTTAAGGTTTGAGAGAGATCCTTAAGTGACAAGGGAAGTCCAAGCATGGCTTCTCTGCCGTGTTTTGTGATAGTAGAAATGTTTCCAAGTGGATATTTGATTCAGCCCTATGAAGGTGGTAGCTCTATACGTGAAATTGTCAATCATATGGATTTTGATGTATGGAAGAGTTTTTCTTGGAAATATAGAATAAATGGTTTGTTATAATTTATCTAACATTCTCTTAAGCTCTAGTTGAATTATTGCCAACCATTATGTTGCAGCCATGGGGTTTCCCTAAAGTACTTCATCCACCAAATGAATCATCTACTATACTCACTCAAAGAAGTATAGTGTTAAAGGCCTAACCCAATGCCAATTCTATGATAGCATTGAAATTAATGCCCAAAATTGAAGATGATTGCATTTACTAGGTGTTAGCTTTCAAAAAAAGTTGTATAATGGTCTCCAATCAGGAATCTTTCTTTATTCTTTATGTTATGTAATGACCATTCTTTGTCATTTAGGCTTTATGTTGATTGTGCCAAGTAGCCCACCAGGTTTCAAGTGATGTTGTCCTTGGTTGGGGAAGGTAACCTGCCACATTAAGGATATTTAGCTAGAGATTGTGCAAGTGAGTATTCTCTTTGTGAGACATGCCTTTACTTTGTGTATGTCTTCAAATCATCATTGATGGCTTGTTTCTTCAATAACATGGCCTTCAATGATGTTGTTAATGGCTTCACAGATGATGGTTGGTATTTTATGAGGAGTGATGGGATGGATGATGTGCCTATTCTCATCAATTCATCACCAAACAAACTTTTTGTGTTCACAATTTGCTCCTTCTGATGGGTTTCTTGCTTTTGGAGGGTACCCCATTTGCACAAAAGCATCCATGTTGTGGCAAGTTGATAACATTATATCCTTTGGACTATTTTGGAGCATTTGAATGAGCTTATGCTCAAGATATTAACTACAATCATTACTTAATCACTTACATAAGATTTACAGAATGTGCCTTTGTCATAAAATCAAACCAAAAAATAACATAAAATAAAAAACTTTAGACTATAGCTTAAAATTTTACTTTGGTAGTTTCAATTTAAATGTTATATAATTCATATTGAAACAATTTATTTCAAAAAAATTGTAATTTATGTTCTTTATTCACAAAAGCATAAATATTTAAGTTGTTACCTGTTCAAATATCTTGAGTATTATTATCAATCAATACTAATTCTATTCTAAACCTTGCAAAGACTTGGTGCATGGCACCTTTATTAATTAGATAATTATAAAGTTCAATTCAAATGCAATACTTAAAATAAAATTAGACAATAAATATTTTATTAAATTTATTAATTTGTCTTCAATAATTTTTTCTAAAATAAAAAAATTAGGAAACTTGATGCCTAATCCATCATACAATTTAGTTGTAGTAAATGTCTCCCATTTAACTAGAAGTCCACTGAATGTCTCACACTTAACTAGCTGTCTATGGTGCTATTTAGAAGGACTAAATGTCTCACACTTAACTAGCTGTCTATGGTGCTATTTACTAATCCTTCTAAAGATTTTTTAGGGTTATCTTTTCAATTTTCTTATGAAAATATTTAGGAGCCAAAGCTAAAATAAATAGAGACAGATCCTAATCCTTCTGAAGTTATTTTTAAAGTTCATTTTTAAAACCGTTTACTAATCCTTTCCATTAAACTTGAGAATGGCCGTTGTACCATTTTAAAGGTGTTGCTGGGTAAATTAAATTTGTATGAAAAAGTTACAATTCTATCAATTATAATCGGATCTATAGTTTCCACATGATTAATTTTTTGAATGGCAAATTTTCCAAGACCGTCGGCAGAATCATTGGTTATTAATTTTTATGTCTGTATATGCTTTTGCCAACATGATTATTATGTTTTAGATTTTTTAAATGGAGATTGAGAATTGTAGACTGAAAGGCTCTGGTAGGGACAATAACTTTATGCCCTACTTAACTTTATCTATTTGGGTTCCATTCCCATACATGCACTTTAGATAGTTTAAGGGATTTTATGATATTTGTAATATTTGAAAAAAAAAAAATAGTAATTGAATTTTTATAGATGTTTTAGATCACATTAAATAATTATATAATTTAAAAATATATATATTTATTTACATAAAATTAAATTTATTAAGGGGAATTGGAAAAATTAATATTATCTAATAGTAAGCTCTTTTATTGCAGTGGTAGGGTTGGGGGTCTACCATCCAGCGGTTACAGGTTTGAGCCTTGCTATCTGTCGACTGTCTTCTAGATTTAAAAAAAACATATGATATAAAACAATAAAAATAAAGCAAGAAAGTTTCCTCTGACAGCACACTATGACAAGGTTTTCTCGAATAATAGAAGGTTAACAGAAATAATAAAATATGTTTTTTATATTAAAAAATAATTATATATTATAAAGGATTTAAATGTATTTAAAAAATTAGAAAAATATAATGTAAAAGAATATAAAGTATAATAGTAACTCTAATGAACCCAAAAATTTGAAGGGTTGTAATTTACTAGTGAGGATGATATTTTATCATGTCATTGTGGAAGTACAAATATTTTTAAAATAATTTTAACAATATTTTAATGTAGAGATATTCACTATAAAAATATGTTAAGAGTTTATGGTCAATCTATATTGATTTATATTTGAAGAGAAGGTATATGATTTTGGAGATTCACTTGTTTAATTTAGTTTAGAGTTAAATAATATGATTTAGATTAAGTGACTAGTTTCAAGTCAATGTATATTAATCTTGTTCTACTTGTTTAATTTAGAGTCAATTTGAGTTGTCAAGAAAAAGATCCCAACTAATTAACTCTTTTGTTGTATATTTTATCTTTTTTTTTCTTAATTGAAATGTACTTTTCATAGAGTCATATTAACCTATAATGGTTATTATTGGAAATTAATAATAAATTATATTTTATGTTTCAAATTAATATAAATTGGTTTGAAGCTACAACACCGAGTCTTAAAAATCATATCACATAATCTAAAGTATTGCAAAAATATTACTTATATGAGTTTTTGATTTATTACAACACTTACATTTCAAGGATCACAAGTCAAGGAAGCCTTAATTTTGGAATTATTGCAGTTGCAGTTGCATTCCATATTCATTTTTTTCATATTGTACTTTTTTAGCCCAATGGACTCATTTTGGCATTACTTGAAAATTAATATCATTATCTTATCTTATCTAAAACAAAGTGATATTAATAATATACATATATTTCTTATTGGTAAATTGAGAAAGTCTATTGAGACCCTCATTCATTTGAGAAATCTGAAAGAACAATTAAGAAAGAGATATGGAGGAGTTAGAGGAAGTAATACATAGCCCATAAATAAGTCAACTAAGAAAATATCAAGAACTACCCAGCCACAAAACCTCAACTGACACATAAACAACTAAGTATAGAGATATATAAACCATAAATTGGTCAGCAAATAGAACAACATGGAGAAGCCAACATATGTTGAAGGAAGGAGCCTCACTTTTAGAGCATGCCAAATATGTCCTCCAAACAAAAACAATGAGTGAAAGAGAAGGGCAAAGTCGATCCTAAAGAGATACAGGTACATGCCAAAGTTTAGCTACCCAAACTTGACAAGCATCTTAGACCGAATTTCTTCAAGTAGTTTAATGAAGGTTTGTCTCTGTCAATAATAGAGTCTTAGCAACTGTACGAGAGCTTAAATGAACCCAAAAACACTCCCAAAAGAGGAAAAGAAGAAGAACCTAGAAGAAGAATAGAGAAGAAAGGGTCAAAACGAAAGTCTCACCCATATAGAAAATAATAGAAGTATAAAAAAAGATTAGAGAAGGGAAGCCAAGCCAATATAAATGGCTATGCCCCCCAACCAAAAACAAGGTGTAGTGGAGAGAAAAGCTCTATTGGCCTCTGTTATAGAACACCTCTTCAAATGAAAATCACCACCACCAAGAAGAAGAAAATGTTATCATCTAAGTACCATAGGAGTACTTGATTGTAACAAAGTTATTGTAGATTCATACCCCCTTGAGCCAAATTTCAAAGAATAGTGAAAACTAAAAGCAACCCTATAGAAGAAGAGTGAGTCCACAAGTGGAAGAAACGAAAACCACACCCCAAAAAGAAAGAAAGACAACTCAAGAGGGGTTTAAGAAGGAGAATCCAACCAAAACCTTGCCCAAAACATAAACAACACCAAGACCTAACAAGAAGAAAGAGTATTGATATAACTCCAATTTCAATAGGAAAGGCACATGCATGGGACTGGGTTGTAAGGCACCCATGAAAGAAGAAAGAGTATTGATATAACTCCAATATTAGGCCTAACAAGGAGTAGTTGGCCCTAGCATGGGACCAGGGTATAAGGCACCCATGAAAGAAGCTAGAAAACACATAATGGAAAGGCATAGAGTGAGCAAACAAGACCGGATAGAAGGAGAAGAAAGCGACATAGCACCAACAAAGTAGATCAGGGGAGATCCAAGAGTGGAGGGAGGAGAGGCACAGGGGAGTAGGAAAGATGACCATTGGAGCCATCGCTGAAAGGAGCCATTAAATGCACTAGTTCTTTAGTGTTTTACAATTGACCATCTTATTAATAATCTACATTTGTGGACTACTTGTTTTGTTTATAATAAATAATATTAATCTCCTTATATGCTTCTAATCTCTCTAAGAGAGATCTAAAGAAGGGCATTTGTACTGAAACCATTCTCCTTGAAACATCAACACTATATTGATGGGTTCATCTAAATATCCCAGGTACATCAGACATTAGTTATTTTGTATCGTCAAAGATTTTACTTGTTTAACTCAAAACTTTTATAATTGCTTCAAGAGCTTCGTATCTATTATTTATTTATTTTGGAGCTTGAGACAAAGGTCCAATTTGTTTGTAAATATTTTTTTATTATGAGATAAGAGCTCTGAGCTCTCGTAGCTATTGTATTATGACACACTATTATATCCTTTAAAAGTATGTATCTTTTAGATTTATTTTTTTGAGCTTGAGACAAAGTCCCAGTGTATTTTCAAATGCTATTCTTATTAAAAGATAAGAGGATGATTGTTTTGTCTCTTTAGAGACTTACTTGACTCTCTCTAAATATTCTTGGTTTGCAACCTCTTTTTTAAAAGATGTTCAAACTTTCACCGATAAATTTTCAACTACAAAAGCTTACATCAATAGAAAAAAGCCGTGTCCAGATTCTAAATTTATATAATAAACTTAAAAGATAATGCAAATCCAATAATTTCCATGGCCTTATCCATTAAACACTTGACCACTTTAAATATTATAAATGTTACTCAAAACAACATGTTTTATCTCATTACATGAACCCTCCTTCATAGTAAAATACTCTTTTCAATTCTTTTTAAATTTAATTTTTCTTTTGAATTTTTTGAAATGTACTTTTAAACTTTTCTTATCATTTTTATATTATATTTTTACAATCTCACAAATCAATCTTAATCTTTAATGCACTTAATTTATAAATTAAATTAGATTAACTTGACCCTGTATCAGATTATTCTTTGGGTGCATCAATCTACACTGAGCCATATTCCAGATCAATACAATAGTGACAGACCTGGAATTTTATTTGCTTGTTTATTGTATGCATAACATCATTGGTAATAGCTACTTTGGCTTGTTTGACTTCTTTCATTTCTTTTAGATTTTACCATACCCATATAACCATTCTATTTTTAGGTGTGCATCAAAATAAAGATACCATTGATATTCAACTGACACTGTAATTGCCAAGGGGACAAAGGCTGCAAAAGTATGAGGACAGCTGCCACTATTTCCTTAAATAATAATGCTAATCGGCTAAACCATTGCACCATGACGACGCACTGTTTCAGATAATTATTCTCGTAGACAAAAATCCCTGAGCTCAGCACACGAATTGTGATATTTTATTGTAGGCCTAACTAGAGCTGCATTGTTGAAATACTGCATTCAACAGGCAGTTGGGTAAATCTTTTAGAGTCAAGACAATAGTCATAGATGAGGAAATTCCTTCTTGCCCACGTATAATCTAGTTGCTGTGCATTTGTTAAGGTCCAAGCCTGTGGTTGATCCCACCAATTTTTGGATGTTGTGGAGACACAGGCAGGGAATGGATCTTCCCACATGCACCCATCTGTTCTGAACTTTTTGTAGGAGGAGATGAAGGGGAACTTGCGCCAGTCAGTTTTCACCAATCCCCCTTGTGTAGCCCAATCATCAGCATTCCAAATTGTGGAATATATGTACATTGGCTGCTCACTGGGGAAGCTATTACTCCCCGTGTTTCTGTACACTCTCAATGGAACTAAATCTGCAAAAACACTGAACATACCCACTGTAAATATAGAGAGTAAAATGACATGTAACTATAATTTAGTGACTAATATTCGTCAATAGGCTATTTTGTTTGTTTTCCTAAAAAGGAAGAGTACCCTCTTCCTCTCAATTTCTATAAAGCAGAGTTTGTTAATATTGTAAAAAAATTTACGAGTATTCTTAAACTTTAAAAATTGTAGGCTTCCTTAAGATTACCCCTTTAAGATATATAGATTTTATAAATTGCTACATATGATATTTGAACTTTCGTTACTCTCTCTGGAAACACCCTGATTAAAACCATATATATGTATTGTGAGAGGAGCCTTCAGGAAATTGCTGCATAAAAATAGTTTGGTCTTACATTTCAAGTCTGTCTACAGGATCCATCAACAGCGAAATGATTTAATCTTTTTTTTTAAATGATGGAATCTGTTAAGGAACCCACATGTCACACTAAATTATTTCCAGCAGTTGTTTTTAGAAGACACTCATAATACTAGTGGCTGCATATTGCCAATAAATATATATATATATATATATACATACTTACACTATCTGGTGATTGTTCCATAGAATGGAATAGGTGTGGTAGTCCACGGTGGGATCGAACCAGAGCATGTGTCTCTGCTCTCTGTTTCCACTGCCATTTACATAAATATTGGTTTGCAGGACATAAGGCTGCCCACTTGTGTTCCCCAAGAACTCGAAGTCCAGCTCATCTCTAATAAGAAAATGCTCGGAGACCATCTGCAGGTGATTGGCATTGCAAGCAGCACAGCTATTAACTACTGGTGAATTAGGTACTACACAGTTAATCGATTTTTTTAAAAAAAATCTAAACATGGTGCATTGCAGAAACTTCCATTGCTTAGTTTTGTTTACATTTATATTAATCAAGATTGAGTATCATGGCATCGGAACAAGAAAAGAGTCGTGGAGCTGTTACATAGTAAGTGGTGACAACTCCTGCAGAGTCTCCTGCAATCAGCTTCAGTTTCATACTGAACCATCCGAATCTATAACTGTGTTTCGTCTGAAATCCAGACCCTATACATTGCAAACATTATCAGGTAAATTGTTACTATCGCTAGAAAATTGTTACAGTCAAAATGGTCAAGACATAATGGAACATACCTGATTTTTTAGCATCAAATGCCAGATCTGGCCATCCTCAGATGTCTTAAAATGATCCCCTGCAAATGATATCTGAAAATTCTGATTGAATGGCTGATCGACATCTGATTGTGCACTCACTCCCCAAGAAAATGCTAGGGTAAAAGCCAACAGGATCATGGCAGCAGGCATTGCCATTTTAGCAGGCCTTATGCCAAAATATAAGTTTTTGCCTATAAACACCTAATAGGCTTCAAGTCTTTTTAAGCAAAGCATCGGGGCTTCCATGCAAGACACCATGTTCTGATATTGTCAAGTGTCGAATTGGGTAAAATACAGCATCCAATTGATCCTTAGATCAATATTCGTCAGTGCAAAACTGGCCACAGTAGTTTTAGTCTTCTTCACATTATTTATGTTCTCTTTGTTTACGCTTGAAAGGATCTTCCAGAATCACGGATTGCCAGGCGGTACATTACAACAAAACAAATATTGCCAAACTGGCTAAACCCTGCAGGCAACTCTGCTGGCAGCTGGCGAATTCATTTTTTTTCCAAAGTTCCATTATGAATTCATTTTTTTCAAGTTCAATTATTTGGGTGTGATCAATTTACCAGTAAAAAGAGGTAACTGATTAGAAAGACGATTACATTTTAATGCAGGACATGGATGAATGTTATAGCATTGAAATTGATTATGGTGATTAGCGATTTTTAAGAGATATATCTTGTCAAATTATATACATCAATATAAAATTTTGATCTTCTATTTTTATTGGCACAAATACTTGTAGGAGGAATATCATCCACCACCTTAAGGATGAGAGTTGAAAAGTTCATAAAATGTTAGTATTAAAGAGATGTGGAATATAAATAGATCGAATAGAGGTGAATCTCTATCTTAAATGTGATATATCTTCAATAATTTAACTACCTTTGAATTTGAGAAGAGAGGGCAAACCAAAAGGTTAGAAAGAAAATGAATAGGAGTTAGGGTTTTGGAAGGAGTAGAACAGAGTGGCGACAAAGCAATCAGGGTTTGGTAGCAGTCAAACTATGGCAGCAATAGTTGCATTCTCCCTGGAATCTTCGGATTCCATATCTTGCATCATTCATCATGGCACCATTCAACAACTTTGAGAATAAATAGGGTTTAGTTTTTAGGGCTTTCTTTTATAAGGACGATGATCGCCCACCAACAACCTCTTCTTCAGTCTTTTTAAGCCCATAAATTGTGGAAATTTTGAAAGAGACACCAACAATGGAGATTTCTCTCCCCGAGGTAAACACATTAATTTCAACATTAAAGAATTTTGCAATTATTTGCAAGTTTAATAGGTTTTGACCTCAATTAGAAAAATTGCACCTTTAGGTCTACCCTACCTAGACTAGGGATTGTGTGATACAATTATGCTCTAAGAGTTTTTTTTATAGTTTAATTTTCCTCACTTAAAGATTATCAGAGAATTTTTGAGGAGGGACCTTGGTTTTGGGGTAGAGCTGAGCTCTTTATTACCCCCTAATTTTTAGATTTTGATCATACCACTTTGGTGGTGTCCAAAATACCAGTTTGGGTTCGGCTCCCAAATCTTCCTCTTCCTTTCTAGTGCCCTTCAATGTGTGAGGCTATTGAAAATGTCATGGGAAGTTTCATTAGGATGGAGTGCGAGAGGTCCAAATAAGGCTTTTCATCTTTGCTCGTATTTTTGTGGAGGTGGACCTCAACAAAGGTCTCCTAGATAGATTACAGTTGAAACATGACAATTTTAATTAGATACAAACCTTGGATTATGCATGTTTTAGATGCAGATTCTGCCATCAAACCGGGTATCTCCAGGGAGCATGCCCCTAAGTGAATAAACACCCGCACCCCCTTCCGCGCGCCCCCCTCCCTCCCCAAAATGGACCAACCCCTTAAATCCAAAGGTTGCAACTGTATGAACCTTCGCTTTCAAAGGATGAAGAAGTGTAAGCCTTAATCATATGGATACATTTGAGGCCAAGAATTTTTTTAAAGATGGAACAAGAAAGAATGATGGATCAAAGGCTAGGGTAGAGTCGCATGTGGAAGACTCCTCTCACAATGAAACATTTATAGATACAATTATAGGTGGAGGAATCAAACGATCTCCTGAATCTAAATATTCTAAGTCTGATAAGGATCAAGCCTCATTTGATCCTCAACTATAGATGATTATTGCTAGTCCTCATCTAGAGGTCTAAATAGAGGTCACAAAGTGAAAAGGCAAAAAGGGCCATTTTATCTTAAAAAAAAGGGTTTCTCAAGGTCGGTGCGCTATGATGTGGTTGTTTTGTTTTTTTGTTTCTTGTGTTGTGTTATGAGTCAAAACTTCTCCTCTGGAATGGATTTTGGACCATGTATACCAACTGACCACTTTGCTATGTAACCTTTTATTCCTTTATTATTTTTTAATAAAGTTCTATTGAAGCATTCCAATAGTAATTTGAGAAGAGTAATAATTTAATACTAATTTATAAGAAAACAAAGGATTTGATAAATTATAAATGCCTCTATCATGTATTATTCCAAACAATCCCATTGGCTTGCCCAAAAGCATATTGAATTATTTCTCGAGAATCACAAGAAACTTCACCATATCTAAACATCTCAGGATTACTACGAAAAACTTCATTGATATGAATACTAACTTGATTTGTTTGTTCAAAATTATATTAGAGAAAGCACTCATTAAACTAATACTAGAGGGATTGAACTTAAGCCAAAATTCAAGGACCATACTCAACAACTGGGTTGTTAATTTACATACACATCTTGTATTATGGAATTGTTAAATTATTGAAATAGTTTTAAAGTCATTGTAGCTAACATAAGAAAAATACCCACAATCCATACAATATATAAATATAATGAAATATTAAAGAAAGATAATACACAAATAAGTATGAATACGTCTGGCCTAGATTCACATTTATAAAGATGGTAACTCTCATCCACAATGTGCATTTCTCACTAGCTCTTTATGCTCTTATATAGATAAAAGGAGGCTAGGGTTAAGGTTAGTGTTTTGGAGAGTAGTTGCTTGTAAAATAAACTTTTTAGAGAAAATACTTACCTATTATTAACATAAATCAATTAAGTAAATATTTAACTAATAATCTTTTCTAAAAATGAATTATGGATAAGTGTGCACTAATTAATACTTATCCATGAATTATATTACAAATGAATAATATAAGTTCATCTTAAACCATACAAAAGTGTGTGTTTTTAAATATACTAACATTCCCCTTTATGATGTATTTTGTTAAAGGGAATGATAGATGAATTACTAAACCATCTATAGACACCTGAATTTGATATAAGCCTATTTTTAATACTGTTTCATATAATTTTATACATATGGTCTATTAATGATGAATGAAGCATCTATTGGTTCATTTGTTTGGGTCTTTCCTCTATATTTCATACGTTTGTGTGGTCACTTATTCACTTTTTTTCATCCTTTCAATATTGTCATGGGGATCCCTAATTCCTTTTCCTTTATCTTTTTGTGTGATTTGTAGACAAGTCTATAGTTTTTGGACAAATTCAGATCTGCAGACCTATCCATGAATTACAAAAGTGTCCAAGCTTAACTTGCATAGTTATTTTGGGTCATGTTCCATTTGGGTAATTCTTTTTGTCCTTTTGGGTCTTTTTGGGTTGGATTTTGCATGCTATTAGGTCTTCTAATTTGAAATCAATGGTCTTTATAAATACAAAGCTACTACAAGGCATTCAGGAATGACACTTTAGATTATCTAGAGATAGACAAAGAATACATATTTTATTTACAGAATTGTTGAAGCTAAATCTAAAAGTTATAAAATGTTGAATCCATATTTGCATGCTTTTTCCAAGGGTAAAATAGGAGAAAGAGCATCTAGGCTTGCATTCATAATCTCACACATCCACATTAGCAGGAGAACTACGTTTGAGTTTGAGATTTCTTCAAAGTGTTGAAAATGTAGTGTAGCGCTTGGTCAATTAACGAGGATTGGACTAGATCAGTCCAACTCAATCCCTTTTGCTTGGAACCTCCCCATTTGATATTGAATTAGGTTGTGTAGGAACTAGGATTTCATATTGCAGGTATCTTTGCATAATATTTCAAATGTGTTAGTGTCTCAAAGTTCTCAATATACACAGGCACAAGGTGTAGAATAATTATACTTTCACTATTTTCATAACAAACAAGTATATAGTAAATGAATAAAATTGCACTGTATAGCTGCCCAAAGAGCATATACCTGTCCAGACATAATTGCAAACCCTATTTCTAGACCTGAGTAATCACAAACCTGTGATGGTGCATTTTAGATGATTGTACTTGATTTGAGACCAACATAATCTTAGAATCTAAGTTAAGTACTCTTTTTCATAGTGTTTTCCAAAAGTAACATATTAATATATGTTACAAGTTGCAATCAAAGTTATTGGTAAATTGTATATCTTTAACATTCTAATTTATTCAACAATTTTATGCTTATTGGGTCATATTAATCGAAACATAGGATAAAACATATTAGTGAACTTGTTAATTTTTTGAACATTGTGTTTTTTTTTGTTCTAGTATTTTATCTGAATTCATGATTCCCATACACTAAAGAGAAATATGATCATCCTTTCTAGGGTTTGATTGAGTATTTCTCTAGAATTTATTTTTGACCTAGGAATTTCATATTAAATTTTTTATTTCCATGCACAAATTTTTTTTTTTTTTGGCTTTCAATTTATTATTCTTTATTTTTCTTACCTTTAGGAACTATGTTTCAGTAGTTGTAAAACTCATAAGAGCCATCATTTTTAGCAAAGTGGTTATCAATTTTACCTAAATCATGGTATGAGGGGTATTGCTCCAATACTCAAGCCATCATACAACACTATATATTGAATTTAGCTTACATGTACTTAATAAATATATTGGAAATGCATAGGGTTTCACTTTTTATCCATATGAAGCCTTCAATCATTTTGCTTTGTAGTGCATCGATGGTGATTACCCCAATAAGTTACATTGAATGTACCTCAACGATGAGATAATATGGTTCCAAGATGGTAGAATCTTCTATAGTTCGTTCTCCTTTGATCCTTGTTCATTATGTATGATTAGAATCAGTGTAGTAAAGGGTCTAAAAATTAAACACACCCAATCTAGTTACACATATTCATATCCTCTCTTTCTTACTATGTTAGATTGTTCATGAGCAGTAGACTTTGTGCTTGTTTTTTTAATTATATTTTGGGTTAAATAAGTATAAAATGGATATGGAATTTAAAATCCCTGGTAGTGATCATCTTATGAATTTTTACTTCTCTAATAATGTTTTACCTTATGTCTAAGATAATGAATGGACTAATTATCACATTTTTACAATTACTGATGCTACTTATATCAATGAAGAATATAACTATGATAGAAATGCTAATGTTTATGAGTACGATTCTTCTAATATAAATCAAGAGGATTGGTACAATAGTGAAGAAGAAAAAGAGTGCACATATTCCAAATTTGAAGAACCTAGTTCTTCATCGCATTCTTCCCTTAATCATACATTAGTACAAGAGTAACATACTATAATGAATATCTTCTTTCCCTTAATCTATCACAAAGATAAAAATGTGAAGAATATACCATTAGTACACCTTGTTTACCTCTCAAAGGTATATGATGCAAATTCATATGATATTATCCATTCTCCTTCAAACATGGTTAATGATATGTAAGATTGCGATAGTCCTTCTCATTCCTTGAAAATGATAAATAATGTTGTAACATCCTATGATACCTCCTCCTCTTGTCTTGAAATACCAAAGGAAAAAAATGAATGTGATGTACTATCTTCTATAGAAATAAAATGCGATTACCATTTCTTTAAATTCACAAAGTTAAACTTTACTATTATGCAAACATTATGGAGAAAGTCATAATATAACCATAGATTGTGTTTATCATGATAATATTATTGGATATAAATTTCATCATGTGCACACTAATCTTGTGCCACATGTGCATTCCCCAACACTATCTAATTACAATGATATATCATGCAAGTTATCCTTGCATGCTCACCTAATACACATAAGGAGATACCATGATGGATCAGGGTTAGTTGGCAATGGAAATATAGTAATTTTTTCTTCCACACATACTCACATGCATGGGGATACTTGGGAATATAATATCACGCACTAACATATGGCAATAAATATGCTTAACATAAAAAGTGAGAAAATATAACACATCATCTTAGTACTGGCAATAACACTCCCAAAAAAAAGGTCATACAAAACAACAACAACAACAATAATAACCATAATGATTACTTATCAATTCATCACTACAAGGTTCACCATGGAAATAATTAACTCAATAATCCTTATCTCTATTTTGATAACATTTTCCCTTTGACCAATATATTTGTCAATAAACCAACAACATTTTCCCTATGGCCAACTAGGTTACATTTAACAAACTAATTTCCCACATTTTATAGCCTTCCAAAGGCCCTATGTGTCTTGAGGTTTCTCAACTACCATCACTTGTGTGTTAATTCTATGTTCGAGTCAACATTAGATGTACTCTTTCCATTTACTTTGCATATCTCATACGCATGTTAGAGAAAGTGTAATAGTATAAAATGTCACTTGAGTGCAATGAGTGTTACTTAAGATAACCCATACCTAGCTTAGCCCTAGACATATCTCAAGGCCTCTTTAGATAGATATCTAGCTTTCATGTGGGACTCTACACATCCCTAGACATGTCAAAATCAGTGCTAAACCCTCCCCTAGGATTTCAAGCACCTAGTGCCTCAGGTTATGCCACCTAGACATTAGTTGTTCGTGTAGGTATTTTTCCACCTAGTGGTTTTATCTACATGTCCTTTTAGCTTATTTATGTTAGTTAATTAAGTCATTAGGAGTCATTTACATTTAATTGGGATTTTGAATTAGGGTTTTACTTTTTTGGTGACCTAATTTCACCCTATATGTACTTTCTTTTTCTTCTAAGTTGGTTAATGCCAACATTTCATTTGTGAACTTTTATTATTTTTGAATTTCTCATTTTGCCTCTATAGGAATTTGACATTAATAAATGCTCACTATTCATAGATCTTGTCAAACTCTAATATGGTATCAAAGTTTTCTTGATATCCTCATGCATTTGTCTCCTTTGGCATGATCCTCCTGCATTCACCATAGCTGGTTTTATTCTTTCATGGCTACTTTTTTGACCCTAGAGTTATGATTATTATCTTCATTTAAACTCATGTCAAATGACCTCAGATAAAAAATATATTTTCATATTCCTTGTGGGTTTTTTGAGATCTCAAATGGGTCTCTCTTAGATTTTTGAGAAAGTTCATGGATTTTTTAGAAATCAAGTTTCTTATAGTTGGTTCGATGCTTGTACAGAACTTGCAGAACTCTGAGTAAGTAAGGGTATGTTGATACCCTAGGAAAGTAAAGATCCTTCAGAACCTTGAGCAAGTAATTCTGAGTCAAAATCTTGGGTAAGTAAAGTAGAGTGAAAATTTTGAGCAAGTAAAGCACTTTTCGAAGTCTGAGTAGAAGTAATGCACTTTTGGAAGTTTGAGTAAGCAAGCTCTAGAATCCCACATGATGTTTAGGAGGGAAGCAAATTTCAGGTGAAATTTAATGAAGAAATAGGTTGAATTTAAGTATAGAAAAAAAAAAATTATTTGGAAAGGGCCCGAGAATGTGTAGAAGTAAGAACTTGTAAGTGCCATAACTTTCAATCCTTAGCTCCATTTTGGTTGCTATTTTTTTTGAAAGTGCATATTTTTTTAAGATCTATGTACTAGTGGTATTATTTTTGGCCTTTTTTAACATATATTTTATTCATGGTGTAATGGCTTAAATCTCACTTCATCCCTATTGTACTCTCTCTTGAACGCATTATTGGTTGAATCTGACGTCCCTTTAGTTCATTGTACTTACACACCTATTACTCAAGATGAATTTTTGATTGAATCCAATGATTATAAGAATGTGATTTTATTTAAAACATTTAGGGGGGGGGGGTCACTATTGATAGTTCTAAGGGGGTACTATGTTGTGTTGTGCATTATTCTTTACTTACTACAATAATCTTTAATTATGCACTATGGATTCACTCTCTATTAGTTCACTTACACCATTTAATTATTATGAATGGAAATATAGAATGAAAATTATCTTGAAATCCAAGTGTTATCATCAAATTATAATGAATATTGAGACTAAACTTATTGATGTTGGATCAAAAATCAAATGGTTTAACCATTATGACAAAGTTCATGGACTATTGTGTCTTTCCATCTCCCCA
This sequence comes from Torreya grandis, assembly GCA_037957365.1. Taxonomy (NCBI): domain Eukaryota; kingdom Viridiplantae; phylum Streptophyta; class Pinopsida; order Cupressales; family Taxaceae; genus Torreya; species Torreya grandis. The sequence continues at coordinate 1,130,497 of JARHVA010001037.1, read as the reverse complement.
GATCCACTCTTTCACATCAAATATACCAAAACACCTACTAAAGTGTGGGCCCAACTCACCAAGCTCTTTGGGGTGTAGGATGTGATGAGAGGACATAAGCTAGAAAATGAGCTCATTAGATTGAGCCTAAATGACTTTGACACTCTTCAAGACTTCTTCACCAAGTTCAGACCTTTGAGATTGTAGTTAAATGCATGTGTAATTGATAAGAAATATGAACAAATTGTTATACTAATACTCTCTAAACTGGGTCTTGAATATTTTGTAGTTTTATCCACTTTCCATACCACTAAGAGTGTTCTTGACACCACATGGAATATGCCTTCTTTAGATACCTTTGTTTCCAACTTGATTTGAGATCAAGATAAGTTGATATAGATGGGCATAGTGAAGTCATATAAATCTTATGCATTGCTTGCTGAGAAAGATAAGGCTTCTAATAGCATAGAGAGAAAGTAGAGCAAGAAAAATGATGAGAAGGTTGAAAATATTTCCACCTCTAAATCAAATAATGTGACCTCTTCTTCCAGTCATAAGCCTAAGAAATATTGGATAAAATGTGGGAATTGCTCAAGTAAGCATGATGAGATTAAATGTTTGAATAAATAAAGTGACCACCTTACAAGCCTTCTTATTCAGAACAACATATGTATTCCAAATTCTATCAAACTATCTTCATCAACCCATGAATCCACTAAGGCAAATGACTCTAGTAAAACAAAGGCAAAAGAGATTAACAAGGGGAAACAAAAGGGAAAATCCTTAGTTCCAGTTGTGCCTCCAACTCTTCCTACATGGGTCATTGAATCTGGTGCTTCACATCACATGGCCTCTTCATAGATTGAGTTTAGTTCATTGGAACCATGTGACATATCCTCTATACAGTTGGGTGACAAAACTTATAAAAAGGTTCTCAAGAGAGGGTCTATTGAAGTGAGTGGTGTAACATTCAATAATTTTATAATTTCACCCTCACTCTCAACTAATCTCATGTCAGTTTACCAGATCACTCACCTTGGTCTGGGCATGTGAGTTGAATTCACTCTAGAATCAGTGTACATCAGGGAATTGCATAATGATACTATTTTGGTTGTGGAAATGGTCAATCATCAAAATCCACTATATATATTCTCACACTTTGCTTCTAACTCTCCTTCAAAATACTCTTCGGAGTCACCTGTACCTATTGACATTTCTGAGCCTAAGCATTTTTTTGATATTGAAAACTCTTATTTTGCAAATGACTATAGCAGTGAAGTGGACACAGCTCCACCATATCCTTGTCACTTTCCAAATATTCAAGAGTTAGTTCCTGATCTACCTACCTCTAGTCTACTTCTAAAATTATAGGGAAACAATCTACTAATCTAGGATACATCAAACATTAGGTAGTCTATTCCATAGTTGCAAAGGATTCCAAAAACCTTCTTCACCTCTAATTCTAGTGCACCATCTTGGTGTGGATAAATTGGCCCATATACCTTGTAGTATTATAATCATTCCTTTTGTAATAATTACACCTTGATTGAAGATCCATCAAGCACTTGCTGGACAAACCCATTGTTTCAGGGTGAACCACTCTTCATTCAATCTACTTCTAATTCACAGTCACTTTTAAGCATTCCTCTAGGGGATAGTGGGTGGTTATAGTTAATTATAGACCTTATTATGGATTTTTATCTCTCTTTTCTTCTTTTATTTCTTTTGGGGAGGAGTTTTATTCCTATGGGTTTTCTCCTTTACCCTAGTTTATGGAAGTTGCATTGTATTTGGGTACCTCATCAAGCCTTGTTATCAGGACCCAATTCTTTTACCCACCTAAGCTAAGCTTTTTTTTTGTGGGGGGGGGGGGGGGTGTGTTAGTGTAGGTGTTTTCTCACCTATTGGTTTTACCTACACATCTTTTCAACTTAGTTAATTAAGTCATTAGGGTCATTTACCTTTAAGTGGGTTCTAATTGTGAATTAGGGTTTTACCTTTTTGGTGATCTAATTTCACCCTATATGTACTTTCTTCTTCTTCTAAGTGAGTTAATACAAAAAATTACTTTGTGGATTTTTTTTGTTTTTGGATCTCTCATTTTGACTCTACAGGAATTTGACACTACTACATGCTTGTTATTCACAAATCTTGGCGAACTCTAACATTACCATTATAATTTAGACATTAATGCACCATGCTAGTGTCCTACTTTTAATTCTAATTTTCCTTGCCTAATTTTAACCCTAATGGATATATTTTTAATTTATAAGACACATAGGGTCGACCTAGACCTATTTTAAACCCTACACAAGCACTGGATCAATATATATACATGAATTTTAACCTTGTATCCACTAGATGGAAATGAGATGCAAATTACAAAAAAAAACGTAGAACAAGGTGTGCATAATCAAGGTTATTGATCCCTATTATGCCCTAATTTTGGATACATTCATCTAAAACTATCCTAATCCCAAAATACATAGAGTTCCAATCTCAAGCCTTATTCAAATCACTCAGGTAAGCACTCATACTAGCATTCACTTGTTAGAGGTACAATCACTAAGGAGGTGTGAATCAATGAGCCCAAATAATCCAACTTAAATTTTTTCTTTAAAAATAATTAATCAACTACCACAAAAATTCATGAAGCATATAAAACATTCATAGAAATGAGCAAGAGAGACAATGTAAGATCAATCACATAACACATGACATATGTGGGAAACCCTCTTGGGGAATAAAACCCATTGTAACCTATAATTGGACTACTATCCTATAATAACAAGATCCAATTTATACCATCTATAAATTATCTAGGAACAACAATACTTATTCAGTGAGACTTCAATCCCACAAGGAGATGCCACACCTGCCTAGTTGAGATTAAAAAAAACAACCAGACCTTTTAGTAAGTTTTACCATGCAAGGAGGTTACAACCACCTTAGATGATTATTTGACACAAAAACACCTATAAACACACCCATTTATGTACTAATGTCTTCAACACCTGATGATGGACCTTTGATTAACATACTTCACCTTTGCTCACACCCAAACAATAAGTGCACTATTCTCCCAACTAAATTATGACCAACAAGTCATACAAACAGTCCTAAATATGTTCTACTCTTAAACCCATCCTCAAGTCACTCTACCCCTCCTTTGATCCACAAAACACATACAAGCCTCTCTCCAATCACTCTTTAGTCTCTCACCACTAGTCTAGAACCCATCATCTTTGGTTCCACTATTTATAGAACAATCTTGATAATCAGTACCTTGGTCAACCATTAGGCATGAATTATCCCTTAAGGAATCTCACACATGAATACATGTCTCAAAACAATCTTCATAGGTTGGCCATAGCATCTATGTGTCACCCTTAAGGAACTACACCTTTTAATAAGGCCCTTGTAGCCCTTATAGGTCTCATGTGAACCCATTATCTCCTTTAGCACTCCCTTGAGAAAAAAAAGAACATAATACCACTTTAAAATATATGGTTCCACTCCTTATGTCCCTTATGACATCCTTTAATTATGACAATCAACTTAGCTCACCTCTATGTATGCTCAAATAACTCAAAAACTGACCTGGTATACATAGTCACCATGAGCAAACACATAGTTAACTTCTTAAGCATTGTTCATACTAAAGATAAATTGATCACATCTCAAAAATCCCCATAGATAATCCTCATGGATTATACAACATATTCTAATAACTAACTCATCATGAGACATCCAAACAACATCAATATAATCTCAAATATCCTTCTTAGGTCACTTGTAGAATAAGAACAAACACAGTCAAATTTTAGGCTCAATATCTTTGACTTTACTCACTTACAAATCTTAAAATTAGGTTCATTACATTCTCCATAGAGTCCTCTTCATTTTTTATTTTAACAACACTAGAAAATTTGACTTCTATTGAAACAAATGGATGAAATATAGAGCTCTTATTTTTCTTGTGTTAAATTCAAATATTTGAATTGTAATGGTCACAATTAAACCTCGGCAATAATACAATCATCTCATGTCCTCACTAATTTGGATCAATCTTGCACCATCAATATTTTTCCAAAATTTGATGCATAGGTACTAACACTTAATCATTAAACATTTGATAGTTGACCTCATCAATGATGTGATGCCCCGCCTTGTGATATAAGGCTTTTATGGTATATTGTCCTTATTTGACTTGTTTGGATTTGTGTGTGTATGTGTGTTTAATAACCTACCCTATAGACCTTATTATGGCATAGCAAAATGGCTAGTGTGATATATATTTTTTATCATAAAAGTTGATATATATTTTTTATCACAAAAGTGTGCTTAACAACTTGTAGTTTGTATGGTGTTTTTCTAGGAGGGCCAATTATATGAGTTTCAAAATTCAATTTTTATAAGTAAAATAAAAACGGTTTTATCTTTTATCCCACCCTCCAAAATATTCATGGTCATGAGAGACTATATGCTTGATAATTAAGCCATATTATTTGAAATACATAAAAACACTAGTTCATGATTATCTAACCTTGCCTAACTTCTTCATCTCCATCTTAAGATTTAATGTGTGGGATTATGTATACGGTGAAATAAAAATAATGTTTTCATGATTTAATAATAATCTTACTTAGTAAATAATAATAATAATAATAATAATAATAATAATAATAATAATAATAATAATAATAATTTAAAAAAAAACTAAATAAAAGAAAATAATGAGAAAATTTTATTATCATCTTCGATGGCACATTTCTTGAGAAGAGGAGTTAGGAGATGCACACACACACACGCGCGAGTGTGTGTGTGTGTGTGTGTGTGTGTGTGTGTGTGTGTGTGTGTGTGTGTGTGTGTGTGTGTATATATATATATGTATGTATATGTATATGTATATGTATATGTATATATATATGTATGTATGTATATACATATACATATACATATACATATACATATACATATACATATACATATACATATACATATACATATACATATACATATATATATACATATATATATATATATATATATATATATATATATATATATATATATATATATATATATATATATATATATATATATATATATATATATATATATATATATATGGGTTTAAATAAGCTATCTTGAGCATAGAAAAAAGATGGGTAGAATGCATCTTTAGGGTGGCTAATTCATAGGAAGGATTTCATTTATAGGAGATGGGTAAAACCATAAATATTACTACCTCTTTTTTTATCATGCTTTGATTACAATAATTAAAAATAGCAATTTAATCTTTTTTTATGCCTTGGGAGGGGAGCATATTTATTAGGTTTTTGGGGAGAGTACCTGTTGTATCCAAATCTTGCACCCTAGAAGAAGGTGTTCATGTCTCTTCTAGATTTGGGCAATGTTAGAACATTTCCAAGTATGTGGGTGTACCTGTAGCGAAAATGAACCTCTAGTTTAAAGGCCTAACTCCCTGAATATGTCTTTGCAAAACTTGTATCTAAATCAACTTGTTTAAAAGGAAAAAGGTTAGAAAGTTGTGCATAAAATAGGAACCTACTCTAAAAGCGGTGATACACCAAAGTTATCTTCCACGTGAAAGTCACATTCTGGTGCACCATATAGAAAAGCATATAGACCATTTTTCAAGATCTAAGAGTACTAACACAACTGTTTTAACATAGAGGTGAGATGCATAAAACAATCCAAGGTAAGTGAACTTAAAGGTAGATTGTACATTCTAAGAACAATATACACATACAATGATTTGACACACATAAACACACTCTATATGACCTTTTAGACTAAGGACTCTTGCTCAGGCATGAAGGATAGAGGATAAAGGGATGGAAAATCATCACTTCCTATCACTGTACGTCACTTCCATGCTCAAGAAAATATTTAGAGACTTGAGAAAATAGACTATTACTAATGCTTAAAGGTAAAAAAATGTGATATAAATCTAGTAGGGCTTCGCCATACACTATGTGGTCATTTTTACACTAGGCCAAGGGTTGTATTTATAAAAAAAAGAAGTGAGAAGAGGAGGTCTTTTGCACCACAAAGAGGAATTAATCTATTGGAGGTCTCCATCTTTAACTGTAACCATCTTTGCAAAATGATGTTCATTCAAGCCATTCAATTGATCCATGTCACCTTAAGTGGTTACACAGTTATCTTGTTCTCATGAAGATGCTTCCCAGATGATTATACCAGTGGAATCCAAATATTCTAAGCTAATTCTATTGTTAATGTGGTTACTACAAATGGATCTATCCAATGGAACTTTGTCCTTACTCTTAACAGCTTCTTACCAGTTTGTTGATGTGTGTAACGATGTAAGGGGGAGTCCTTTTCATTATATTGGCTTCGGAGGTGGAGTTGTTGAAGCCTACGTGTGTGCCTCCATGGAATTTATTAGAACTATGGATCTATGTGTATGTCTGTAAACATCCTTTGAAATCCCACCCTAGTTTGACCTTAGTCAAATGTTCAAATCCTACAAAGCCCCTCACCCAATTGTTCCTTTGATTGGCCATTAAAAAATGACATGAATCTTGATCTAATCAATGGTGAGATGAACTTTCTAATCTACTTTGGTGGATGAAGAACATGGGCCCTTGGATATTTGAGCATTTGAGTGAGGACCATTGATCTACCTAGGACCCACTATTTGAACACCAACGGTTGGCCCATAACCCTAAAGTTAATGGCTTGCAAGACATCATGGAATGTTTGAATCCCAATATCTATTTTTCATAGTAGAAGTTAACTTTCATGGGGCCTTCACCTTCCTTATTCATTTGAAATAATTCTTTCAGGGAATTATTTTGGCACCTTCTCAAATAATTTATCCATGGACCTTTGTCTTCGAAGGAATTAACCTTTTGGGATCCTTCTTATTTAGTCTTTCAAAAAGATTGAACATGCCATTTTATTTAAAATAATTCTTTCAAACTTTTTGTTTCAGACCTTTTGAAAGTGTCCCTTCAAACATCCTGAACATGCCCTTCGGATTTTTGAATTGTCCCTTTGGACTTTCTGCCAGTGTCCCTTTAGACTTTTTGAGAGAGCGCCAATTATTTTAAAAAGAATGCAAAGGACCAATTCCTTCAGAAATATTGTTTTAGATAAAATGTCCAAACAATTCTTTCTTAAAAAATGCAAAGGAACAATTCCTGAGAAAAAACCCTTCAGAAATATTGAAAATGTACCCTTTAGAATTCTTGCAGGGGACACTTTCCAAAGAAAAAGACCCTTCGGGAAAGTGTGTAGGGAAATTGCATGAGGAATAATTCCTTCAAACTTTTTTGCATGTCCATTTGGAAGTCTAGAATATGCCTTTTGGAAAAATGAACTAGACACTTTGGCAATCTTGAAAGGGACACTTTCTCGAGAAAAAGACCCTTTGGGAAAGTGTGTAGGGCACTTACATGAGGAACAATTCCTTTGAAAAAATTGAAATGGACCAATTCCTTCAGACTTTTTTTTTCAAACAAAAATTTTAAAACAATTCCTTTGAGACTTGAACAAAAAACTCGAAGCAAAACCTTGCCAAAATAAATAACACTTGAGAAAAAAGACTAAAATAACACTTGCAAAAAGACCGAACAAAGGATTTCAAAGGAAATAACACTTGTGTATTTTATTATGGGCATAGTATGAAATGCTTCTTTTGATAGACAAATTCTGAATGTTGTACCTATTGCAAAAGAAAGCAAACTTGGGCACCTTCAAGAGTTCAAAATGATAGGGGTCAACTCAAATTTAACTTAGGGTGAAATTTGGTCAATAATCTTGGTGATTTTTGGGGGTGGCATGCTTTCTATTCCTAACACCATTTTCCTAATCCTTCTATTAGGCATGGAGTCATGCATATAGGCACTCAAATGAGTTGAACAAACTCTTGGCTCAAATAACACAAGCTAGTTGATCTACACACAACAAAAACAAAGACACACACCAAACAAAAGGAAGGAAACACACTTGTGTTATGAATCACTTAGGGAAAGCAACAACAAAAGAAAATAAAAACCAGACTAAACACACACATTTAAGCTACTATTTAAAAAATATGACTTGCAAGGACTAATAGAAAAACTTTAGATGTATCCCATTCATAGGGATGGATAATTCTTCCCCATTCATCTTGGCCATTTGAAAGGAGTTTTTTTGCTTACACTTGCTAATGATGTAAGGGTCACTCCATAAAGTGTTAAACTTTGTATGTCTACTTGGTTTTGCTCTGTCCTCATCCCATTTTAGTTAAAAGTCACCTTCCTTAAACACTCTTGCACTTACTCTTTTTTCAAATGACTTCTTCATGAGTACTTGGTGGTGCTCCATGGCCTTATCTGCATTGTCTATTACTTCTTGAAACTACATTAGTTCTATGAATCTAAATTCCATTGGATTATTTTCAAGTAGTTCCAGCTATTGTGCAAGTTCTAAAGTAGGGAGTTCTTGAGATATGGACAACCTAGCCTCTCTCTCATAAACAAGCACAAAGGGAGAATTGCCAATTGATTTCTTTGAAGTAATCCTATCAGCCCATAAGGTTGTCTTCAACTTTTTGTGCCATGCTCTTTGATTCTTCTCCAATGTCCTCTTGATGGGATTCATGTTAGTAGATTCAGTCAATCCATTACCTTGAGGGTAATAGTTGGATGAGGTACTCATGTAAACTTCATTCTTATTTTCCCAATCAAAAGTTTTAGCACTTATGAAAGCAAGTGCATTATTAGAAATCATAACATGGGAAACTCCAAACCTCATTATAATGTTCTCATAAAATTACAAGATAGCATTTTCACTTGCCTCTCTCAATGCAATAGCCTCTGCCCATCTTGTGAAGTAGTCAGTAGCCATTTTTGTCTAGCACCTGATGGAGGGTTGATCACACCAATGAAATCAAGGCCCCATTACATGAAAGGTTGGTTTACTTGGATATGATTTAGTGGACAAACTGCAAGTTTATATTTGCCTATAAAAAAGGCACATTGAAGATACATCTTAGCCTAATGGTAACAATCCTTACAAAGACTAGGCCAATAATTACTTGCCCTCATTATCTTTGCAACTGTCATCCTAGGAGAGAAGTGAGCTCCATCTATACCATTATGAAAAAATTTAAGCAACATATCAAACTGATCACTATTAACATACCTCAACAAAACACCATTCATATCTCCTTTGAGACTTGTTCAAGCCATTGGGACACCCACCATTTTAAAGAAAATTAATGATGTCTTGTGTCCAACTTTAAACTTGTTCATATCAGTTGGTTTGGGGTGAACTTGGTTGATCAAGACTTCCTCTTTTGGCTCTTCAAAATTTGAAGCTAAATTCTCACATAACCCTTTTCCTCTTGCCAAGTTTGTCATCTTAATAGCCACATCATACTCCATCACTTTGGTAATCCACCCAGCTCACTTTTCATTAAGGTCTTTGCTTAAGAGAAACTCCTTGGTGCTAGGATGAGAAACCATGACATGTATCTTGTTGTTTTAAACCATGTGTCTAAATTTTTTCAATCCTCTTATCACTGTTAGAGCTTGCTTCTCAAAAAATGTATACTTGACCTCATAATATTCCAACCCTTGGCTGAAGAATGCAACTTGTTACTCTACCTCTTCATCATTCTTTGCATAACCATAGCTGATATTGTATCAAGGTTAACAAAGGTATAGATTATGAAATATTTGGAAAAGTTTAGCTTTAAGAGAGTTGGAGATTTTTCAATTGCTTGTTTGATTGCCTCAAAACTACTCTTACCTTCCTTTGTCCAAGAAAAATCTTGGTTCTTCTTGAGCATGGTTGTGATAAGATTTATCATAGTTGTAAAGCCTAGAATAAACCTTCTTACAAAGTTTACTTTCCCCAAGAATCTTTGAAGTCCTTTCTTGTGTTGAAGCAAAGACAAGCCTAGAATAGTCTAAATCTTCTTGGGGTCAATAGACAAGCCTTATTTTGAAACAATATGACCCAATAACTTACCTTCATGGACAACAAAGATGTACTTTTTTGGATTAAGGGATATTCCATACTCCCTACATTTCTCAAACACCTACCTTAGATGTTCCATATGATCATTATCATCCTTCAAAAAAATAGTTACATCATCAAGGTATACAAGTAGAAACTTATTGATCAAACCTTTAAAAGCCATGTCCATTGCCCTTTGAAATGTAGCTCTAGCATTGGATAAACCAAAAAGCATCTTCCTATAGGAAAAGGTCACCCATTTTGTAGTGAAGGCTATCTTGAACTGATCCTCTTCATTCACTAGTATTTGATTGTAACCTGAATAACCATCAAGAAGTGAGAAGCATTGAGAACCTGAAACAAATTGCATAATTTGTTCCATGGAATGTAGTGGATAATGATCCTTGAGAGACACTCTATTAAGGTCTCAAAAATACACACAAAGTCTAATCTCTCCATTCTTATTTTGGATAGGTACAAGATTAGCCACCTAAGTTGAGTGTTTGATAGGAAAGATAATCCTAGACACAATCAACTTGGTCAGCTCTTTCTTCATGAGTTCTTCTATCTTGGGATTGATAGGCCTTTGTTTTTCCCTGACTAGTTTAGCTCCAAGTTCTAACTCAATGGTGTGATGAGCTAGACTTGGATCAAACACCTTAAAATATTTACATTCCAAAGAAAATATGTCATGGAACTCTTTGCATAATTCAATAAAGGCCTGCCTCTCAGACAGAGAACATATCTTACCAATTTTTAGAAGCTTGTCCTTGTAAATCATGACTCTCTCATAATTCTCTTCTTTCATGGTTATGCTCACTCTTTCTTTCTTATTTTCATAATATTAATTGAAAACACTCTCCAAAGTAATCAGCCCCTTAGGTATCTTATTTGTCTTCAGCTGAATAACTTGTTCTTCATATTGTTCATGCAGTCTCTTTTGGTTCCTCAAGGAGAATTCTGCCTCATTTTCTAAGAAGTGTGCAATGTATTCATCACTTTTAAACACCTACCATGATACTTCATTATCTATAATAGAAGGCCTCACAATGACCTTGATATGAGACTAATTTTTCTCCTTTCCTACATCAATAACTGCATCAAATTATGCTCCTATGGAAGCCAATCTATCAACGTGTTTATTTGAACCCCTTGGTATGGGTTGTATGTTGAAGGCATCAAAGTCTTCAAGTAGGTCCCATACCCTATGCTTGTATGATTTAAGAAAGGGATTATTTTCTATAGCTTGATTTCTCACTTGGTGGATGACCAAATCACTAGCCCTATAAACTTTCAAGTTCTTGATCCCTCTCTTCTTTTCCCGTTGGAGGTCATGAACTAAGCCTTTATATTCTACCACATTACAGGTGAAACTAAAGTGGAATCTATATGATGAGTAGTATTGATTTTTTGATAGAGAAACTAACATAACTCTAACCCCTACACCTACTCTACTTCTTGAACCATCAAAAAACATTTTCCAAATCCCTTTAAGTTCATGATCTTCATTAGTGAGTGAAGGGATTGAAACATCCCTTTCATGCATACAATAAACTCACAAATCAATCTCTTCTATGAATGTATATGGATCATGTACATGAATTTCAATGTTTTAATTATCAAGGAAAGGATCAAAAATACCTTCAAGGGTAGAGGATGCTTCACCATCCATGACACCTTCTTCTTTACTAATTAGACAATTCTGATTTGAATTTGTCTCCATGTATGGCTCAATACGAAACCTTGATAAGGGATATGTCCTTATAGTCACCTTGGTTCCATATCTTGTTTTGAAAGCTAGAAAATACCAATCAGTATAAAGGTAACCTTCCTATCTTAGTCGTGAAGTCCATTGACAAGCATATAGTAAAATGAGCTTGAAGGTCTACCACCACAACGTCTTGTGTAATAGGGAAACTTGAGAAATCATGTAGAAATAATTTCAGACCTCTGACCAATCCCACTATCTTGGTTGGAGTCCCATCAAGATTTAACACACCTTTACTATGTGATTCATACTTCAATCTCAATTTATCAGCCACCACTTTAGGTATGACAGTGGTACTAGCTCCACTATCTACAATACAATTGTGAACCAAATTGTCTCCCACAATGAGTGTGAGGTAGAAGGGTGGAGGCATTTCATATTTGGTGGAGGGATCTAAGACATGATTTGGATAATTGGTAAGGGCTACACTATTATGTTTTGAAGTTTGAGGGGCTACATGAATGCTCACAAGTTGTTCTTGTAAGAGCTCCTTTTGACCAAGCATATGCAAGACTTCCCAAAGAGATATGCTTATCTTGGTATTCTTAAAAAAATAAACAATGTTTAGAGGAGAAATATTCACATTTTCATGTGTTCTTGAAGGTAGTGAGGGAGTCGTAACCTAATACATTATAGGCTTGATAACCCTACTTGCATTTTGGTTTTATTGAGTATGATTGATAGTAGGTATTGCACTAGGATTCACACCTTATGGCCTTGGAGAGGCATCAATTAGAGTCACATGTACTCCTAAAACATCTACCAGAGTTCTCTTTTTGGTTCTTGTGTTGGATGAAATTTATGTGCTTTGATTTAACACATAATCATCCTTCACTTGAAAGTTCATCATACCTACACTCTGGCTGCTACCTTCTCCATGAATATCCCTTTGCATGAGATTCACTTCTTCTAATGTCACGTAAGGAGTATATTTTTCTTATGCCACAAATTCTTGGCCATATTCTCCACCATCATGCTTAAACTGACCTTGAGGTTATCCCCATTGGTCTAAATGATTCTCCTATTGGATCAAGTTAGCATGCACTAGAACAACAACCTTCATGGAAGGAGTAGAATTAGGATTTTAGACATTGGGCTACCTATTAAAACCTTGTTGACCTTGTCCTCTTCCTTGGTAGTTGTATTGGGGTGGAGATATATAGACTTATTGAGGATAGTATTGAGCATTAGGTGGAGCACTTGCCTAGAATTGAGCTTGCTTGAGTTGAGTGTGTAATGACCAGACTTATTCATCTTTGTCCATAGCATTATCCACCTTCTTGGGAAATATTCTCGGCTTGACATTGGTCTCAGGAACTTGTGTTATGCTTAGAGCTTCAATCAAACTATGAGATATCAAGGTCATGAAAACTCTTGGATGTAGCTTTCTAGCATGTATCAAGCTATTCTCAACTTCAATAGCTATCTCATATATGTTTGGTAGAGTAAACCCTCCCATTGATTGTAACATTACCACTACATCAATACCAATATGAGATAAGTGGGAAACACAAAGCTTAGAGGAGGTCTCATGACAGGTGGCAACCTATGCCATATCCTTTGAAATATTTCATTAAAATCTCCCATAGATTCATTAGGACCTCTCTTTATCACATTCAACTAGTGTAGTATCAAATTATGATCAATCTTATTCTCAAATCTAGTTATCAATAATTCCCCAAATCCATCCCAACTTGTAATGTAACCACCTTCCAAAGTCCTATACTAATCAAGTGTCTTACCTCTTAGAGACATGGTACACAATCTAATGGCTATGTTGGCTTGGGTGACATTATGGAAGTTACAAAAATTTGAAATGTTCCTAATATGCTCAAATGGAGTAATAGAACCCTCTCCATTGAAATTGGGGAGATTCTTGGTAGCATTGGGAAGAATAGGGTCATATGCAAGAAGGTTGATTAGATTTTGGGTGTTGAAGGCTGGGAAAGGTGGTACCACCTATCCATTTCTCCTCTTTCCTCTTAATGATCTGTTTCTTTGATCTCCTCAACTTCTTCTTCAAAACCTCCTTGCCCAGGCTCTCTAAGTGTTAGGCATGGTTTAGGGCGTTGTTCTTCAAGAAGAGCTTCAGCTAGAGGGGATTGATCGAATATCCTAGATGACCTAGTAAGGAACATGAAGTATAATGTGGGAAACTTTCTACAACCAAATATTCTCACCTTTTGGAGTCACCAAATGCTGGATTAAGAATATTGTTATAACCTTAGGCTTTTCAAGACCAACATTTGCCTTGACATGTAAATAATTAGCACCAACAGTACCATTAGGCATGCCATAATTGTTGTCTCCAAATCTTGCACCCTATAAGAAGGTGTTTAGGCCTCTTCTAGATTTGGGCAATGTCAGAGTATTTATAGGTATGTGGGTGTAACTGTAGTGGAAATGAACATCTAGTTTAAAGGGATAGCTCCTTGAATATGTCTCTACAAAACTTGTATCTAAATTAGCTTGCTTAAAAGGAAATGGGTTAGAAAATTATGCATAAAATAAGAACCTAATCTAAGAGCGATGATGCACCAAATTTATCTTCCATGTGAAAGTCACATTCTGGTGCACAATATAACAAAGCATATAGACCATTTTTCAAGCTCTATGAGTACTAATGCAAGTGATTCAACATAGAAGTGAGATGCATAAAATAACCCAAGGTAAGTGAACTGAAAGGTAGATTACACATTCCAAGAAAAATATACACATACAGTGATTTGACACACATAAATGCACTCTATATGACTTTTTAGACTAAGAACTCTTGCTTAGGCATGAAGGATAGAGGATAGAGGGATGGAAAATCATCACTTCCTATCATTGTATGTCACTTTTATGCTCATGAAATTATTTAGCGACTTGAGAAAATAGACTATTACTAATTCTTAAAGGCAAAAAAAATGTGATATCAATCTAGCAAGGCTTCACCATACACTATGTGGTCATTTTTGCACTAGCCCAAGGGTTGCATTTACAACAATATAAGAAGTGAGAAGAGGAGGCATTTTGCACCAAAAAAATGAATCGATCTATTGGAATTCTTCATCTTCAATTGTAACCATCTTTGTAAAATGATGCTCATTCAGGCCATTCAATTGATCCATGTCACCTCAAGTGGTTACACAATTATCTTGCTCTCCCAGAGATGATTCCTAGATGATTATACTGGTAGAATCTAAATATTATGAGCTAATTCTATTGTTAATGTGGTTACTACCAATGGATCTATCCATTGTAACTTTGTCTTGACTCTTAACAGCTTCTTACTAGTTTGTTGAGGTGTGCAATGGTGTAAGGGAGAGTCGTTTTTATTTTATTGGCTTTGAAGGTGGAGCCATTGAAGCCTACATGTGTGCATGACATTTTTTAGAATTCTAGATCGAAGTGTATGTCTAAAGACATCCCTTGAAAGCTCACCCTAACTTGACCTTAGTCAAATGTTCAAATCCTACAAAGCCCCTCTGTCCATTATTCTTTTGATTGGCCATCAAAAAATGAATCAAATCTTGATATGATCAATGGTGAGATGAACTCTTTGATCTACTTTGGTGGATGAAGAACATGAGCCTTTGGATATTTGAGCATTTAAGTGAGGACCATTGATCTTCCTAGGACCCACTGTTTGAACACCAATGGCTAGCCCATAACCCTAAAGTTGATGGCTTGCAAGATGTCATGGAATGTTTGAATCCCAATGACTATTTTCCATAGTAGAAGTTGACATTCATGGAGCCTTCACCTTCCTTATTCATTCAGAATAATTATTTCAAGGAATTATCTTGGCACCTTCTCAGATAATTTCTCCATAGACCCTTTTCTCCAAAGGAATTAACCTTTTGTTCTCCTTATTTAGTCTTTCAAAAAGATTGAACATGCCATTTTGTTCAAAATAATTATTTCAAACTTTTTCATTTTGACCTTTTTCAAGTGTCCCTTTAGACATCATGAACATGCCCTTCAAATTTTTGAATTGTCCCTTCAAACTTTATGCTAGTGTCCCTTCATACTTTTTGAGAGAGCACCAATTCCTTAGGAAAAAATGCAAAGGACCAATTCCTTCAGAAAGATTGTTTCGAACAAAATATCCAAAACAATTGCTTTAGAAAAAAAAAATAAAGGACCAATTCCTGAGAAAAGACGCTTCAAAAATATTGAAAATGTACCCTTCAAACTTCTTTCAAGGGATACTTTCTTGAGAAAAAGACCCTTCAGGAAAGTGTGTAGGGCACTTGCATGAGGAACAATTCCTTCAAACTTTTTTGCTTGTCCCTTCGGAAGTCTGGAATATGCCTTCAAAAAAATGAACTAGACAATTCAAAAATATTGAAAGGGACACTTTCCTAAGAAAAAGACCCTTCAGAAAAGTGTGTAGGGCACTTGCATGAAGAACAATTCTTTCATAAAACTTGAAATAGACCAATTCCTTTGGACTTTTTTGTTTCATACAAATTTTTTGAAATACTTCTTTAGAGACTTGAACAAAAAACTTGAAGCAAAACCTTGTCGAAAGAAATAACACTTGAAAAAATATAGAACAAAGGCTTTCAAAGAAAATAACACTTGTGCATTTTTGTGGGCATAGTATGAAACACTTCTTCTGATAAACAAATTCTGAATGTTTTACCTGCTGAAAAAGAAAACAAACTTAGGCCTCTTCAAGAGTTCAAAATGATAAGGGTTGAATCAAATTTAATTTAGGGTGAAATTTGGTCAATAGTACCATCCTTGTGGTATTTGAAACTTTGCAATAAAAAAATATATATATTTAAAATCTCGAGATGGGTGTAATTATTAGTTTTGACCCAAGGAAAGACTTTATTTTATAATTATTCTTCGCCTTCTCGATAAGTGAAATATATATATATATATATATATATATATATATATATATATATATATATATATATATATATATATATATATATAGACAAGAGCAAAGTGGATCTGCAAAAGGCATCCATGGCATGAAGGAGAAGGAGCTTTGAAGGAAGATGCCCTCCTTGAGGGAAGAAGGGAAGAAGGGAGGCCATGTAAGGATAATGATGAATTGTAGAAGTATTTAGGCATGTTATCTTTGTCATTTACAAACTCCTTATATTCAAATCATTTTGTTTACCCTAGTAATTTTGTGTGGCCCAGGTAATACCAGTAAGGGATTAGGCTAATATATATAAATGGGGTTAGTCAAATGTAGCATATATGTGTTTTACTAAAACATTGACATTATATATATATATATATATATATATATATATATATATATATATATATATATATATATATATATATATATATATATATATATATATATTCCTTATGTTGTTGAGGTTAGCCTTAGCTCTATAAAATAGTTAATTTATAAGGCCACACTTAATGTATTGACAACTATGGATCTATTATTTTAACATATTTTATAAGCATTATGGAGCTTTAATGTAGTAATTTTGTTAAATAATTATCTCAATAATGTTTAATACTAAATATATAAAATATCTTACCAAATTTATTTATATTATTTTATCTAAATAAATAATAGTTACACTGGTAAATAATTACATTATTTTATCAACCTTAGAGATAGAGAGTTTTAAATTTTTGATTTTTAATAGAGTGAAAGCATAATAGCAAGGTAGTGTAAAATGGTCAAAACCCAATGCTAATATAGCTATTTCATTTTATTTTCTTTCTAAGAGGATGCTAATCTTCTTTTTTAGAGTAGTTAATTAGAACATCTTTATTTTTTCAATGTGAAGGTATCTTCCTTGTTTTAAAAGAGCTTTAATATCTTGTGATATATGTGTCTATTTTCTTTAGCCATATGTTCATTCTTTCTCATGGGTAAAAGTTAATTCCTAGGGGTACATAGTCTTGTATTTAATAACTCTTGAATAATTTAGCTATTTTTAATATTAATTACTTAGTTATTTTAAATGATGGAAGTTTTATTATATTTTATAGTGGGGTATAATAAATATTGATACTTGTGATTTATAATAGAAAAACCTTTTTTTTTTAATACAAGATGAAGATTATGATGGATGAATTAGAATTTAGTTAATGTATGGATGTATTTACTTTTGATTATAAAGAATTTAATTATTTACTTATCATGTTGGAATATTTGATGGGTGATTTATAAGTTTGTTGTGGTAATTTAATTTATCTTTAAATAAAAGAATTTAATTATTTAATTATAACCATGCTAAAAATTTTGGTAGGTGAATTATAAGTTTGTTATAGTAATATTAGTTATTTTTAAATAAAGGAATTTAGTTATTTAATTACTATGTAGTGGGTGAGTTATAATTTTGTTAGATAATCTTATTTATGTTTAAATAAAATAATTTAATTATTTAATTACTATGCTGGAAAAATTTGGGGGTGCTGGAAAATTTGGAGGTGAATTATAATTTGTGTTGTGATAATTTTATTTACTTGTAAATAAAAGAATATAGTTATAATTTTATTACCATGATAGAATATTTGGTGGTGAATTATAATTTTATTGTGGTAATTTTATTTATTTATAAATAAAATATTTTAGTTATTTAATTACCATGCTGAAATTCTATTTATGAAATTAATTATTTTTATTTTATCTTTTGAAAGTAGAAATTAATTAATTATTTTATAGGGAGTGGAATTTAATTAATTTAAAACTTTTTATAATAAGTTTAAAAATATAATTATTGACAAGTTTGTAAACTTGTTAGCCTTAATTTTACTTTATAAATTTTGTTAATAGTTAGCTTCCGGGTAGGTTGAATGAGTTTGACATTTGATAAAGAAAATTAGGGTAAGTGTGGCATCAATAGTAAACAATCTAGAGAAAAATAGTATGACAGAATAAACATTAATGTGTAGTGAATTATTAAGATTGGTAAGAGAAAGGATTGTAATATTATAGCATTATATAGTTAAAATATTATGTAAATAGGATGGAATAAATAGATGTGGTGTAATGCTAGATAATATGGGTACATTATATATATATATATATATATATATATATATATATATATATATAGAGAGAGAGAGAGAGAGAGAGAGAAATAGTATGACAGAATAAACATTAATGTGTAGTGAATTATTAAGATTGGTAAGAGAAAGGATTGTAATAATATAGCATTATATAGTTAAAATATTATGTAAATAGGATGGAATAAATAGATGTGGTGTAATGCTAGATAATATGGGTACATGATATATATATATATATATATATATATATATATATATATATATATATATATATATATATATATATATATATATATATATAAAGTGTAATTAGTATTATGAAATGGTAGTATAAGAGTAAAAGTTATTTATTTAACAATTCTATATATGTTAGGCTCTCCAAGAATTTTACTTTTAATGTTTTGCTAAACACTTAAGGGGGTTATAAGAGGACTTGATTAACTTAAGAATTTGGATATGGAACAAAACATATATTGTCCCATCTCTTTGAGAAAACTTGTATTATTTATTGACCAAGAATCTTAACTTAATGATCAATGCCTTTATTCTTTCTTATCAATAGTTGTGATCTATTGGTTAATAATGTTTGGAAATAAGTCCTTGAAAGGGAATTAAAATGATACACTTGTCTAGAGTGAAACATATTATTATATTGAAAATCTTGGACCTCTTAAATTTAATTATAATGATATATTCAATGCCTTATTCTATGGAAGAATATGACCCTTCTTGAGGTCTATAAGCATGCTTGGACTAGTGGATAGGTTATACTAGAAGAATAATCCTTGAAAAAAGTCTAATATTAAGAATTTTCTCTTATAAAATGTGTAAGAATTATATCAATGCCTTTATTCTTTCTTATCAATAGTTGTGATCTATTGGTTAATAATGTTTGGAAATAAGTCCTTGAAAGGGAATTAAAATGATACACTTGTCTAGAGTGAAACATATTATTATATTGAAAAGCTTGGACCTCTTAAATTTAATTATAATGATATATTCAATGCCTTATTCTATGGAAGAATATGACCCTTCTTGAGGTCTATAAGCATGCTTGGACTAGTGGATAGGTTGTACTAGAAGAATAATCCTTGAAAAAAGTCTAATATTAAGAATTTTCTCTTATAAAATGTGTAAGAATTATATCAGTTGAATTCCCTACTTGGTTCATTGTAATTTCCATCTCTACAATTATAATTAACTTTCATACTTATCTTGGTTTAAGTATAAGCATGTTTAGAAAATATCAAGAATTTCTCATTTTGGCCTCTATTATATTATCTTTTAAAGGATGGAAAATAATCATCTTTATGACTATATCATCTTTGGACCATGCTAAAATGTGATGGTGAGAGGTTTGAACCTAGTCTCCAATAAAAAAATCATATACCCTTGAGTTATTATATTCATTATTAATAAGGACCATAGAATTATAAAACCAAATTATTCACTTAGTAACTCTTATCTTGTACTTCTATGAGGACTTGTCACCTTTTATCATGATGAGATAGTTCCATCATTGTACATTAGTACTCTACATAAAGAGCTATGTTATTTATCCAACTTTGATAGGAAACAAATCAAAATGAAGTGAGAAGTTGAGTATTCTTTTAGTTGAATAATGTATGGAGGGTTTAATCCTTGAAGTGTTAATCTTCCATATGGTTTAGGAATAGAGGAAGTTCAAAGTAAGTTAACCATCGCTAAAATCAACCTAACAAAAATTATTAAGATCCTTCTCATGTTTAAATTTATTAAACATATCCATCTTATTGATGGCTTGTGCTACCAAGTAATCACAATTCATTGGTTATGGTCAATATTCATGAACTATCCCTTACTACATGAGAGGATATAAAGTAACCATGACATTTGTTCTTGATAATAAACAAATTATAGTATTTGTTAAGGGGATTCATTTCCTTGTTATCGTATTATTTTTATATTTATGTGGATATTAATTATAAAAAAAATTGGTCATGTTTTTTTGGGTACGTGGTGAGGACAATGTATTACAAACATGCTTACTCAGCTCTTTGGCCATATTGCAAATTTAGCTAAGTATGGAAAAACGATGAATTCTGATTAAGAAGCCAACCTTGCACCCTCATATATTTAACCATGCTTTGATACATGACTTGATATTTGATGTATAATAACTATGGAATAATGTGATCACAACTATATGGCCAAATCCTCTTGACCCATTCCCATGTGGTAATGGTGACGTTATCAAGCTGCCTACTCAGATTTTCTGCTACTGGACCCAAAGTGTCTAGATGAAAACTATGATCAAATAGATGAATTCCACTAATGAAAATAAACACTCAAATCATTATTAGCTTTATATATGACCCTTATCATATGCTCAAATCACCATACTCATCCTTGATCCTCTCTAGCCATGTCAATACTAAAGATCAACCAACCATACACAAAGGATACAAGAACAAGCACATTGCACTCTTTGTCATTATCACATAGACTATGAAAGATATTCATCCACTTAACATGACACCTTCATGACATCACCATGAAATTAACATGATAACTCTCCAACAATCTCTCCCTTTGTCATTGATTTCAACATCCATCAATATAGCAATATATAGCTCACCTTCTCTCTCTTCAAAGCACTTCCCACAACAGGAACTTTCTCCCCAATAGGGTCTATCTCCCCCTTTGACATCATGAAAAAGTGGGCACACATTTATCTTGAGGACCTAAAAAAATATCAAATAGGAAAGGACCATCTTATAAAGATGATATAAATTCCCCCTTACCTTGAGCCTACTTCAGTTTGGCTTGACAACATCTTCTTGCTCCATGCCAACACTCTCTTCAATCAAACACTATAAATAATGAAGAAAGAACACAAAAAAGAACTAAAATATAATGTAACTCACCAAGAAACATCTGAGAGTGACTCTCCCTAATAACTCTAATAAATTTCACCTTCTGAGCATCTTCAAATCTCCACACACCATGTAGGCTTAACCAACCTTCTTTCTCAAGACACTTTCACGACCACCAACTCTACATTTGTAATATAAAAAATAAGAAACATGAAATTAAATATCCTAAAAACATACCTTGAAATACTCATACCTTTCTCTTTTAGAGAGACTAAGCAAAAATCACTCTTCTTCAAACTAGGCCTGTTTAGCCTCCTTAGAGTTCTACCTGAACCTTGCAGAGCTCATAATTTTTAGTAGACATATATTCATAACATAAAACTCCATATCTATAGAACTCTCATACTCTTCATTTATCACACCAATTTTCATCTCTAATCTCATCCTATGCAACATACTTCCTTCACAAACCTACTAACCAATTAACCCTCTATATTGACAAAAAGTTGAATAAATTAAGAACCACAAACCTTAAATTCTATGTGAATATTTATTTGACCACCCATTTGTCCTATTCAACATATTAAAAATCATCAAACCTCAATTCATAATTTAAACCACTTTTATAGTATAGCCCAAATCCCTAAAATCTCAAAACAAGTAGGGTCAACAAACCTCTTTATGGTCAACACACACCTTTGAAACTACTTTCACAATTAGAGACACCAATCACACACTTCTGTACCAAGATTTGTGCTTCCATACCTTTGGGAACCCATATATCCTATAAGACATTTTAGGCCTACTTACCTTTAAGCCAAAAATTGAGAAAACTGTGAGCACTCAAAAAATCTTCAATTGGCACATACATACCTTTAGACCTCAAAAACACCTAGATCACACCAACAATAAATTCATATACCTTTATGAGTACCAAACACTTATTGAAATTATCATCAATCTCATTAAGACACATGGAACCACCCATTCCGACTCTATACTATAGCTCTTTCATAAATGTCTGAAACAAGCTCATGAACTTGTTACTCCCCCTTAACAAAAAAAACTTCTCAAATTGGAATTATCATCTTGAGCACAAAAACATGCTTCTCCATTGAAAGGAGTCTCTAAATAATCATAGATAGAGACACCTTCTATACCTCAATGCTCTAAAATAAAAATAACTCATCATATTCCATCTCCTCCTTGCTCATCTGATATTTGTAGTTATTCTTCTTCTTCTTTGGATTAGGATAAAAAAACCTCCTCATCCACTATAAAATTCTCCTTTTCATCTATGATTGAATTTTCAATACATGGAGATAACATAGATTACATACCTTTTCATCTGAAGGATCCATATTGTAGTTTGGAACCTCATTATTGGGCACAAACAATTAATGTTCTTTGCATGATATATGTTCAATAATAGTAAGATGTTTACTCAGATCCATACACACCTCAGGACTGACCTCAATCAACACCTTATCCTTCTCCTTGATCTTTATCTCTTCATTTTCAACATGAGCAGACAATGAGACCTCTTGATACTCTTTAGCTTCTGAAGCATTCTCCACCATAGAAAATAGATTACTTGGATTTACAGTCTCATCATGACTCACACTTGTCACCTTTGGATTCCATGTGTTAACTTGCCTTATTATTTGAAATCTAGAAGCCTAATTAAATATATTCTATCTTTTAGGCCTTTGCTTGTAGAACCTAACAATGTGGCCTCTATGTTCATAATTGTAGCACACCATACCTTTTTCACAAAATGTATCTTACCTTATCATGTAAACAAAACAACCTCCCCTTATTGAAGAGGACTCACCTTTTCTAATATTATGTGGACAATGGTTTACAAAGTATCGCACATCAAGATAATTAAAACACTTGATTTTATTCACACCTTTTGACTAATGACCTCTATCATAGTCCCATGCAAATTCATTTTTAACAGGTCTCTTTCACTTTTTATCCCTATGACCAAATTGATTACATGTATAAAAGTAACCATTAAATCTTACATACCTCATGGCATTTGGTTGTTTGATCTGATTTGTCTTTACTCTACCAACACCTTCATTCTTTATTTGATGATTTGTCTTCAAAGTATGATTGTCCTAGTTCACATTAGTCTTTATCTTGTCTGGAGTTATAGTTTTTTGTTTTTATTTATATCCGAGAGTAGTTATATCACTTGCATGCTTTTGACCACTCAAAATATTTTTTAGATCATATTATTTCTTTTTAAATATCACAACTTTTTTCACCTTACTAGCTATCTTTTCTAGCTCAAATTTCAAAGATTCATTTTCAGAAACATACCTTGAACATTCATCTTCTTTAGTTTTTAGGCTTGTAGATAGAATTTACAATTAAAAATTGAGATGAATGATCATATCTTCATGCTCCTTGGTTTCTTCATTGAATCTTTCCTCATACACATTGAATTTCACCTCCTAGTCCTTGAGTTTATATTTCATCTTCTTATTGATCTTCTTCTCAATCTTCAATTCTTCAAGAGCATTCATCAAAATAGTCTCACAGTTCACCTCATCTTCATCATCATCTACATCACTCCAAGTGGACTCTTTATAATGTGAGAAACTTCATTCCTCAGCCATGAACATGGATTCATCTTTAATAGGACCATCATCTTCATGATCACATTCTGAGTCATTGTCTTCACTCTCATCTGATGAGCTATAATCTTCTTTGGTGTAAAGACTCTTCTTATTTTTGAAGATCTTCCTTTTTTTGTTAAACTTTCTAAATCCTTTCTTCTTGTATGTCTTCTTATCTTCATCTTGGCCTTCACCATACTCTTCATCATCATTCTTCTCATACTTATGAGGGAATTTCTGAGAAATATGTCATATCTCTCCATAGTTGAAACATTTAAGGGGTAGTTTGCCCTTATACTTATTTGAGTTATTTTTCAATTTCCTAATAATCAAAGCAATTAGTTCATCATCATCAATATCGGATATGTCATCTTCTTTGGATTTTTTGCCTTGAAAATTCTTCTTAAGATTCATCATTGTATTGAATGTTACTTCCTTCTTTGGTGGTATATCATCATTTTTCCTCATCTCATAGATAGTAAGGGTGCCATGTAATTGATCCATATTTAACTGAGTAATATCATGACTCTCTTCTATAGTAGACACTTTTAGATTAAACTGGGGGAAAGAGACCTTAATAAATTTTTAACAATAATAGTCTCTTAAAGATTCTCTCCAAGACCTCTGATAATGTTCACAATCTCATCAACTCTCTGCAGAAAGGATGCCATAATATCTTCTTCATTCATCTTGAGACTTTAAAATTACCTTATGTGAGTCTATAACTTAGCATGCTTAACCTTTGAATCTCCTACAAAAATAGTCTTCAATGTATCTCATATTTCCTTGATAAAATTTCAATGAATTAGTTTGGTGAACTCAGTTTCTATAAGACCACAAGTGATGGAATTCATTTCCTTAGAGTTGTTTTCAAATAAATTCTTGTCTTTAACACTAGATGGAGGAATAACATGAACAACATAACCATCCAAAATTGATTTACATACATCAAACCGTAGGGACATAATGTAGATCTTCATCGTATCACTTCAAATTGCATAATTGGATCCATTGAACATTGATATTTGCTTAATAGAGAAACCACCTTGCACATTCTGACTAGCCATTATACCTTGTATCACCTTCAAGCTATCAAAAATTTACCAAAAGACCTCACTCTGATACCAATTTTTAGAGGTAGAATCACTGAGGGGGGGGTGAATCAGTGAGCCCAAATAATCCATCTTATATTTTGATCTTTACAAATGCTTAATCAGCTACCAAAAGCATTGATGAAGTATATACAACATTCATAGTAATGAAAAGAGAGACAATGCAAGATCAATCACATAACACATGACATATGTGGGAAACCCTCTTAGGGATTAAAACCCATTAGAACATGAAATTAAAAAACTATCTTATAATAACAATATCAAATTTAGATCATCTAAAAATGATCAAGGAACTACAAACCCTATTTAGTGAGATTTCAATCCCACAAGGTGCTATCATACCTATATAGCTTAGCTACAATAAAAACCAGAACTTTTAACAAGTTTCACCTTATAAGGAGGCTATAACCACCTTAGATGATGAGATGCCAGAACAAAACCTATAAACACATCCATCTATGCATTGTTGTCTTCAACACCAAATGATGGACCTCTGATTAAGACACTTCACCTTTGCTCACACTCAAACATCAAGTGTACTATTATACCAATTGAATTATGACCAACAAGTCATAAAAATAGTCCTCAATATTTTCTAATCCTCAAATAATCCTCAAGGTATTATACCCCTCCTTCAATCCATAAAACACACACACAAGCCTCTCTCTAATATCACCTTAGTCTCTCACCACTAGTCTAGAACCCATCATCTTTGGTTCCAATATTTATAGAGTAATCTTGATATTCCCTATTTTGGTCAGCCATTAGGCATGTCTTATCCCTTAAGAAATCTCACACATAAATATATAGCTCAAAAAAATCTTCATAGGTTGGCCATAGCATCTATGGGTCACCCTTAAGGAACTACACCTTTTAATAAGGCCTTTGTAGCCCTTAAAGGTCTCATGTGAACCCATTTCTTCCTTTAGCACTCCCTTGAGCTAAAAAAAAACACATGACCACTTTCAAATACATGGGTACATTATTTATGTCCCCTTTAATATACTCAAATGATCATAGTCAACTTATCTCACCTCTATGTATGCTCAAATAACTCAAACACCGACTTGGTACACATAGTCCCTATGAATAAACACACAATCAAAATCTTAAGCATTATTCATACTCAAGATAGATTGATCACACCTCCAAAATCCACATAGATTATATTCATAGAGTCTAAAACATGTTTCAATATCTAAATTGTCATGAGACATCAAAACAACATCAATACAAGCTCAAATATCCTTCTTGGGTCACTTGTAGAACAAACACAAACACATAACCAACTTCTAGGCTCAATATATTTGATTTTACTCACTTCCATATCTTTAAATTAGGTTCATTAGATGTTCCATAGAGTCCTCTTCATTTTTACCTTTTATAGCACCAAAGTTTTTGACTTTTATCGAAAGATAAGGATGAAATACATAGCTCTATTTTTTCCTATGTTAAATTCAAATATTTGAATTACAAGGATCATAGTTAAACCTCAAAAACAATACAATCATCTCATGTCCTCACTTCTCGTCATAAATATTTCACTATTGATATTTTTCCAAACTTTAATGCATAGGCACTCATTCTCAATTGTTAAACATCTGATAGTTAACCTCACAACATGTTTACTCAACTCTTTCTGGCCATATTGCAAATTTGGCTATGGAGAAATAATAAATTATGACTAAGAAGCCAACTTTGCACCCTTATATCTATAACTGTGCTTTGCTGAATGAATTTATATTTGACACATAACAACTAGGAACTAATGTGATCACAACCATATAACCAATTCCTCTTGACCATTCCCATGTGGCAATGGTGATGTCATCAAATTGCCTACTCATATTTTTTACCATTGGACCCAAAGTGTTTAGATGAAAACTATGATCAACTAGATGAATTCCACTTATGCAAATAATAAATCAAATAATTATTGACTTCAGATATGACCCTTAATACATGGTTAAATCACCATACTCATCTTTGATTCTCTCTAGCCATGTCAATACTAAAGATCAACCAACCATACATAAAGCATATAAGAACAACCACATTGCACACTTTGTCATTGTCACATAGACTATCAAAGCTATTTATCCACTCAAAATGACACCTCTATGACATCACCAAGACAACTCTCTAACATCACTTTAACTTGCACTAAGCACTTGGGTGGGAGAACTACATTGGGTTTGATCCCTCCTTAGAGTATTGGTATGTAGGAAAATATTAAAACAATGAGGTGTTGAGGATGTCCAAATTACTCAACCAACATCACAAATTTTTGAATTGTGCCACTCATATACCCTAAAAACATAAATTTCTAGGGATTCCTCCTAAATTAATAAAAAATAGGGCAAAGATAGTGAATAAGAGCTCATCCACACAGGTACAGGCAGGTCATACTTAGTCAGAGGTGCACTCAAAAGATTAGATAGCTCCTATAAAAAGGACATTAGCATTTAAAGTAGGATATTAGCACCCTAGTACTACTAAGGTATAAAACTATTATCTAGGAAGGTTTCTAACACTTGGACCCTATTTATGACACTTATATCTGCTTCTACATTAGTTTTGAGCCTACACATCATCCATCTCAATCAGTTTCTAGATAAGTACTTATTTGTGTCAATCATTGCTATTTTTAAAAATATAAAATTAGGTTAATTCTTACAAAAATAAATGGCTGAATTTATTTCATAATTCTAACCTAATTTACTATACTCATAATCTTTAACAACCTAGGGCTTGAACACTAAAAATTTAAATCATTTAATGAACTTGACTTAATTTGAATACTATAAAAACCCTAGTCCTAGATGTTATTAGGTTTTCTATCATTTTGTTTCCTATTTTTATTGGTCTTTTTATGGTTTATAGACTGAATATATTTACCCTAACATCCCTCTTCCAAGTTGTATTTCTAAATTTGATTGACAAAGAAGATTTTTTTCCTCATCATCTCCAAGAGGGTGATATCTACTTTCCTTCTAACCAAGTCCATACTATCACTCCCCCAAGATGGTAGGAAACCTATACTAATTTTAAATGTCTATACTTAGCCTATCCATCCTTTAAATCCTTCCCTTCTCATATCTCCAATTTAGGGTGTGTGCCTACATGCTAAATCAAGAGCAACTAGGGTTTGCACTTGTGAGACTCTAAGGGATCAAATTATTAGTATGATAAGTTTTATTTCATAATTACAAAATCATAATCAAATATTACATGAAAAGATGACAAAATTAGAAAATTAGATTACAAGATAAAAGCCTTTAGGGCATGCTTGTGTCAATCATGTATATGCATCTTCACCTAGTTAATTTATGGTAAGCAATGTTACATATCAAAAAAAGAAATCACAACAAAGTGCATCAACAATTAATGATTTGAAAAGTACTCAAAGATCAAATAGAATTTCAAGTGAGATTTTAAGGTGAATTATTAAAGCTAAGTTGATCAACTTCCCTCCTTTACATCTAGTAAGGAGATCCAGATATTATTGTGTATACCATAAAATGCATGGTCATCACACAAATTCATGTTTGGCATTAAAAAAACATAGACAATGGATAATTACTAATTAGGAACCTATACAAGATAAATCACTTAACTAGTCCAAAGTGATATAGGAACACATTAAAAAAGGGTCAAATTCAAAAATAGTACAAAAGTGGTTACCAAATCATAACTTAGAACAACAAAAGGTTCACAAAGAAAACTCAAAGCAAGAAATAATATAACAAGACAAATAAAGTAAGTAAAATATAAAAATATACCTCTTCAAAATGAGGCTCAAATTTCAAAGAAGTATGGGTTTGGTAAAAAATATGTACAATAATTTGATTATCAAGGTCAAGGGTTAGTCAAACATGCCCAAGACATCACTACTCCTATTATATTAGTTGATAATGTTGGTCAACAAGGATTGGGATTTATGGAACATACTAAGGCAAATCATTCATAGATATAGTTTATCAAGGCAAAAGATCTATATACATAGGTAATATCAAAAAAATATCAATAACCTAAGTTGCACATTTAAAATCAGGGTAAGAAAATAACCATTCTTAAAGAGGGTTTCTAACAAAAGAGTATTCAAAACAAGTTATACCTATAGTGGATACAGTTTCAAATGGCAAGATCCCAATCAATAATCCATACATTGTTAATCAAAATGAAGAAGATGATTGTAACAACCTATATTATTATGATGACATGTTGGGCTTCTAGCACCATTCCTTACCAACACACACATTCTTACTCATAAACTCTCCTTCTACATAGTTCACTTATTTTTAAATTAATTATACATAGTTTCATTTACCCCCAATTTCCTTATACATAGTTTTATTTATCATGCTTATTGTATATAGTTTTATTTATCTTGCTCCTTGTACCTAGTTTCATTTTCATGACTGCTAGTACATAGCTATGCTCATAAAATACAAAAATAATAAAATATGTTCAAAATAGAAAGCATTTAAATATTAATCATATATTAAAAAATTAGATTGCGTGCATATCCATGTTTACATTCTTTATATACTATCCAGGTACTACATATACTAACTATCTTAGTATAATCACTTTTTATCATACATACAAGTTTTAATTGTTCTTTTGAGTGTTCACATATTCTTACATGACTCAGGTCCATCACACAGATCTAGATTTTCTACTATCTACCCACTATGGGCACATACATAGATTCAAAATTTATACAATCACTCATTGGGGGAATTCCATACAAAACTTCCACTTTACCAAGTTATATCATTCTAAACTCCTCATCTTTTTACTAACTACTTCTAGTATAAAATCAGTTTATGTACATCTTTTCTCTTATATAGATTTGTACCACATGTTCATGCATACTTTCATTTATAGATTTCCTAGTTAGATTTGATTGTGTCTCTTTACTTCTAAATATATTCAAGGGAATTTAAATATTCCATTTTTCTATAGATCTATGCCACTTTTTTTCATTGTATTTATGCTTTGGACATATGGCCATGTCCTTGTGTCTGCTTTCTTGATTATGTATATAGACATTTGAACATGTCCATCCATATGGCTCTAAGCCAACCTTGTTTTATCTTTGTGTATGTGGAAATTTTAACATTTCCTTGTATGTATTACTTTCTTATATTTAGCAACATGTGCCCATGTCCCTTATATTATGGCCCCTTGGCCTACTTTGCGTGCCTCATATGTGTTGTATGTATGCTTTCATGTATGAGTCATGGCCATTACACTTGTCTCTTTATTGTTGCTTGCACACCTAATTTTTGATGCCATGAGTTCCCTCATGCATCTCCCCCTCCTCTTTGGGATTCTTGATGGACATCAAGCCCCATCCCCCTAGGTAGTTACTCATATTATTCTCAGATTATGTAATTCATACACATGTTTACATTATTATATCCATCTTGACAACATTTTGAATTTTATATCTAACATAAATCATACTTTCCAATTTATTCTCAAATTAACTTAGATTTTAATGTTATGTATACACATTATATTGGTTTATTATGTAGATAGCATACATGTTTTTAGCCTAACACACATCATGCAGAGATTTTATTTAGAGGATATTTATTTCACATGTATAAAAATTTAACTAAAATGGGTGAATTAACATTGGTTTATCATAGAGATTAGGCCATCTGAGTGCACTCAGACTATAATTTTCAACACACAAACAAAATTATAGAGCTTAGAATCAGGAAAACATAGTGGAAAATAGTTAGGTAGAGATCAATTTCAATTTGGTAGAAAAATAAGACATAGGACACTAGTGCTAAAACTAGGACACTATAATTATGTGCTACTATATAAGGTATAGTGCTATTGTATAATATCCTACAAATAGGAAAATCTAGATTTGATAGAATAACATAAAATTTATATCCCATATTTACATAGTTTTAGTCACAAGTTATCATATTTGATTAGTTTATTCTCAATTTTTAACATAATCAGACTAGTTTTCCTCAAATTGGGGGAATCATGGTGGCATGGTCACTCCCATTTTAGCTTCAGATAGATACAAACATATATTTATACAACTCAATCTAAAATCCATGTGCACAGATATCAAAATTGGGGGCATGTGCATAGAACATTATTTTCACATGATTAATTTTGTACCATCTCATCTTAGATGGAATGGTAAAATCCATTTCATTATCTACATTATATAATTCACACACCATTTTGAAAAATTTCCCCTAGATTGATGCCTTATTCTATCTATAATGGTTGACATTTTTGCATATTCCTTGAGCTACATTCTCAAGTGCTTGAGAGGCCGCTTCAACATTTTTCATTTCAAAGTTTCTAAATGGCCCCAAGGCCATCCTACATGGTTTAAGTTACATCATACAATTATAATAATAGATTCATATACTACACATGGTTAGGAAATGATGGAGTCATAACCTATTTTGAGTTATTGAGCCACCTACATAGGAGGGTTGGATAGGTCATCAGTCCAATCCAAGCTATTCATAGTGTATGATCCATTGAGTAGGGGTGAGAAATGATGGATTAAATATGGATTGATTTCTTGAGACACCCACACATGGGTAGTGAGCAACCCATCAAATCATCCCAAGGTGTTCATTATTTGATCACTATCTACAAGTACACACATAAGATGTCACTAGGTGATTGAAATGGCTCACATACCCAATGAGGTGTATTTCTTCCTTTCCTCTCTCTATCTCTATCTCTCCCTCTCTCTTTTTTTATCTCTTTACTCAATTTTGTCTTTGATTTTGATATCTCTTAATTAAGGAATTATTTATTCCATGTTTCATTTTTAAGATACACAATGGAGCATGCTTCGCACACTTAGACCTAGACTCAAGGGATTTAATTCACAAGTAATTCTAGGTAAAATTATTTTTCCTTTATCTAAGTCATTTCACTTTGATGAATTTTTATAATAAACTGGGGTAAAGGTAGTAATATAAAATGTCACTTGTGTGAAATTAGTGTTACTTAAGACAATCCATTCATAACTTAGCCCTAGATCTATCTTAGGGCCTCTTTAAACACTTATCTATCTTTTGTGTGGGATTTTACACATCCTTAGACATCTCAAAATCAGTCCCAAGTCCTCCCCTAGGATTTTAGGCCCCTAGTGCCTTGGGTTATGCCACCTAGACATTAGAATTTTACTTTAGACACTAACACACCACATTAGTGTACCACTTTCAACGTTAATGTCACTTGCCTAATTTTAACCCCAATGTATATCTTTTCAATTATTAAGACATATAGGGTTGACTTAGACCTATTTAAAACCCTATATAAGCACAATACACACACACACACACACACACACATGTTTTTTAGCCCTGTATCTACTAAATGGAAATGGGATGAAAATTACACAAGCAAACATAAAACAAGGTGTGCATAATCATGGTTATTGATCCCTATTCTTCCCTACTTCTAGATACATTTATCTACAATTATCCCAAGCCTAGAATACATAGATTTATAATCTCAAGCCTTATTCAAATTACTTAGGTAGTCACTTATAATAGCATTCACTTTCACTTGCACCAAACACTTAGGTAGGAGGTCTACATTGGGCTTGATCCCTTAGAGTATTGGTATGTAAGCAACTCTCAACACAATGGGGTGTTGAGGATGTCCAAATTACTTATTTAACATCAAATTTTTAGCTACTTGTACCACTCAAATACCTTAACAACACAATTCTATGGTTTACTCCTAAATCAATCAAAAATAGGGCATAGATAGTGAATCAGAGCTCATCCACACAGATGCAAGCAAGTCATACTCAGTCTGAGGTGAACTTAGAAGATTATATAAATCCTTCACAAAGGAAATTAGTTATTAAATTAGGACATTATCACCCTAGCACTACTATCTAAGGTATAACACAATTATTTTGAGGGTTTTTGACACCTAGACCTTATTTTCAACACTCATATCTACTTTCCCACTAGTTTTCAGATTTTAGATAATCCATCTCAATCAATTTCCAACTAAGTACTTATTTGTGTCATTCATTTATATTTTTATAAATATAAAATTAGTTCAATTCTTACACAATTCAATGTTTACATTTTTTTTCATAATTCTACCCTAATTTACTATACTTAGAGTCTTTAACAACATAAGGCCTGGACCCTAAAAAGTTAAATCATTTAGTGAACCTAACTTACTTCAAATACTAAAAAAACCCTAGCCCTAGATGTCATTAGGGTTTATATCTATTTTTTCCTATTTTTAGTGGTCATGTTAGGGTTTTTAGATCTGATATTTTCTACCCTAACATCCCTCTTCCAAATTTCATTTCCAAATTTCATGGATAAAGAAGATTCTTTTCCTCCTCATCATCTCAAAGAGGGTGATAGATACTTTCCCTCTAACCAGGTCCATGATATCACTCCTCCAAGAGGGTAGACAACCTATACTATTATTTGAAATATCTATACTTAGCCTATCCATCCTTTAAATCCTTCCCTTCCCATATATTCCATTCAGCGTGTGTGCCTTCATGTTTGATCAAGAGTAACTAAGGTTTGCATTTGTGAGACTATAAGGGATAAAATTATTAGTATGAATAGGTTGAATACAAGATAAAAGCCTCTAGAGTAGGCTAGTGTTAATCATGTAT
Organism: Torreya grandis; assembly: GCA_037957365.1. Classification (NCBI taxonomy): domain Eukaryota; kingdom Viridiplantae; phylum Streptophyta; class Pinopsida; order Cupressales; family Taxaceae; genus Torreya; species Torreya grandis. The sequence goes on along the minus strand of JARHVA010001037.1, from coordinate 1,096,493 downwards.
ATGCATCTTCACCTAGTCAATTTATGGTAAGCAATGTTACATATCAAAACAAGAAATCACAACAAAGTGCATCAACAACTAATGATTTTAAAAGTAATAAAAGATCAAATATAACTTCAAGTGAGATTTTAAGGTAAATGATTAAAGATAATTTGATCAACCTCCCTCCTTTACATCTAGTAAAGAGATCCAAACACTAATGTGTATACGATAGAATGCATGGCCATCACACAAATTCATGTTTGGCATTGAAACAACATATACAATAGATAAATGCTAATGAGGACCCTATACAAGATAAATCATTTAACCAATCTAAAGTGATATAGGAACACATTCAAAAAGGGTCAAATTTATAAATAGTACAAAAGTGGTTACCAAAGCATAACTCATAACAACAAATGATTCACAAAGAAAAATCAAAGCAAGAAACAATATAACAAACACATATAAAGCAAATAAAAGATGAAAATCTACCTCTCCAAAATGAGGCTCAACTTTCAAAGTAGTATGGTTTGGTCAAAAATATCTACAATAATTTGATTATCAAGGTCAAGGGTTAGTCAAACATGCCCAAGGCATCACTACTTCTATTCTATCAGTTAATAATGTTTGTCAACAAGGATTGGGATTTATGGAACATATTCAGGCAAATCATTCATAGATATAATTTATCAAGGAAAAAGATTAATGTACATAGGTAATGTTAAAAAAATATGAATAACCTAAGTTGCACATTCAAAACCAGGATAAACAAATATCCATTCTTAAAAGAGGGTTTATAACAATAGAGTATTAAAAAGAAGATATACTTATAGTGGATACAATTTTAAATGGCAAGATCCCAATCAGTAATCTAGACATTGTTAATCAAAATGAAGATGGTTGTAACAACCCATATTATTATGATGACATGTTAGGCTTCTATCACCATTCCTTACCAACACATAGATTCTTATCCATTGACTCTACTTCTACATAGTTCACACATTTCTAGCCTACTTATACACAATTTCATTTACCCCTAGTTTCCTTATACATAGTTTTATTTATCATGCTTCTTGTACATATTTTCCTTTATCTTACTCCTTTTACCTAGTTTCATTTTCATGACTGCTAGTACATAGCTTATGGTCATAAAAACACAAAAATAATATAATATATTCAAAATATAAAACATTCAAATATTACTCATAAATACAAAATTTAGATTGTTTGCATATCCATGTTTACATTATTTATATACTATCCAAGTACTACATATACTAGTTATCTTAATATAGTCATTTTTTATCACACATACAAGTTTTAATTTTTCTTTTTGAGTGTTGATATATTCTTATAAGATTCAAGTCCATCACAAATCTAAATTTTCTACTATCTACCCATTGGGTACACATACATAGATTCAACATTGATACATTCACCCATTAAGGGAATACCATACACAACTTCCACTTTGTTAGGTTATATCATTATAAAATATTCATATTTCTACCAAGTACTTCTAGTATAAACTTATTTGATGTACATCTTTGCTCTTATATAGATTTATACCACATGTTCATGCATACTTTCATTTTTAGCTTGCCTATTTTAGATTTGATTGTGTCTCTTTAATTCTACATCTATTTGAGGGCATTTGAATATGCCATTGTTATATAGATCTATGCCACTTTATTTTATTTTATTTATGCTTTAGACATATGCCATGTCCTTGTGTGTGCCTTATTGATTATGTATGTAAACATTTGAACATGTCCTTCCATGTGGATATGAAGTTCATACACATGTTTACATTATTATATCTATCTTGACAACCTTGTGAATGTTATATCTAACATATATCATACATTTGTGATTTTTGCTTAGATTATCTTACATTCAGATGTCATGTATACACATTATATTGGTTTATTATGCATATAGCATACATGTTTTTAGCCTAACACACATCATGCAGAGCTTTTATTTAGAGGATATTTATTGTACATGTACTAGTACTCCCATAAAAATGGGGTATTCACATTGGTTTATTATATATATTAGGCCATATAAGTGCACTCATAGTATAATTTTCAACACATAGACACATAATTACAAAGCTTAGAATAAGGAAAACATAGTGGGAAATAGTTAGATGGAGATCAATTTCAATTTGGAAGAAAAATAACACATAAGACACTAGTGTTAAACGAGGACAATAACATTATGTGCTACTATCTAAGGTATATTACTATTATCTAGTAGCCCACAAATAGGAAAATCTTGATTTAATAGAATAACACAATAGTTATATCCCATATTTACATAGTTTCAGTCCTAGGTTATCATATTTGATTAGTTAATTCTCAATTTTACACATAATCATACTAGGTTTTCTCAAATTGGGGGCATCATGTGTGGCATGCTCACTCCCATTTTAGTTTTAGATATACATAAACATGGATTACTACAACTCAATCTAGAATTTATGTACATAGATATCATAATTAAGGGAATGTGCATGGCACATTATTTCCACATGATCAATTTTGTACCATCTCATCTCAAATGAAATGGTAAACTCCATGTCATTATCTACATGGTATAATTCAGACACTATTTTCACCAAGTTCACATTATATTTATGCCTTATTCTGTCTATAATGGTTAACATTTCTACATATTCCCTGAGTTATATTCCTAAGTTCTCAAGGGGCCCCTTGGTCATTTTTCATTTCAAAGTTTCTTAATGGCCCCAAGGCCATCCTACATAGTTTAAGTTACATCATACAATTCTTATCACAGATGCATCTACTACAAATGGGTAGGCAATTATGGAGTCATAACCCATTTTGAGTTCTTGAGCCAACTACATAGGGGGTTTGGATAGGCCATCAATCCAATCCAAGTTATTCACAGTGTATGATCCACCGAGTAGGGGTGGGAAATGACGAAGTCAAATACTAATTGATTTATTGAGGCACCCACAAATGGGGATTGATCAATCCATCAACTCAGTCCAAGGTATTCACTATTTGATCACTATTTGCACATACACACATAAGATGTCATTAGGTGTTTGAATTGGTTCACATACCCAATGAGGTGTTCATTCCTTTCTTCTCTCTCTCTCCCCTTTTCTCTCTTATCTCTTTACATATTTTTGCCTTTTCTTTTGATATCTCTTAAGGACTAGTTTATTGCATGTTTCATTTTCTGGATACATAATGGAGTATGCTTTCCACATTTAGACATAGACTCAAGGACTTCACCTCATAAGTAAGTTTAAGCACAATTATTTTTCCTTTATCCAAGTAATTTCAATTTGATGAATTTATATAATAAATGGGGGAAAATGTAGTCATATAAAATGTCACTTGAGTGTGATGAGTGTTACTTAAGACAACCCATCCCTAGATAATCCCTATACCTATCTTAATTCCTCTTTAAACACACATATATATTTTGTGTGGGACTTTACACATCCCTATACATCTCAAAATTAGTCCCAAACCATCCCCTAGGATTTTAGGCCCCTAGTGCCTCAAGTTATGCCACCTAGACATTAACATTGTACTTTGGACACTAACAAACGACACTAGTGTCCCACTTTCAACACTAATGTCCCTTGCCTAATTTAAACCCCATAGATATATTTTTAATTCATAAGACACATGGGGTTGACCTAGACCTATTTCAAACCCTAAAAAAGCACTGAATTAGTATATATACATGACTTTTAGCCCTATATCCACTAAATGAAAATGAGATGCAAATTACACAAAAAAACATAGAATAAGGTGTGCATAATAAAGGTTATTGATCCCTATTTTACCCTACTTTTGGATACATTCATCTAAAACTATTTATTGTCACAAGAATTTTCACCCTTTGAGGAGACGTCTTAGCTCTGCTCATCCAAGTGGCACACTTAAAACACCTTTAGGGTATGGGTAGCCTAAGGATGAGGTGAATTCTATATAGGGCTAGTTCTCTTGATGTACCACTTGTATATCACTGTTACACCTAATCTTGTGATAGAAAAGGGAGAGAACTAAAATTAAACATCCTAAAGGAGGTGATATACCAAATTGATTGATGACTACCAACCAACTGCATGTCACACATGAGACCAAGAAACTAACTAAACATACACTTATCTAATTTGAATATTCTCACATAAGTATTTAATTATGAGGTTGTGATGAACATTTAGGCTAGGAGGACTATAAAAGAGGCCTTGAATGGCACTAGTGAATAGAATAACTCACTTAACCTTGATATTTTAGTAGAACACTTCACATGACTTATAAGAGGAAGTTTTTAAACTATAAACATGTGTGCGAATGAGACAATAATGCTAAGGAAACAATAATAATCACTAAGAAAGATCAATCATTCAAGTTAAAACACTATGAGTAGTCATATAAGAGGTAAAAATCTATTGTCTTTATTAATCCATGGTATGCAAATGAGCAAGGCTTCACCATATTCAGTTGGAGCATTGTTTACAAAGGCCAAAATGGCTAGTTATTTATGTTCCTCATACTTTACTGCATTAGTTGGACCACGCCATGGCATTTGAACAAGATTTAATGGCATCAAGAAGACCCTACAAATTCTTACTTTCCATGGTTGAAAATGGATTCTTGACCTCTATCAAAAACCTTGGGCTGACTTTTGCTTTAATTGGTTGTCAAAATTTGACTTGGATCATTAACACATTAACTCTCATTCGCTCTATTAGATCTTCTAGATAAAAATAAACACAATCCCTCAAATCCACCTTTGAATTTTCAACCTTATCCCTACTAGTGCCACTTGGTAAATGCACATTAATCTATAGGATCTTGCTATCATTCTGTAGCCTCACGTGCTTGTGTCATATGTCAACCCCTTGAACTCTTTGACTATTTGACTCATGTCATGCCATTACATTTATAGATATTAGATCTTTCATGTCATTAGATATTTGAACTTACACAAACTTTACCTTGACTTGGTCATTAAACTTTGATACTTTGACCTCATCTCACTACTTTTTTGCATCTTTGGATTGCTTTCACTCTATCAATCTTCTCAAACTTTTTTGGTCTTTAACTCATCATTGTGTCAATAAACCTTGAGAAATTTATAGCATTTGAGTCCATTCACTTTATTGGATCTCTTTTTCATGATTGAGCATGAGCTGTTAGATCTTTTGATAAGCTCGATCATTAACTCTAACTAGCTTATGCTTATTAGGTCTCTATCTAACAAGCTCTATGAATGTACACTTATCACTTGCATGATCACTTAGGGATACTTTTAACAATTTGAATTCATCATGATCCATTAAATCATCTATGTATGATGAAGCATGGGATGTTGATCAAATTGGGACATATATTAAGTCTTAGACTTAGGAAAATATAAAGTCCTTTGATCATTTCTCAAAACTAGTAATTGCTAGGTTGAGGGTACAATTTCTTAAGAATGATATGGAATTAAGTTATAACTTAAGTTACCAGTTCCTAATTATACCAAGTTAATATTAAAATATAACTTTGCTTGTTTATGCCATGGTTAAACCCTTAGGATGCACATATTATCAAGTAAATTAGATAGTCTAACATCTTAGGAATGGTTCATAAAGCACAAGTCACCATTACTCTACAACCAAACATCAAGTGGAAGATAATTGAGTGTAAAATACACCCCCAAGATCAATTTTTCTAAAAATTCTCTTTTTGACCATACCAAGTACAAACTTGAAGAGTATTTTTGCTTTCTAAGCCTAGTGAAAGAAGAGAGAAATGGTTTTCTTCATTGTTTGGAACCTCTACTCAAAATAATCACTAAAAAAAAAATTTGGAAGACCAAGAGACATTATTGAAGTGTCCTTAGTTGTAGGAGGTTTTACAACTCATTTAATGCTTCATTTTGCCCTCCAAAATGACTTAAAAGGACATATTGATTAATAAAACTAATGACCATGGATAATAAGACCCAAAATGACATCAAATACCTATAATACACCTTATTACATAATAATAGACCCCCTAAAATATCTAAGGTTCAATTTTTTACCTATAGGGGTCCTAATTTGACTTGCAAGGTCAATTTGGTCAGTAAATTGGTGACTCATAGGGGTTACATGCCTGCTATGCTAACTAGACCAGTAGCCTTATTAGTCCATTGGGCTTAAGGAGTCATTTAAATTATAAAACACAAAAAGAGAAATTTTACCATTGACAACAAGATTTAATCAATACAAGACCACTTGACTACTTCAACCACAAAAAATAAAGCAAATAAACTAATAAGACACACATGTGTGCTCAGAGAAATTAGGGAAATTAGAAAACAAACAACTATGCACAACTAGAAACTAAGCATACCTCTTTTTCAATATCAAAAGGAAAATTTATTGAATCTTTTTCTTCATGATATTAATTATAGTGCCAAGCATGTTGCTTTTTGGATTGGATATTTCATAGATTAGACCTATTTCTTAGCACTTTACTCGTTACAATCTCAAGTAGACCATGTTTAAATAGGTCTCCAATGTAAATTTATTCCTATTAAATTTGTATACATACCACATACTACTACCCACTCTTCATATCATGATCAACTTGCATCTTATTTGTTGACATGGTTGCAAGAGGAGTATTTTCATGTTCTTTGGAAGATTGAGGCCAATAGAAGCTTGTTCCATCCTTCAAGATCATATGAATTTCTTCTAACTTGTTGAGAGTATCATATCCCATTTTTATTATTTCAAACATGTTATCATGGAATGGATATGCTTCTTGAATGGATAAATTTGAGAAATTGATTTTTTTTGCATACTCACTTGAGTGTCAAACTACCTTCTCCATTTTTGACTAGATCATAGCCTCCTTGAAGATGAGTATAACCTACTCCAATTATTGCAAAGAAATCATCCCAGGGCTTATTAGAGGCTTATTATTCCTCATCTATGACATTTTGAAAAATTCCATCTTGCTTACCATCACTTCCAATAAACTCTAAGGAAGTTGTAGACCCCTTGAGAGACTCAAACTCATTACAAATATTTTAAAACTATTGCCATAAGTCCTCATCTTATTTTTGATCAACATCATAGCCTCATTAAGAGTAGTATTACTAGCTCCAATGTGACCCTTATCAACCTTGTCATGAGTTGTATTAGGGTCATAACAAGGATAGTAAGGATCATACAAAGGCTGATAAGGAGTGCCATAAGCTTGAAATACCTTACCAACTTATGTAAAACAAATTTCAACACCAAAAATTAGCCATAAAACTTCATCAAGAAGTAAGAACACAAAGAAACATTATCAACAATCTTAAAAAAAAACATGGGTTGATTGACTAGCTGATATGACTTTAGAGTCACCATTGATGCTTGTATTGATGCCTCCAAAGGCTAATGTGTTGAAATACAACACTGAAAATATTTCAAATTCTTAGACTAAGAGTCCCACTAAGTGTGCAAAAAACTATTTTCACTTGGATTTTCACCCTTCGAGGATATGTCTTAGCTCTCGTCATCTAAGTGGCATAATTAAAACACCTTTAGGCTATGGGTAGCCTAAGGATGAGGTAATTCTCTAGATAGGGATAACTCCCTTGATGTACCACTTGTAGATCACTACTAGACCTAAGCTTGTGAGGGAAAAGGGAGAGAAAACTAAAAGTAAAATATCCTAAAGGAGGTGATACACCAAATTGATTGATGTCTACCAACAAGTTGCATGTCACACATGAGACCAAAAAACTAAGTAAACATACACTTCTCTAATCTGAATCTTCTCACATAAGTATTTCATTATGAGGTTGTGATGAATTTTTAGGCTAGGAGGACTATACAAGAGGATTTGAATGGCACTAGTAAAGAGACTAGCTCACTCAACCTTGACATTTCACTAGAACAATTCACATGAACTACAATAAGAAGTTTTAAAACTATAAATAGGTGTGAAAATGAGACAACAATACTAAGGAAACAATAATAATCACTAAGAAAGATCAATAATTAAAGTAAACACACTATGAATAGTTATAAAAAAGGTAAAATTGTGTTATCTTTATTGATCCATACTATGTAAATGAGCAGGGCTTCACCATACTTAGGTGGGGCATTATTTACAAAGGCAAAAATGGATATTTTTTTATGTTATTCATACTTTATTGCATCAATTAGACCACTCTATGGAATTTGAATGAGATTTAATGGCATTAAGAAGACCCTACAAAGCCCTGATTTCCATGATTGAAAATTCATTCTGAACCTCTGTTGAAAACCCTAGGCTCACCTTCATTCTAATTGGATGTCAAAATCTAACTTGGCTCATTAACACATTGACTCTCATTTAATCTATTAGATGTTCTAGACATGGGCAAACATGAGCCCTCAGATCCACATTTGAATTATTAACCTTGTCCTTACTAGTGCCACTTGGAAAATTCACATTAATCTATAGGATCTTGTTGTCAGTCTTTAGCCTCATGTGTTTGTGCCATGTGTTGACCCCTTGATCTCTTTACTATTTTAATCATCTCATTCCATTAGATTTATAGATTCTATCTCTCACGTGTCATTATATCTTTGAACTTGCAAAAAATTTACCTTGACTTGGTCATTAAAATTTGACACTTTGACCTCATCTCACTACATCTTGTGCCTTTAGATAACTTTTGATCTATTGATCTCGTCAAACTTGTTTGGTATTGAACTCATCACTATGTTGATAAACCTCAAGCACTTTATAACATTTGAGTCCATTCGATCTATTGGATCTCCTTTGCATGATTAAGCATGAGCCATTAGATATTTTGACAAGCTCATTCATTGAATCTGACCAACTTATGCTCATTGGGTCTCTGTCTAACAAGCTCCATGAATGTGAAACCTATCACTTACATGCTCACTCGAAGCTCCTTTTGAAAATTTGACTTCATCTCACTATGTTGGATCATATACGTATGATGAATCATGGTCTATTAATCAAATTGGGACATATATTAAGTCTTAGACTTAGGAAAATATAAAGTCCTTTGATCATTTCTCAGAGCCAATAATTGTTAGGTTGAGGGGCCAATTTCTTAATGATGATATGGAATTAAGTTGTAACTTAAGTTACTAGTTATCCAATATACCAAGTCAATATTAAAATAGAGCTTTTATTGTTAACACCATGTTTAAACCTTTAGGATGCATAGATTAACAAGTTTTGGTTCATAAAGTACAAGTTACCATTCTTCTACAACCAAACATCAAATGGAATTTGACTGAGTTTATAAGACATCCTCAAGATCAATTTATCTAAAACTTCTCCTACTGATCATACCAAGTACAAACATGAAGACCATTTTTACTTACCAAGCCTAGTAAAAGAAGAGATAAATGATTTTCTTCATTTCTTGGAACCTTTGATCAAAATGACATATTGACTAATAATACTAATGATTAAGGCTAATAAGACCCAAAATTACATCAAATGACCTATAATACACCTTATAAAATAATATTAGACCCCCTAAAACATCTAAGCTTTAAGTTTTTAGCTATAATGGTCTTAATTTGACCTGTAGGATCAAATTTAGTCAACATTATCCCAAGCCTAAAATACATAGATTTATAGTCTCAAGATTTATTTAAATCACTCAATTAGTCACTCATAATAACATTCAATTTCATTTTCACCAAGAACTTAGGTGGGAGATCTACTTCAAGCTTGATCCCTCCTTAGATTATTGGCATGTAGGCAACTCTTAACATAATAGGGTGTTGAGGATGTCCAACTTACTCATCTAACATCACATTGTTATTAATTATTCCACTTAAATACCCAAATAACATAAAATTCTAGGGTTTTTACTTAAATCAATCAAAAATAGGGCATAAAAAGTGAATTAGATCTCATCCACATAGGTATAGGTAGGTCATACTTAGTCATAAGTGCACTCAAAAGATTAGATAGCACTAAAAGTAGGACACTAGCACCCTAGTGATACTATCCAAGGTATAACACTATTATCTAGGAAGACTTTTGACACCTAGACCCTATTTGTGATACTCATATCTGCTTCCACACTAGTGTTTATCCCCTATATCATCTGTCTCAATCAATTTTGATCTAAGTAATTATTTGTGTCATTCATTAATATTTTTAAAAATATTAGATTAGGTCAATTCTTACACAAATAAACGCTTGTATTTATTTCATAATTCTACCCTGATTTATTGTACTCAAATTCTTTAACAACTTAGGGCTTAAACCCTAAAAATTTAAATCATTTGGTGAAATTGACTTATTTTGAATACTACAAAACCCATAGACCTAGATGTTATTAGGGTTTATATCCTTTTATTTACTATTTTTAGAGGTCATGTTAGAGTTTTTAGACCTGATATATTCTACCCTAGCATCCCTCTTCCAAGTTGGATTTCCAAATTTCATGGATAAAGAATATTCTTTCCTCCTCATCTCTAAGAGGGTGATAATTACTTTCCCTCTAACCAAGTCCATGATATCACTCCTCTAAGAGTTTAGGAAAAATATAATACTATTTTAAATGTATAAACTTAACTTATCCATCCTTTAAACCCTTCTCTTCTCATATCTCCCATTCAGGGTGTGTGCCTATATGTTCAATCAAGACCAACTAGGGTTTGCTCTTATGAGACTCTAAGGGATTGATTTATCAGTATGATAAGGTTGATTTCATAATTGAAAAATCATAATCAGTTATTACATGAAAACATTAAAACATTATAAAATCATATTATAATATAAAATCCTCTAGGACATGATAGTGTCAATCATGTATATGCATCTTTACTTAGTTACTTTATGGTAAGTAATGTTACATATCAAAACAATAAATCACAACAAAGTGCATCAATAACTAGTTATTATAAAAGTACTCAAAGATAAAATAGAAGTTCAAGTGAGATTTTAAGGCAAATGATTAAATGTAAGTTGATTAACCTACCTCCTTTACGTATAGTAAGGAGATCCAAATACTATTATACATACCATAAAATGCATGGTCATCACACAAATTCATGTTTGGAATTAAAAAAGAATATACAATAGATAATTACTAATGAGGACCCTATACAAGATAAATCAGTTAACCAGTTCAAAGTGATATAGGAACACATTAAAAAGGGTAAAATTTAGAAACTATATAAAAGTGGTTAGCAAAGCATAACTCAAAACAATAAAAGGTTCACAAAGAAAAATAAGGGCAAAAACCAATATAACAAGCACAGATAAAGAAAGTAAAAGATGAAAGTCTACCTCTCAAAAATGAGGCTCCACTGTCAAAGTAGTATGCATTTGGTCAAAAATATCTACAACAATTTTATTATCAAGGTCAAGGTTTGGTCAAACATGCACAGGGCATCACTACTCCTATTTTATCAGTTGATAATGTTGGTCAACAAAGATTGGGATTTATGGAACATACTAAGCGAATCATTCATAGATATAGTTTATTAAGGAAATATATATATATATATATATATATATATATATATATATATATATATATAGGTAATGTTAAAAAAAGAGCAATAACCTAAGTTGCACATTCAAAATTAGGCTAAGCAAGAAAACATTCTTAAATAGGGTTTCAAACAATAGAGTATTCAAAACAAGTTATACCTATAATGGATAAAGTTTTAAATGACAAGATCCCAATCAATAATCCAAACATTTCTAATCAAAATGAATAAGATGATTCTAACAACCCATATTAGTATGATGGCATGTTTAGCTTCTAACACCATTCCTTACCACACATAGATTCTTATCCATAGACTCTCCTTCTACATAGTTCACTCATTTATAGCCTACTTGCACATAGTTTCATTTGCCTTTAGTTTCATGGTACATAGTTGTTGAGAAGTGTTGTCATTGATGTCAAATTTATTGTCATTTATGTCAAGGTTGATGTCATTTATGTCAAGATGCATCTGGGGAAGATGTATAGTGAGTGGTCTTTGATAGAATTTTATGGAAACTTAATGTCTCTATGTTGAGAGATAATTTAAAGGCAACCTAATGATTTTGTTGTTAATTGATGTCAAATTCAATATCATGATTCAAGTTAGCTTGATGATTGTTAGTATTGTCACAAAGAGGTTTGATGATTAAGTAATAAAGCGTGGATATGAGGCTCTAGGTCTACATCAGGTCATGAGAGCAAGTTGATCATAAAAATATTGTTGAATTAGTGTGAGAATGTTATTTGGTGAGTACAAGGTAAACATGTTTGAGTGCTACTATTTGAGTATAAGGTGTCTTGAGAAGCCAACTCGTAACAAGCATAGTCATATCATGAGCATGTGCATTGTGAGAATGAAGAGGTATGTGCAAAGGTATAATTTTTTTTAGGAGCATGTAAGGCATGTGTGCAAGGTGTAGTATCATCAAGGAGTTTTTCAAGTTTAGTTATCAATTTTCAAGTACTTGAGAAGCCTATCATGGTACTAGTCATGACATGTAAAGTCTTAGTGAGATGGTTTGAGCATGGTGGCTTGGTGAGATGGATGCACAAAGGCATAAGAGGCTATATGAGGTTGATTGAATATGTATTTGAGGTAGGACCTTCAGACTTAGTCTACACCTAGACCACATCTAGACCCTGCCTAGCCTGATGAGGCATCATGGTCTATTTTATAGTCTTGTGAAATATGTATGGATATGTATAATCATGAGAGAGGCTAATGGATTATGTGACTGAGGTAGATAGAACTTGAAAAGAGGCATGAAGGTTAGTTTCAAGGCCTAATGTGGTTTTTAGGTCAAATTATAGAGATCAAAGAAAGAAATGGTGGCCAAATGAGGTATGAGATTTATATTTCAAGATGAGAATGAACATGTGAACTTTTTTAGTGGTATGATAGATTGTCTCAGGTGTGTTGACAAAGTCTGAGATATAATTTTGAAGGTTTAGGATTGAAAAAGTATTTTAAGGTCTCTTGAGTGCATAATTGATAATGTTTTTTAAGTGTTCATTGGCACATATAACCTCCACATGGGAACCTGAGCTATTCATGATTGATGCTTAAGGGTCATAGCTCAAAGTTCTAGGCACTAGTTTTTTTAATGAGGGGATAAGCTTTATGAATGATTGCTAATAGTGAACCATCAAACAACCCTAATAGTGACCTGATATGAAATAAGTTTTTATAAAGTGCTCAAAATTAATTGGTATGGATAATTTATTTATTGGATGTTATAGCAAATGCTTCTAGGCATCTCTAGGTGTGATTGAGTCTTCAGGTGAGTGAGTAGACCCTATAAAAAAGGCCTTATTTTTTGGAGATTTAGTTTATCAGTTAGATTTGACAAAGTAAAATTTTATAAATGGATGGAGGATAAAGTTTTAAAATTTTATTTTGTGTCCATGAAGGTTTCTAGACAATTTCTATCCCTCAGTTGTGTTAAACTAGTCATCCAAGTTGACCAGTTACTAACAGGCCTACTAGTGAAAATAGTGAGAAACCCAGTTAACATTGAGAAGTTGATTAGGCATGTGTTAACATGGAATATGGATGAAAAAAAGTGAATGGATACATTGTTAAATAATTTTAATACATGCTAATTTTAGATAGAATTTTTTTAGGTCAATGGATATGATGAAAATGTTGCTCACAAGTTGAATTATCTGGTTCAAATGAGGTCATGAGATCAGTCTACAATAATAATATTAACATTTTACCATATTATGTTTATATATAATAATGGTATAATTATATAAAAATACCATCCAAATTCATCAAGATTCTCTAGAAATGGTCATACAAGTGATTGAAGGTCATTGTCAACATGACTATGCTTTAAGGTAAACTAGAAGTTCTGGGTAAGTACGTTGTAGTGATGAGTTTGAGACTCTATTCCATAAGTTAAAAAATATAATTTAAATTGTGTTTATATTTTGGAATTTATTTTCATATAAATACTTTTCATAATGTTTTTTAGGTAGTGAAAGTAGTGAAAATTTTGAATCCAAAATGGCTTGACTAGTTAAGTGAGGTCTATAAGAGAGAAGGTCAACAAATTGGTATACAAGACCAATAATTACCAATATATATTATGATATTTTTATTTAATATTGTTATGAGGATGTTTTAGGATCATGTTAATAAATTTTAATTACTTTAATTTGTTCTTTTTGGTGTCATAAGTTCAAGTTCCCATGACTATGTTTTGAGGCTAGTTGGCAATTCAGAGTCAACATTTTGCAGAGAAGAGTTTCAGCATGTATACCTTGAGTTAAAGTATATAATTAAGTTTGTGATTAAACTGAGGTAATGAGGTTTATGAATATTTTTTTTATTTCTATGTATTTTTAGTTAATTGGTGTTTTATCTTCATTAATTCAAGACAAACTTTGTAGGTATACACAAGCCTAATTGTGAATAGTACTAATGGTGTGTTTCAAGTAGTGGTTGGATTTAAAAAGTATCATGGAACTAAGATGAGATTATTATAGGTATATTGGATTATAATATGAAGTTTTCCTTATATTTTTTTAGTTTTAAAGTGTTTCAAGGAGATCAAAGGGTAACATGTTCTAATGAAGGCCTATTTGAATTAGGTCTCCTTAAGGCCTAAAAGAGGTTTTGGTCCTATATATTGTGAATGACATATTAAAATGTTTGAATCATGTATGAAACATGTTAAATGAAATATTTAAATCTTAATACAATTATTAAATTGTATATGAATCACCAATATGTGTATGATCAAGAGGCTTGTACATTTACAAGGCAGTTTTAGGCCTATTTGGGTGTGTAGAGTGCAAGTGAATAAATAATATGGTGTTAAGTAGAAAGAGGTATTATAGACCATAAAAGGAGTGTAGAGGATCAGTAATTATTATATAATAGTGTGTTTTCATATGAATATCAATTTCATATGACGTAATCAAGTCAAGAATAGGGTTGGTTGAGTGAAGAAGCCTAGAAGGCAGTTTGAGAGGGATAAGAGTGTGAAGAGATAAAGAGGTGGTCATCATAAATTGGTTGAGAAAAAATGTGTATTAAAGGTTATTAAATAAATCATTTAGTGATTTAGTTCTAATTCATTTAGAGGGTTGGTTCCTCCTTGCAAGTTGGTGCTTGCTAAAGCCTAGCTAAGTTGGTGATTAGCTAGTTGGGGTTGATGCTCCATGTAAAGAGGGTGCTTCAATATATGTGGTGTTGTATTATAAGACTATAGTAAATTTTTAGATATTATTTGATTTATTTACCCTTTAAGATTTACCATTTATGTGATGTGTTCTTGTGTTTCATGCTTATGTGGATAGATGTTTATGCTTATAAGATCTATATGCTTATTAGAATGTTTCACAATTACTTAAGTGAGATTGATAAGGAAGTTTTTGAAGAATAATTCACCCCCACCCTCTCAGTAATTTTTAATCTAAAAATTGGTATTAGATTAGGTCCTTTGAAGTATGCTTAATAACCTAAAGGAAATTCTAGAATCAAGGATGGTTAGTTTGCAAATACAAGGTGGTTTCTCTACTAGTAAGGATTCATTCTTCAATGGGACTAATTATGATTTTTGGAGAATAAAAATGAATACATATATTATCTCAATGTGCCATGACATATGTTATTACATTGTGTATTGATATACTCCACCTCTTACACCACTAATTGATACATTAGGCAAGAACGAAAGTGAGATCAATTCTAAGGCAATAAATGCCATTCTATGTGGCCTATCAGATGTAGAGTTTGTGAAGGTGATACACTATGAGTCAGCCAAGGTGATATGGGAAAAATTTAAGACTATATATGAAGTTTTGAGAAGTGTTTTTATTGATATCAATTTTGATATCATTGATGTCAATGTATAGGTTAGAAAGAGAATTTGAAGGCAACCTAATGATTCTTCTATTAGTTTTTGTTAAGTTTGTTAAAGTGGTGTAAGAGTGATGTCTAATAAATTTTATTTACATTATTTAAGAGTGATTTTGATATAATAATTGAGGTGAGTATGTTTGAGTACTAGTCCTTGAATACAAGGTGTCTTGAGAAGCCTAGTTGTAACAAGCATAATCATATCATAAGCATGTGCATGATGAGCATGAAGAGGTATGTACAAAAGTATTAAATTATTTGATGAGAATTTAAGGCATGTGAATAAGGTGTATAAGCATAAAATAGTGTTTCAAGATATGTTTTCAAGATTCAAGTGCTTAAGAAGCCTAGTCTTGACACTAGTCATATCATATAAAGTCCCAATGAGAAGGTTTGATCTTGGTAGCTTGGTGAGATGGATGCACAAAGGCATAAGAGGCCATATTAGTTTTATTTATCATGCATATGAGGCATTTTATAACTCATGTGAGTTTCAAGGTAAGTCTATAGGGGTAAGACCTACAAACCTAGTATGTAACTAGATCACTTCTAAACCCTACTTGGCCTAATGAGGCATCATGATCTATTGCCAAATCATATGAAGGATGTTTGAAATTGTTTGAAAATGTGATAGTTTTTTGAGTATTTGAGGTGAAGAGCACATGGAAATAAGCATGAAGGTTAGTTTCAAGGCCTAATGTGATTTATAGGTCAAGGTTTAGAGAGAAAAGAGAGAGATGGTGACCAAATGGGGTATGAGTTTCATATTTGAAGATGAGAATGAACATGTGAGAGTTTTCAAAGGTGTGATAGATTTTAATAGGTGTTTTAACCAATTTTTAGGTCAAGGTTTTCAATATAAGGCATGAAAAGTGGTTTTAAGGTCTACCAAGTGCACATAATGAAGGTTTATCAACCTGAGAAGTAATTTTAGGTGTTCATTGGTACATGTAACCTTTGCATGGGAATATAAGATATTAATGGTATATGGGGAAGGATCCTAGATAGAAACTATAGGTATTGGTTTCTTGATTAAGGGGCTATACTTTATGAATGATCGTTAAGACTAGAAGATGGTTTAAACCCTCAAATAACCCTAATAGTGAAAAAATATGAAAGAAGTTATTCTAAAGTGATCATAATAAATCGGCATGGATATTTAAGTGATTTTATTTTGTATTAAAATCTCCCAAGAGTCTCTATCTGTGATTGGTTTTTTAGGTGTGTGAGTAGACCCTACAAAAAAGTGCCAATTTTTTTTAAAATTATTTTAGTAGTCAGATTTGACCAAGTCAAAGTTGATAAATGGATGGAGGATAAATTTTTAGAAGTTTAGTTTGTTTCCATCATGTTTTATTGAAATTTTATATTCCTTAGGTTTGATAAACCTATCATCCAAGCTCACAAGTCGCTAACAGACCTAATGATGGAAATAGTGAGAAATATAAGCAATAGTGAGAAGGTGATTAGGGATGTGTTATCATGGAATAGGGATTAATCCAAGTGCATGGAGGTGTTGTTTGTTAATTTTAGTAAATTTTAATTTTTTTAATAAGTTTTTTAGGTTAGTGGTTCTAGTGAAAAATTTGCTCACAAAGTTGACTTATCTGACTCGATGAGGTTTGTGTATAGTGAGGTTGTGAAATTGGTCTAAAAGACCAATATTGCCATTTAAACATATTATATATCTATATAATAATGGTATACTGATATAATATGATCATATAAATTAATTTTAAGTCATTTAATATGTCTATATATATGTTGAAGGTCATTACCACCATGACCATGTTCCAAGGCAAATTGACAGTTCAGGATAAGCAAATTGTAGTAATGCGTTTGAGGATATATGCCCTAAGTGGAAGTATATAATGAAGATGGTTTTGTTTTTTTATAATTTTATATGATTTTAATAAGGTTTTTTAGTCATTAAAATTAGTGAAAATTTTGAATCCAAAATGGCTTGACTGGCTGAGTGAGGTATGTGAAAGAGAAGGTCAATAAATTGGTTTACAAGTCAAATAGTTGCCATTAGAGATTATGATATTTTTGTTGTAGGTTATTTTCAGGATTTTTTATGATAATTTTAATGCATTATAATTATTTTATTGTGTTATTTTAGGTGTCAAAATTTCAAGTTTTTATGACTGTGTTTTAAGGCTAGTTGGCAGTTCAAAGTGAGCATTTTATAAAGAAGAGTTTGATCATGTATATCATGAGTTGAAGTATATAATAAAGTTTGTGATGAATTATAGATCATGAGGTTTATGAATATTTTATTTTTTTACATGTTTATTTATCTAATTGGTGTTTTATCTTTATTAGTTCAAGATAAACCATCCGAGTATGGACATGCATAATTATGAATAATTCTAATGGTGTGTTTCAAGTAGTAGATGGATATAAAAGTGTTATGGATCCTAGTTGAGAATATAAGGGGTAAATATAATTATAATATGATATTTTCCTATTGTTTGTGGTTTTTGAATGTATTCTAAAGAATACAAAGTGTCACGTGTCCCAAACTAGACCTAGTGGGATTAGGTCTTCATGAGACCTAAAGATGAAATAAGGCCTAATTGAGGTATGTCAGAACTAAAGGGACATAAATCACATTTTATCCATGTTTATGAGATTTTATAATATATATTTCATGTTTGAACTAAGAGGGTAAGGGTGTTTGTCTGACCAAGAAGGATATGAACAAGAGACTTGTATAAATATAAGGCAATTTTAGGCTTATTTATGTGTGTAGAGTGCAAGTGAATAAAATAAAATATTGAAGAGTATAGAGTATAGAGTATAAGGAGGTATTTTAGACCATAAAAATAGTATAGAGTATTTGTGATAAATATTTGATAAAGGTTTTGTGTATAAGGATCAAGGTCATATGACCTAATCAATCTTGAATAGACCTAATTGAGCGAAGAGACCTAAAAGGAAATTTGAGAGGGATAAGAGTGTGAAGAGATGAAGAGGCGGTCATCATAATTTGGTTGAAAAAAAATTATCTTAAATGTGATCAAATAAATTAGGTGGCTGATTTGGTGTTGTGTCATCTAGGGAGTTAGTGCCTCCTTGCAAGTTAGTGCTTCATGTGAAGCGGGTTCTTCATTAAATTTGACGTTCATATTATAGGACTATAGTAAATTTATAGATATCAATGGGTTTTCATATCCTTAAGGTTTTCTCACATATGTGATGTGTTCATGTGTTTCATGTTTATGTGGATAGGCACTTATGCTTGATAGATATATGTGCTTGATTTAATGGTTCATGATTGTTTAAGTGAAATTAATAAGAAAGTTTTTAAAGACTGATTCACCCCCCCTCTCAGTCATTATGATTCCAACATGAAGGAGACACCAGGGTGAAGATGGCTAAGTTTCAAACCCACAAGAGATAATTTTAAAGTTTGAATATGAATGAATATGAAGCCATTACATCCTACCTGTTGAAGGTTGATGAAGTTATCAATGTCATCAGAGGATTAGGAGAATAAGTGAAAGAATCTATAATTATTCAAAATTTATTGAGATCACTAACTCATAAGTTTGATTCTAAGGTGTTTATAGTAGAAAATATGTAATATTTGGACAAACTAGAAATGGATGGGCTTAATGGCATCTTGACTACCTATGAGATGAGAACAAATGAAGGAAAGCTTCTCAATAAGGAATTAATAATCAAAGTTGAGAAGAAGTCAAAATCTAAGAAGGTCAACAATGAGGAATGCTCAGATATTGATGATAATCAACTAATAGCCATATTTGCAAGGAAATTGAGGTTTGGCTCTGATAAGTACAAGGGTAAGTTAACCTTTAAATGTTTTAACTATAACAAGATTAGTCACTTTACATCCAAGTTCTTAACAATGATAAGACTGAGCATGATGAAGAACATAATGAACATCATGGAGATGATAAGAAGGCCTATAATCCTAAAAAAGTAAAGAGTTTAGGTAGTATGAAGGTAGAAAAGTATCATTCAAGAACAAGAGAAGTTTCTACACCATAGCATATAACTCATCTAATGTAAGTGACATAAAAACATCTGATAGTGATGATGATAGTAATGAACATGACAATAATGAAAACTTACTCATGGCTATAGAAATAGACAACAAGGGTTGCTTAAATGGGAAAGATGTTATGGTTGATGAAGAAGAGGTTGAAGTAAACCTTGAGAAAAAATTGGTGAGTGCTCTAGAGGAGTTGAAGTTACAAAGAAATAAGAATCATAAAATAAGATCATTAGTTAAGGACTATGAAGATTAGATTGGTTTATTTTAGGAGAGATTGAGTAACACATCCAATGAGTATGATGAGATCATTAATCAAATTGAAGCACAAATGGAGATACCCATTGCAAACCTAAAGGCTAAAGAGGAAGAATGCACTAGGTATGGAACTGAAGTGGAATCCTTAAAATCTGAGTTAGATCAAACATCTATCAAGATGAAGACCTATGAGAGGTTTGAAAATAACATTAAGGCTTTAAATGACATCTTGAGTAGTTAAAAGTCTACAAGTGATAAGACTAGTCTTGGTTTCAAATAAGACCAAAAGGAGGAAACTCAAGTCAAAGATAAAGCTAATGACGGCAAGAAAATTAACATGAAAAGACCAATCAGATAGCCTAATGTAATAAGTTATGCTAAATCATTTAATGGTTATTGTTATATGTGTAATTAGTTTGGTCATATAACAAGAGAGTGTAGAAGACACACTAAAAATTAATATGCATGGGATTATGAAAGGAATCATCAATTAAGAGGTATGTATAAGGTTATTTGATACAACTATCATAATGTGGGACACATTGCAAGATTATATCCTAATAGATATTGAAGTCCATTAAGTAAAAATAGGAGGTTTGAAGCCCCTAGAGTGCAATAGAGAAGACAAATGAATGTGTGGAAATCAAAGATAGTCAAGGTTAGTCATGATTAGTCTACAATCTCAAATAGACTTTTTGTTGTGGTACAGCATACGTCAGATGAGAAATCATGTAAGGAATGTTTGTTATCAGCTCATATTGATGATCAAATTCTTGATGAAGATGTCAAGCCTATATTACCAATCAAGACTAAAAGGATACTGAACGATATTAAATCTTATGAGAACATAAATATCTGGTAATCTCATAAGCTTGTGTTGTTTAAATGCCCAATGGAAAGGGGTGGCTCCATTAGGCTTCATGAAGACACTATTTAGTTAGTAGAAGCATGATGGATGATTGGTTTGAGGGGGAGATATTTAGGTTATTGACTGAGCTTGATATATGTTAAGAAGTGGTCTTGTAATTTGAGTTCATTTTAAGGAGGCATGCATGGAGTAAGGGGGAACATGTTCCTATTATTATTCATATTCTATGTGTTGAGATTTTATTGTGAGAAGGGGTGGTTTCAAAATTTGTAGAATGTATGACCCTTAGTCAATAATGTCAAAGGGGGAGAAATTTTAAGAAAGAAGATTGACTAGATTGGGGGAGATGAGATTGATTAGATTGAAGAATGTTTTGCCATCAATGACAAAGATGGATTTTGTTGAGAAGTGTTATCATTGATGTTGAGGATGATGTCATTGATGTCAAGGTTGATTTCATTGATTTCAAGGTACATCTGGTGAAGATGTATGGTGAGTGTTCTTTGAGATTATTTGAAGGCAGCCTAATGTATCTCTATTGAGAGAGAATTTGAAGATAACCTAATGATTCTTTTATTGATTAATATCAAGTTTAGTATCATGATTCAGGTTAGCTTGATGATTTTCAATATTTTCAAAAAGAAGTTTGATGATCAAATAGGTAGTGAAGCATGGTTATGAAGCTATAGGTGTACATGAGGTCATGTTGATTAGAAAGAGATTGTTGTAGTAGTTTGAGAATGTTATTTGATGAGTACAAGGTGTCTTGAGAAGCCTAGTCATAATAAGCATAGTCATATCATGAGCATGTGCATGGTGAGAATGAAGAGGTATGTGCAAAGGTATGACATCATTTGAGGGACATAAGAGTGATTAGATTGAAGAATGTTTTGCCATCAATGACAAAGAGGGAGTTTGTTGAGAAGTATTATCATTGATGTCATTGATGTTAAGATACATCTGGTGAAGATGTATGGTGAGTGGTCTTTGAGATAATTTGAAGGCAACCTAATATCTCTCTATTGAGAGATAATTTTAAGGAAAACTAATGATTCTTCTATTGATTGATATCAAGTTCAATATCAATATTGAAGTCAACATGATGATTGTTAGTATTGTCACAAAGAGGTTTGATGATCAAGTAGGTAGTGAAGCATGG
Organism: Torreya grandis; assembly: GCA_037957365.1. Classification (NCBI taxonomy): domain Eukaryota; kingdom Viridiplantae; phylum Streptophyta; class Pinopsida; order Cupressales; family Taxaceae; genus Torreya; species Torreya grandis. The sequence goes on along the minus strand of JARHVA010001037.1, from coordinate 1,074,325 downwards.
TTATGAGGATTTAGGTCTACATGAGGTCATGAGAGCATGTTGATCAGAAAGAGATTGTTATAGTAGTTTGAGAATGTTTTTTGGTGAGTTTAAGGTAAGCATGTTTGAGTGTTAATCCTTGAGTATAAGGTGTATTGAGAAGCCTAGTCATAACAAGCATAATCATATCATGAGCATGTGCATGGTGAGAATGAAGAGGTATGTGTAGAGATATGACATCATTTGAGGGATGTAAGAGTGATCAAAGTGATTGGATTTAATAATGTTTTTCCATCAATGACAAAGAGGGAGTTTGTTGAGAATTGTTGTCATTGATTTCATTGATGTCAAGGTTGATTTTATTGATGTCAAAGTACATCTGGTGAAGATGTATGTTGAGTAGTCTTTGAGAAAATTTGAAGGAAAAATAATGTATTTCTATTTTGATAGGATTTTAAGGTAGCCTAATGATTCTTATGTTGATTGATATCAAGTTTAATATCATGATTCAGGTCATCTTCATGATTGTCAATCTTGTCATAAAGAGGTTTGATGATCAAGTAGGTAGTGAGCATAGTTATGAGGCTCTTGGTATACATAAGGTCATGAGATTATGTTGATCATAAATATATTTATGGATTAATTTGAGAATGTTGTTTGGTGAGTACAAGGTAAGCATGTTTGAGTGCTAATCCCTGAGTATAAGGTGTCTTGAAAAGCCTAGTAATAACTAGCATAGTCATATCATATGCATGTGCTTGGTGAGAAGAAAAAGGTATGCGTAGAGGTAAGACATAATTTGAGTAAAATTTAAGGCATGTGATAAATGTCTATAAGAATCAAGTATTTTTTCAAGGTTAGTTTTCAATTTTCAAGTGCTTGAGAAGCCTAATCATGGCATGCAAATTCCTAGTGAGATACTTTAAGCATGGTGGCTTTGTGAGATGGATGCACAGAGGCATAAAATGATATGTGAGGTTGATTTAGCATGTATGTGAGGCACTAAATCACTTGAGGGAGTCTCAAGGTGAGATTATAGGGGTAGGACCTTCAAACCCAGTCTGCACCTAGATCACCTCTAGACCCTGCCTAGCCTAATGAGGCATCATGATCTATTGTCAATGATTATGAAGAATGTATGGATGTGCATAAGCATGAGAGAAGTTACTTGAGTGTGTGAGTTAGGTAGAGAGAACTTGGAAAGAGGTATGAAGGTCAATTTCAAGGCCTAATGTGGTTTCTAGGTTAAAGTCTAGAGAGCAAAGAAAGAGATGGTGGCCAAATGAGGTATGAGATTCATATTTCAAGATAAGAAAAGCATGTGAGATTTGTCAATGGTATGATAGATTGTCCCAATTTTTTTACCAAGTTTAAGGTCAAATTTTGAAGGGTTAGGCTTGAAAAAGTGTTTTAAGGTCTATCAAGTGCATAGGTTATTTAGTTGTCTACCCAAGAAGGTTTTTCAAGTGTTCGTTAGCATGTGTAACCTCTGCATGGGAACTTGAGCTATTCATGGTACATGGGAAAGGATCCTATCTTAAAGTTATATACATTAGTTTTTGGAATGAGGGGCTAATATTTATTAATGATTGCTAATAGTGGAAAATGGTTTAAACCCTTAAAAAACCCTAATAGTGAGTCAACATGAAATAAGTTATTCTAAAGTGTTCAAAATGGATAGGTATGGTGAGTTTAGTGATTAAAGGTTATATTAAACTCTCCTAGGCATATACAAGTGTGATTGAGTCTTTAGGTGAGTGAGTGGACCCTAGAGGAAAGGCCTGATTTGTCATAGATTTATAATATCAATCAAAGTTGACCAAGTCAAAGTTGTTAAATGGATGGAGGAAAAGTTTGAGACTTTTAGTTTGTGTCCATGAAGGTTTATGGATAGTTATAACCCTTAGGTGTGCTAAACCAGTCATCTAAGTTAAACGATTAGTGGAAACAATAGTCAATGCATATGAGGATGCACCCATATTTATATATACTTATGACCATTGGGCTCACCCATTCAGATTCCTGAATTGGCAAGATTATAGTGGCTATGAACATGATGTTAATTTCTTCCTTAATCCTGACATGCAAATTTAGGTTCATCCGATATGACCAATTATTCATGGACATTGTGACTTCCACCAATGTGATATTCATTTTGATAAAAAAAATAATGCACACCATTCATCTCATTGTAACTTCTCAAGAAGAGGTCTTGTAATTCCAAGAGCAATTCCACAATGCATGCTAATTTTGAAACATATCAATATTCCCAATTGTGGCCATTTTAGGCTCTCCTTCTAAGCTAATATTCACCTTACTTATTTTCAAAGTATCTTAGTACCACTTGTGTTGATCAACTGACACATCCATTAATTATTAATATTCATGAGAATTTGTGACTCATGACCAAGAGTATCTTCTTGGGGTTCTTCATATACCTTACACAAACTTCTCTACTTTCTGACTTTATATTTTCAATTTTGTTCCATCCACACTACTTCATCATCATCATTAGAATCACTGTTTACCATATAGTATTCAAATAACTTAGGTAGTGCAAATCACTTCTTGCCATATATTTATTTGACTTACTCTTCTATTCTATAATCATTCTCTAAGATGATGTGGTAGATGCATTACAAGGGTTCAACCAATTTTAGGTTGTATGAGGAGAAAGAAAATGTATGGATTAAATTATCCTTCAATAATTATAGTCAATAGTTTCTCACATGTCTCATTCACAACATACCACATGCAATCCCAAGATTTCAATTTTTTTTAGAATGCATGAACCCATAGTCCTATTGGGAATAAGGTGTTCACCTTGCTAAGATGTATTCAAATATACTAACTTGTTTACATGGATATAAATCACCACTATATATAATTAGTCTTTAGTAGTCATTATTGTGCTTGAATTCAAAGCGTATAACATCCTAAACTTTAGTCTAAGTGGGAAGACTTGGTTTTTGGGTGGCCTACTCCCATGTCATAGTGCTATTCAAAGTTAGGAAAAAATAACCAAACAATCCTTCTTCTAAGAAACATAGGACTCAAGGTAATGTGGAAAGGGATTAACACTTATGAAACCATCATATTGAGTTAAATTAACAAGTTTCCCCTTGATTATTCATAACACCCTCTTCACCTTAGATGCAATGTGAGAAACCCAAATATTATTTGTGATTGAGGAAGTCTTGATGCTACTATGCAATAATTTTTATGTCAATATAAATTGATGTTTTGAGTGTAGACACCTAAATGTAGCCACCAATAACCTCTAATCAGGATTTTGCCCAATTTACACCCAGAATGCACAATTTGGCCTAAAAACACTAAAATGCATTAAATGATGTAAAACTAACATATTCAAGTGCTAATTTTGGCTAAGGTGTCCCTAAATGGGGAAATGCAATTTATGGGCCAACTAACTTTGATCAGATCATTTTGAGTCAAAATGCCAATTTTGCACCTAGGTGCTCTGGATTGTTTTTTCCTATCAAATATTTTACATAAGACATGTGCCTTTGTTATTTATTTTTGGTAACCTCTTAAATGGGAATACACATCCAACACATCTGACATCACCTTCTAATTCCAATCTAGTCAAATTTTGGACCAATAATAGGGCATTATGATCAATTTGAGTAATTTGTGCACAAAGTGCTTAATCATGCTTAAGAGCTAATTAACCCAAATCAAGGCCTAATTAATAATTCCATGGGAACTTGTTGAATACTTGTTTTTAGAAATGGATATTGAATGACTACATCATTAAGTGACCTCATTTCTTAGGAAAACATCCCTAGGCCATAAATGCCACAACTATCAGGATTGATGTCTCCCATGCCTCTTAATTGCTCCTCTATCCCAAATATTGATGAGCATATTTATAAATTTTAATTGCATAATTGGATTAATCCTTAGCCAAACATCTCAATCTTAATATGGATGGTTTAGGTTGATTTTAGACATTTACAAAAATCTATAAATAGAAAGGCAAAGAACATCATTTCTAAGCTCTTTTAGTGAAAACTTATTATACAAAAATATCTTCAAGAATCTATTACAATTAGTGTTACCATGCCAAATTTATCCCAAGCCAAGCCAAGACACAAGCCAAAGGTGCCAATGAGAGATGGAGGTAGCCAAACTTCCATTGCTAAGGACTTTATGAGCACAAGTTGAGCAAGCCACTCCAATAAGCATTTTGGAGCATCCAAGGAAGGTAAAAGAGGGTTTCTTTTACATTTTAGTTGTGTGTTTTATTCATGTTTGTTAACTAATCTCTCCCTAGTGTCTAGGCCTAGAGATGTTATGCTAGTTAGTATGTTTCTTTCATTTTATTTTCATTTTGGAACTAACATGATACTAACCATCCTCTCTTGAGTCAAATTTCTATATCACATAATGGCACACCTAGTGGGCCTAGACGCATCTCACACCTAAAGAAGATCATTTCACAACTTTAAAATATTCATTTAGACCTTTAAAACTCTTACAAATTGATTTTATAATTGTATTTTATAGTTTTTGTTTTCCATAATTTTACATAGTAATCAACATTGGTAAGACTGACATTAGTTATATAGCTTAATTGATGATAGTTATAAAAAATGACATTAGTTAGATACCTGTCGAGATGGTCACATCAGTATAACCAATATTGGTTAGATAACTAACATCGGTTAGCTAAAGTAACCATCATTGATTGTATATAACTAACATCGGTCAATGTGTTTTTCCTAAAAACACAGACCTAAGAGCTCTTTTTCCAAAGTTCATTATTTCAAACCAAAAAGAGCTTCAAATTTAAAGGACATGCTAACATTTTTACTGTAGGACCAAGCTTAACATTTGATAAAAACATGTTTAAATCACCTTTTGCATGCCTAAAAATCAATTAGGAACCTTGTTTTGGTGTTTAATAAAGATTTTTTTTAGATGTTTATGGTGAAAGTTTTCAAAGTTTGAAACTAAGACCAAGGGGTCAAATGAACACTACCAAATATTTCATTTGGGCTTAAAATTGAACACACTTGTCAATTCTTGTTTTCAATAGTTATTTAATTAGATTTTTTTTGGCAAAAAAGGGATGTTATGTGTATGCTCTTCCATTTATCCCCTTTAGGGAACCCTTGGAATCAAAAGTGCCATTCCTATTACAAATAACCTAGTCCAAGGTTTAGAAATAAAGTCATCTAAAGCACTCCCCAAAAACTTGTCAAAGTTTGGGTGACATGGAAAATGACCCTAAAATCTTTCTACTTTCATTCTTTCTTTATTTTTATGCAAACGTGGATTGTGAGGGGGATGTCATTACCTCCCGTGTGTTCTTTAGGGAAGATTTGACTTAGGGTTTCATCTCCCAACATTGACTTCACTTACTCTTTTTTAGTTTCACATGGGACATATCTACATTTGGACATCGCACTACACTAAGCGCATAACAGGATGTAATGGTTGTAAAAAGGAATAAACCTTTTTACAACTAAACAATGTGGTGATCACTCAATTTCCATGTTTGTCTTTTGCATCATTTGACATGAAATTCATTGTGAAATTGATTCTCTTATAAACATTCAAAAGCTTGCTAATTTAGTCAAGCCCATTTTGCCATACCCTTATTAGGATTTGGATGATTATACTTAGTGTATTTTGGTCATTTATCTTACTTGGTGTTATTTTTTAGACTAAAACTTGTTTCTTTGTTCATAAATCCATGTCAAAACAAATTTACCTATATGTCACTCTTTTGTCTAAAGAGGCGCTATGCTGGACATTTTACACCACATGTGTGCCTTGAAATTTTTACTAAACTTGTTTATGTATGTGTCATTTGATTTGTGAAGGGTAGCGTTATGCTACCCAAATCATGTCAAAACATTTTGAGCCTTTTAAGTTTTTGAAACATAACATTGACCACATTATTTGAGTATGCTTATGACATTAGGCTACTCAGTTTGTTTCAAGACTTATTTACAATTGTATCAAAACCATTTGTTTTAAACCATGTTATGTATACCATTTGGACCTTTGTCTTATGTTGTCATGATGTTCAATCTTGTCTAGCTTATTTGGTCAAATCCTAGTTTTCAACGTTGAATTTTTAATTAGCCTTGTTAAGTTTGGATCCAAACATTGATTGATTTTTGTTTAGGCCTCAATTTATGGAGCTGATACATAGATATTTCTCTTTTGGGTTGCATAACTTCAGTTAATTGATTACCAAATTTAAAAACTATTGATGGTTTATTTGTTTAAAGCCTATCCTCATCATTGTTTGTGCCTTTATTTGGGAGAACAAAACCTTTATTAAAGAGCCTTTTGTCTTATGCCTTATTCCAATTTATCATTTTTATGTTTGATTTTGTGTGCCTGGTCTATGTCAAAGTTGTTTCCAAACTTGTTAGATTAAATCAAATCACAAAAACCTTTGTTTCAAGTCTAGCTTTTGACGCCATTTGGCCAAAATTCCTAATATATGTTGGTTTGTTTAAGCCTAGCTTTTGACTCCACATTTAGACAAAAGACCTAGTAAATCAACTTTTCCCTTTCCTAGTTTAGACCTTGTTTAGAACACTTTGACCTAGACCTTTGACATGTCAGTTTTCATTCAGATGCTTGACCTTTTATATACATGACATTTGACGTTAGAAATTTGATGTTAGGCTATTTTATGCCAAGTTTTAGCACAAATAATTTTGGAGATATAACTACACTTTCAACCCACATTCGAGATACAACTCCACCTTTTGGCCAAGTTAGACCAAGCTTGAACCATTTGTCCTTTGGACATAGTTTTTCAGAGTTTATGGAAATCTAAGCCTTTTTGTTGTAGAGCTTTCATTATTTACATGGATATGTCTAACTACACTTATAGAGTCACTAACAATCTGATTTATGATAGAATGGCAAAAAAAATGACTTTTATGGCTTTTTTCAAGACCCTAATGATGTTAATATGGTTTGTGAGATAGATTTCTATCCACCTCATATTAATCATTCATGGGAACAAAGTCACGAAATAACTTATGATCCAATTTGAGACCTTGATTAGTATGAAGAGGCTTGTGAAGAGGAATTTGATGACCCAACTATATATAATGTTATTTGGGATATTAATTCATACCCTCTTTTCAATAATCAGTACATGGAACACAGTCAAGAACTACCTTATGAGCCAACTCACAACTGAGATAATATGGTTTATGAGGAAGACTTGGATGCTTTGGCTTATGTGAGTAATCAAGTTTCACCACATCATACCATTTCTATTCTAAGACCACAATGTCATACCATTCCCATACCAAGACCTCATCCTTTGTCTTGTGTGAGCAACCAAGCTCCACAACACCTAATCATTTCTATACCATGACCTCATACTTTGATTTGTGTGAGAAATCAAGCTCCACAAACCCCTTCATCATTCTAAGACCTAGTCCTTTAGCTTATGTAATCAATCAAGCTCCATACCACCCTATCATTACCATCTCAGGACTTTTTCCTTTGGATCATGCAAGCAATCATGCTCCCCAAGGACCTACCATTATCCAACCACAAGTCATTCCTCATCCATTACCAATCCCATCCAAACCTTAACCCATACAATCATTCAAAGACCAAGTTGTATTCAAAATTGGTATTTTACAATTCATTAGAAACCAAGGCCAAGAGAGCCAACTAATTTGAGATGTTTCTATTGAATCAATCATTTATGATAAGTCAACCTATGATAAATTGCCTATTAATCTTATACCAGTTATTGAGGAGTCTCACTCTGATGAGCTAGTCTTTACTGAGTCACTTCTTAATGATTATAATCACCTTTAGGAAAATCATTACCTCGACCATGTGCCTATTTTTCAAGAGCCTCCTATTGACAAGACAGTCTCTGAGGAGTTGTCTCTTGACCTTTTTCCCATCCTAGAGGAGTCCTACTAAGACAAACCAATTTTTATGGAGTCCATTATGCCATTATAGGCTATTACTTATCCAAAACCAAATATTCAATAGGACATCATTATAATAGAGTACCCGTTAGATGAAGAATCAAATTTAGAGTTAGGTTTTACTCTTAGACTGACATTGGGTTTAGCATCAAAATCAGAATCTAAATCAATATCAATCTCAAAATTAGATTCAGAGTCCCTTGAGTCAGAATTAGATTCAAAAGAAGAATATGTTCATGGTTGTTATTACATTGATTACACATGGCTTGTAGATCAATTTGAATATATTTGTGATCCTTCTATAGTTTTTGAGGATGAGTACTTTAGCTTCAACACAATTTATCCTAGTATCTTATACAAAGATTATGAAACCTCTCCCCATTCTATTACCATTCCATAGTCCATTACCATCAACCAAAATAACCATATCATTGGCATTCCATCTCCCACAAGTGTCGATTGGGATTGATAAAATCATACTTTGTTGTATTGTATCTATGGTGACATAATATTTGAAAAAGAGTAAGGAGGTCAAGACCACATTCATGTAGTAGAAGAGCACTCTCCTAGTGAAACCTTTTTGGAGGTGCTAAGGACAATCAAATTTAGAACTCAACATCTTTTAGTGAAAGTTTTTTAGAAGCGCTAGAAGATAATAAAAGTCAAAAGTCAACATTCCTTAGTGAAACCTTATCAAAGGTGCTAAAAGATAATCAAGACAACTTCATTGGTAATTTTTTTTATGGTAGCAATATCTAAGCATAAAAGTTTTTCACTACTTGATGAAGACAAAATCAAAGATCAAATCAAAATAACTTCTTATCTACAACCTAATCAGATGGTAGCTACTCTCAAGATCAAAAAATATAAGAATTTGGTGGTCCTATTAAGAGAACAAGTCTTTGGCCCCACCATAACCAAAATTATGTCAAATGTGACATCAACAACAGTATGTGTGACTAAAAGTCTCGATCTTCATTTATTTCACTACCATTCCACATTCCATTATCATCTACCATTCCATTTCACAATCAAACCTATCATCCATTATTTATCCTTGTTTACCATCCATGGCCACACTTTCCTTTATAGAGGCTACAAAGATACCTTGTCTTGACATTTGAAGGAATTAGAATCAATAACCAATGATGATCACAAAATCATTCTTAGAATCTAAATCTACATTGAGTTCTTGATAGAGTAGTTTTTGAAATGAGGTGTGAGCTAACAATTAACATGATCAAGTATTTTATTTGTATAATTTATTTATTACGATGTGCATCTCCCCATCATCAAGAACAATAAAATAAAAAACCATACCCAGGCTAAAAAAATGTACCATAACATTTCACATTTCCATACCATTGTCATTGTTACATATCCTTTTGCCATTATCACATATTCCTACCATTTACCCCATCACTTTGGGGGAACCTTATTACCATTTTATCCAATCTCTCTAGACCATAATTATCTATAGTAATACCATATCATCCTATTATTCCATTCCTATCTAGACCAAATCCTATTTTTAGCCATCCTACCCAATCCTATTTTGATCTTGGTTCATTTGGTTCTTCCCACACCTTTTATGGGGGATTTTAATCAAGTTTTAACAATCAATCCAATATATGTTTATAATGACACTCTATGAAAGTAGTGTGACAATTGATCTAGAAAGATATCTTTCATCCTATATCCATGTTTGTTTATGTGAGCTTGATTATAACCACCTATGGGCAAATCAGTGTCTCACCAATTTTGCTACTAATTATAACTACCTATGGATAAATTACTATCATTGACGTATGCCATTGTATCCTAGTTATAACTGCCTATGGGAAAACTAGGGGAAACATTTGTTTATCTTGCATTACCACATCACCTTGCCTTTACTATTTTTATTTGATTGGCTATTTGCCAAATTTGAGAACTTGTTGGGACCTAGTTGGTTTTTCTTCACCTTTTATGTGGATATAATTACTATGACTTGAGGTCATTTTAGGATTGTGTGGGTCATACTTAATTCATCCTGAGGTCACCTCAGTCCCCCTTTATATACGCTCTCACCATTTTATGAGCAACCTAAGCCAAAAACTCTCGCCATTTTACAAGCAAGTATCTTGTCATTCTCTAATGAGTTAAGATACCTCAAAATGACAAAAACATTCATAATATTTTAAAATCCAAAAATATTTATCCTATCTAAGCCTAGTCAATTATCCTCAATCTACCTTACTAGGGTATTGTCATTGTTAGGATGTTTTTTTTTGCTTTTTTTTCAAGATTTCTATTTGTTTTTTCATTTTAGGTTATTTGTTTGTTCACTTGCCTATTTGTTTACTTTCAACACTGTTGACTTGACTTCATTTATATATGTTCATTGGGTGATTCCTTGCAAAAATTATTCTTGAGTCTATCTATATTCATATGTCAATATTATCATCATGGTTTTTATCATTGGTGTATTATTTTTGAGTGTTTATTAGATATTGAGAGTTAGTCCTTATGCATATTTTGGCCAAGTCTTCATGGTTTCTATCATGATGCCTACCGTCACATGCTACATCAAAAATTAGCTTCAATAAGGTCTACAATTAATGAATCTATATAAGTTTCTCCTTGGCACCTTGGCAAATCCTTCCATCCCACCCTTGATCGATATAACTCATTTGACCATTCTATTTGTATCATTGTTAATCAGGATGAGCATCTCCTCATTGACAGGTACAACTAAATCATTCACACTAATCAATCTTATTATTATATTAATCTATTTCATCACTTTGCATCTGCTCATCTTTAATCTATATTCCAAGTTATATCCTTGAGTTATGCTTGCTAATCAGCCCTAACTAGGGCACAATCATCTTTAGCCAATCTAGGTGAGTCTTAATGATTATAATCGCCTATGGGCAAATCATTATTTTAAATTTTATTCTTGATTATAACTATCTTTGGGAAAATAAACAATATTTTTAAATCAATGCATGAAAGCATTTTATCATTTGGATTAATCTCAACCATGGGTTAATTCCACATTTCCCCTTATTTCTTTTCGAGGGACTATCCATCAACAAATGTGATGGCCACTCCCTCGAGGGGGCATCATATAGTTAGTTTATCATCATTATAGTTTTAGGCATACAATAACTTTTCATTCTTTGAGAAGATGTTACTATGCTTATATCTTGAAACACCTTCCCAAATAGGGGCAAACTATAGACACCTAAGTCTGGCCATCGATAACCTCCAATCAAGATTTTGCCCCAATTTCCACCCAAAATGCACAATTTGGCCTAAAACACTAAAATGAATTAAATGATTTTAAATTAACATATTTAAGTGCCAATTTTGGCTAGGGTATCCCTAAATGGGGTAATGCAATTTATGGGCTAGCTAACTTTGATCAGATCATTTCGAGTCAAAATGCCAATTTTGCACCTAGGTGCTCTGGATTATTCTTTCTTATCAAATATTTTACACAAGACACATGCCTTTGTTATTTGTTTTTGGTAACCTCCTAAATGGGAATACACATCCAACACATTTAACATCACCTTCCAATTCCAATCCAATCAAATTTTGGACCAATAACAGGGCATTATGATCAATTTGAGTAATTTATGCTTAATCATGCTTAAGAGATAATTAACCCAAATCAAGGCCTAATTAATAATTCCATGGAAATTTATTGAATACTTGTTTTTAGAAATGGATATTGAATATCTACATCATTAATTGACCTCATTTCTTGAGAAGACATCCCTAGGTCATAAATGCCACAAATATCCAGATTCATGCCTCCCATGCCTCATCAAAGCCCTCCATGCCTCTTAATTTCTCCTCTATGCCAAATATTTATGAGCCTATTTATCAATTTTAATTTCATAATTGGATTAATCTTTAGCCCACATCTCAATCTTGAGATGGACAGTTCAAGTTGATTCTAGACATTTACAAAAATCTATAAATAGAGAGGCCAAGAACATCATTTCTAAGCTATTTTAGTGAAAAGTATTATGTAAAAATATCTTCAATAAGCCATTGAAATTAGTGTTACCATGCCAAATTGATCCCAAGCCAATCCAAGCCACAAGCCAAAGGTGCCAAGGAGAGATGGAGGTAGCCAAGCTTCCATTTCCAAGGACTTCATGAGCACAAGCTGAGCAAGCCACTAGAACAAGAATTTTGGAGCATCCAAGGAAGGTAAAAGAGGGTTTATTTTTCATTTTATTTTTGTGTTTTATTCATGTTTGTTAACTAATCTCTCCCTAGTGTCTAGGCCTAGAGATGTTATGCTAGTTAGTGTGTTTCTTTCATTTTATTTTCATTTTGGAACTAACATGATAATAACCATCCTCTCTCAAGTCAAATTCCTAGATCACATTGAGCACACAACTCCACTTTTTATCCATGTGTCTTCATATGATTCTTACACCCATTGATCACAAGCAATGTTTGTGGTGTCAGAAGTGGAATGTGCATCATCCCAACTTAAGATGTTATCCCCATTTAGCTCTAGGTTTTCTAATCTTTGTGTTGTGATTTTATATATATTGTTGATCTCATCCTTCAAGTCAAAACTTTTGAAATTAGGGAGCCTTGATCACTTGATATGGGAATCACAACACATTCCTTACCATTTTAAAAACTCTTTTATCACTTCTTAAAGTGCATATTTACATTATTGGCATAACACCATGGTTATCAAAGTATATCTAGGTAGTTTTCTACCTATGTGAGCTTAATTACCTAAAATTAAACTCAAAAATTTACACCCATAATCTCAGCACCAACATCCTACCAAATCCTCATGGGTTGATCATTAATTTTATTTGCCATGAAAAAAAATTGAGGTGAGGGTTATAACATGGGGTTGGCCATCTTATGCCAAGCATCTCTTATGAAAATATCAATTTTGGTGCACATGTCCACCAATTTATCACATTATAACCATCCATTAATATCTACATATATGACCAACTCTTGGTCATATATTACATTCTGAGCTACTCTTATCTTTCACCCTCACACTAGATATATCATAGGTATATTGGCTGTTCAATTTCCTATATAATGGTTTAGAAGATTATTTAGCATATGGATCATTACACTGGAATCGAAGAGGGATAGTATGTTGGTAAGGTGATTATCCTATGCATCAACATGTACTTGGGGTTGGATATCCATCCTTTTATTTTCCTCCAAGTCTCAAACATATATAATTTCACCCTAAAATTTTTGTATGACATCCATTCCTTCATGTAGTGCCTCTTTTTGGCACAATCCATTTGGATAAGGTACTATGGAGAGCTCAAGGTGTGTCAAAATATCTTTGGATCTTATTGACTCACATCCTAATTTGAAATTCTCCTTAAGAGTTGTTTCTACTTACATAGTTATGCCACTATGATTTGTTACATGTACTTTAGGGCTAACATCCTTCTGAGGTTATGCCTTTGAAACCACCACCCTGAGTTACACACAAGCCTGATCATGTTGGTTACCTTATCAGGCTTATCCTTATGTGTGAGTTTAACATATATATCAAGGAACTCCTTGACCCTACTCATGTTGAAAATATCCACATGTGGGATAATTGGGGTAGTTTCATTGGCAATGATCCAGTGAATCAAACTTATGACAAGTTGTAGGTAAAACTTTCCACCTCCATGTCCCCCACTATGGCCTCTTAAATTTCACTATTGCTCATAATAACCATAATTTTGGATTTATATACCTATATTATCTTACCATATACCTCATTCTCTCTCCTTATGAATTTTGTCAATTTTTTGATAGTATTTAGGTTTTTAGGTGGAGTTGAAAACTTTACAGTAGATAGAGACTTTAGTCTAGGTTATACACTGAAGGACATGACATTTTTGTACATTGTGGCCTTCATAAAAAATATATCATGATTCAATGGGGGATATCACATTCCATACTGGAAAATTATTTTTATTACATCTCTCTACCTTTTAATCAGTATAGCACAACCCTATTCAATAATCTTGTGTGCTATCATTTATAAGCTTCTGTAGTTGTAATTCCATTAAAGTAATTTATGCCTTCATGAATGGTCTAATAGCTATATCTACACTTCTAATTATTTTAAATCTTAGTGTCACCTCAAGGGATTCTTTAGTGTCAAAAAACATTTTCATAGATAGGGCACAATGAAAGTGTGCAAGCAACCCTTTAACAAACCACTATGCATGTTGTATTGGGTAAGTATCAAAGGAAAGCTTGGATAATAAAGTATTAAACCTATAATAATACACATAGACACTTTATGTCAAATATTTCTTGGTCTCTTTTAGTGTAACAATGCTCTTTTGCTATAAATCAAGGATATAAAAGTCATTCAAGGAGGTTGCCTTTAGGAGATTTTAGTCAACAATGGCCTAGTTTGGATCAAGATTTCAATACCAGGTATGAATGTGATCTAATAAAATCATGGAAAACTAGCTTGCCTTGTGATATAACAATTGATTCTATTAACACACCAAATAAGGTCACATTTTTTAACATGCTTTATATCATTTTCAACTCCATGATATTCATGTAGACTCAAATACATTTCATAAAATATTTGGGGAATTAGAACACACATGGTTAGTGCTTATGTCATTGGTACACTAACTATAAGTGCACCTAGATCCAAAAATCCTCTAAGGTTTCCTCCTACACCTCTACCACCTCATATTATTGGGGGTGTGGCCCCACTCCTAAAACAAGATGAATTACTCCTCCTCCAAATGCTTATATTTTTTATTGACCTATCACCACTTAAATAGTTCTTATCATTTATTGTGTGTCATGCTACTTAGCTGAGGGGTTATACTCCCTCATCGGTTCCATACCATACATAAAAGGACCCTAAGATTTTATTGGTTATGTATCTAATGATATGAATGGTTGGTAAGGAATTGTTTTTTACAACCCACTTTGTTCTTCTTCCCTTATTATAAACTATCTTAAACTCAAAAAATTTACAACATCTTGGTTGATTTATTTGATTTTTGGGCAAAGCACATTAGCTAATGGTTCAAGTATAAGGTAAATGTGCATTTCCATAATAATCATTCCCTAAAAATATTTTTTTTTCTTTGGGAAATTTAGCTTCACTTTACAAAATTTATCATAACCCACTAACACACATTTCTCCATCAACAGACCATGTATATTCTATGTGAGAGTCATCTTCATGCCATTTATGTGTTGTGTGAGTCTTGATGGGACATCCTATGTTGGACTTCCCCCCATGTCTAAGATCATTTTTTCCATCACCTTTTGTCAAATATCATCATACTTCTACCTTCTAAGCTCATGATCATCTGGTCCCTCCATGATAAAGACTTTATTCCACATCTCATAAAAAAAATGCCCCATTCACCTTCTACATCTCTCATACATGTATAAATTTAGTTGGACATTCATAATTTATCTATACCACTATCTACCATCAATGTATTAATATCCAATGCTAACTGATTTAGATATGGTCCCCTAGGCTCATGAAAAAAATTGGTATTTAGCCTCCTCTAAACAATAATATGTGGATACAAAAAATTATAGCACATAATTGTTTAGCGCCCCATACCACCACACATCAACAACTCTAGTCTAAACTATGTCTATGTCCTTTATCTTGTATAATCCATCCAAAATAATTTCTAACCATAGTTTCTATTCTTTTTCATCACATATATTTCAATCCATGCATGCAAATACATTGTTAGTTAAAAGATAACACCTCAAATATTGCATTATGTAGGTTGTCATCCATATAATACCTTGGATATTTATTTATGTGGTTGTGATGGTTCATCAAAATCCTTTACTCTACTTTCTCCAATAAATGTTCAATATTCTCTAGTGAAATTAAATAAATCATTCCTACTTACCATTGCATCAAAAAAAATTAATCGAGTCCCAGTAATGCAACCAAAATGCTGGGTGTGAATTCATCACATACACACTAGTCCTGATCCACACGTACATTACCTAACACTATATTAACACATAAACATATTAGATAAGTTATAATTACATGCTCACTCAAGGCACACAAAGAGATACCAATATGAGTCAAGGTTAGTTGGCAATGATGACATAATACATTTGTATTACATGATTATTTACATGCATGGAGATAATTAGGAATATACTATCAATTATTGACACATGGAAACAATTATACTTAACATAAAGAGTGATATAAAATAAAACATATCATCTTAGTAATGTAAAAAAACACTCCTAACATAAATGTCATCTAAATAACAACAATAAAAACAACAATCATAATCATAACAGTTATTTATCAATTCATAGATACAAGATTCACCATGGTAGTAATTAAATATACAATCCTTAGCTCTATTTTGACAAAATTTTCCATCTGAACACTTTAGACACCTAAAACTATCCACCAATGGATTCATAATATACTTTAGACCAATTTCTACCAACCATTTCAAATTAAGCCTAGAAATCGCTAAACATCCCAAATTCACTTTTGCAACACTCATCAAATCTCAAAATCTCATTGAGACATCGCTAATTGGGGAATTATAGCATAAACAACAAAAGCCTCTCATATATTCATCTCTAATCATTTCATGACATTAAAACATGTAATTTGGCCTATAGAGCAATTAAATGGGGGTAAATGCACACATGGACATAAAACCAAATCTTGGAAATTCTAAAATCCTAATAAAAATTAATCAAAATGCTAAACCAAATCAAATGCCTAATTGAGTTATCCATGAGTAATTAATGAAATTCTTAAGAACAAAATTGAAAAATCAAGAATATCCTAGGAATTCATAATTACCTTTTTATGAGTTGTCAAATATCCTAAAATATCTCAACATGCCTATTCATTGATAATCATGACTATTTGACACCTTTTAACTCTACTAGGGTTAATTGAATCACTAAGGTTAGTTTGAACCCATTCATATCTTTAATTACACTCTAATTCACTTAGGGTTGTGGTTAGTTTCTAAACTTATAAATACAAGCCTAAACCTCTTCATTTGGAGAGCTTGGACATCGTAAAGTTATAATGCTGGTTTTATGACAAGATTGGAAAAAATAGTGTTATAATACTTAAAACACAAGACAAGCCACTTTGAGCCACATCAATCCAAATCCAACAAACCATGGTGCCAAGGAGAGGAGGAGCCACATAACTCCATTTGGCAAAGAATTTTTTAGCACAAGCTGAGCAAGCCAAATGAACACATCATTTAAAACATTCATAGAAGGTAAAAAATTTGTAGTTCTTTACATTTTAGTTGTGCTTTGTCATTTTTTGTTTGTTCACTATTATTCCTCTATGATCTAGGCCTAGATATTTTATGCTTGTTAGTGTGTTATTTTTATTTTTATTTTTATTTCATTGTGAAACTAACACTAAATATAACATCCTCTCTTAAGTCAAATTCCTTGAACATAAATGGTATGTCCAATGGGACGATGAGTACCCCACATAGCAAGGAGACAAATATATAACTCATAAATCATCAAATGGATGCTTGAATATCTTAAAAAATGTGGTTTTATCTTTTTTTTTTCCATATTTTTAATTTTTGAATTAACTCAAATCTACATAGAGACCAACATTGATCAAGCATAACTGGTATCAATTCTACCTAACTGAGATCTGTTCTGTGTGACCAACATCATCAAATTGTAGGGGAAAAATGGTTACAAATCTTGAATTTTAAATCTCTTTTAGCATTCCAAATTTTGATTTATTAGTTTCATTAGCATTTACACTTTGTCTAATCCCTATGTTATAGGTTTCAAAGTGTTTTTGTCATTTTAAGCTAACCTAACATTTTTATCTCATGTTAGTTTTGCCTTTAGGTTCATAAGTGATGGACATCAATCTTGATCGATCAATATTGGTTATTTATAACCATCATTAGTTCTTTGTGATACTAACTAGCATCAATTAACTTATAACTAGTATCGATTAGTTCTGACTGACGTTGATCACTATTTTTTTAAAACACAAACCTTAAAGCTATCTTTTGAAACATTGTTTGCTCATATTCAAATGTGCTTCAAATTAAGAGGAGACTCTCTAATTTTTGTATGTGTAAGGCATGGATTATTCACAAATTTTTAAGTTCAAATGGTTTTAACACTTCATTTTGGTGTTTAAAATGAACTAGGCTAAATCTTGCACATTTGGTTTTTTAGTGCTTAAAAAGAACCTAGATGATTTGTGTTGAAGTTGTTTTGAGAAATTTGTTTCATGTTTTGCACTTAAGCCAAGGTTCCAAAAAACTTAATTTGAATTTGTTTTGATCTTTCTCACTTTGTCTTTTGGTGTTTAAAAATAGCCTAGTTCATTTTTTATGCCTCAGATGTTTTTCAAAGTTTTTTCAAGATTCAAATAATGCCAAGGTATCCATAAAACTTCACAACACATTTCATTTTTTGGTAATTTTAAAATTAAATTTCAATCGTTTAGTTCATAATTTGAAAAATATTCATTTCATGCCATGTTTGTTTGGACTTGTTTGATTTTTTTCACAAAATTAATAACATATGTTTGTTCTCCCCTTATCCCTTATAGGGAACTTGAGTGACCAAAAGTGACTTTTCATTGCATTTGTGCTTAGTCCAAGGTGTGAAAATAAAGTTGTCTAGGCTCTCCACAAAACCCATATGGTTTGGGTGATTTAAAAGCAACCCTAAAGTATTTCCACTTGGTATTTCATTTTCATACAATTTGGCTTGTGGAGGGGAGTTCATTATCTATTCACAAGTTCTTTATGGAAGCATTGACTCGAGGCTTCATCTCCCAAAAATGTTTTAACCCCACTCAATGGTGGGGTATAAAAATCAAGGTACACTTACTATGAGATCCAGGGGGTTAAGTGGCTAACCTCTCCTTTCATAACAAAGGCTCAAGTTAGGTCTGGTCAACCATGAGATTCCTCTAACTTATTAAGTTTATTGATATGAACTCAATTGACGTGATTATTCTCTTGTGTTATCCACACTTGGGATCAATTTAGACATTTAAAAACTATAGTTTTAGTCAACCCCACTTACCATACCTTGTCTGTTTAGGGCTTAGGATAATTTACGTAGTTGTATTTGGCCTTTTTCCTTTATTGTTTAGTTTTTTGAGTCTAAATTTTTGGTTTGATTATGATATATCACATCGAGTTTTATTTATATGCCACTCCTTTATTTGAAGATTTTTTATGTTAGCTATTTTTCCACACACCTTTTCCTTACAATTTTTACCAAACTTGTTTGTGTGTGTCTTAATTGAAATAGGTAATGTTACTTTGTCAAAATAATTTCAAGCTTATGTATCTTTTAAATCTTGAAACAACTATTTATCACATCTTTAGAGAGAAAAGACATCATTACATTAATCAATTTATTTCAAGACTTGTTTGCCTTATGACCAATTCCATGTATTCCATTTGAATCTTTTTCTTGTGCCATTATGTCGTTCCATTTTGTCTAGCCTATTGTTTGTTTGAAGATGCCCAGTTTCCTAAGTTGATTTTTTAATTAACCTTACCAAGTTCAAATTCAAACATTGATTGATTTTTGGTTATGTCTTAATTAGTTGGGGCTTAGACATTTATATTTATATTTTGGGTTGTGCAACTTAGGTTAATTTATTACCCAGCATTGAAAAATATTGCTTGGATCTTTTCCTAGTGTCATTATGTTGTTCAATTTTGTTTAGCTTGTTTATTTAAAGGAGCCCAGTTTTCATTATTATTTGTGCCTTTTATTTGGGAAAAAATATTCTCTCTCCGTATGACTTTTGCCTCATTCTTTATTACAATTGACCAAGTTTATTTTTTATTCTATTTTCCAGATTTATGTCAAAGTGTTCCAAGTTTGTTATATTAAAATCTCACCTTTGTTTTAAGTCTAGATTTTGACATCATATTTGGCCAAAAGTCCTAACATGTGCCTTTATTTAAAGTCTAGATTTTTACATTGTGTTTTGACAAGAGTCCTATGTTCAAGGTTTGTCAATGATGTCTCTAAAGTGATCACAGATGTTGATGAAGTGTCATGTATGCTAGAATGATAATGACAAAGTGTGCCTCAATATGCTTTAATGTTCTTGTATGGTTCTTTATTGATTGACTTGGTAAGGCAATTGATGGATGATATTAATGATATAGACATGTTTTAGATACCTTAGTGAATGTTATGAGTACTTATATAAGTGAACAAAATTCATCAGAATATCCATATGAATGTTTAAGCTAAAATAGTCATCCTGATAGATAGAGCTAAATAAGTAGATTGATGATGCCATATTTCTCATATGTAAAGATTTCAAGAGAAATTTGATACATGAATGGATTACACTATAAAATATGATAATATGGGTCAAATTTCAGGTCTAGACATGAAACATAGAAAAAACTATTTAGGTACGAAGTTGGCTTCTCAGGCAGAGTTCACTAAGTTCCCATACTTAGCCAAATTTGCATTGTTGAAGATCTATAGTCAGTGTTTAATCATATCACAAATATAATGATGAGAGATTAATTTTATTAGATAAGGATATAATTTCATGGTTTAAATTCAAAGATTCAATATTTCACACACTAGTGACATGTGTCACAATCGTAGAGTTTGAGCAATAAATCTATGGTGAACATCTAATCTATCAGATGAAGATCCAACACTGAGAATATGATCATGAAATCAGAAATAAATAGTGTGAATTAAGTCAATAATTCAATGATTATTATATTTAAAATATAACTACCAAGTGGTATAAGTGCATTGACTTAAGGGTAGGGTATATAAAAGGCACACAGAGCTACCAAGTGACATGATCATAGAAGCGAGGATCTAAGATCAATGGTGAGCATTGCAAGATAAAGATTAGGATAATCCTAAGGAGATTGATGAAGATTTTTTTTTCAAATTTTATAGGGAGAATTATATGAGGTTAAAGTGTCCAATGTTTAACATTTGCACAATGACCATTGGAATTTGAATATTCAAATTAACGAGGGAAAACCAATCTATAATATTTGAGCTATAACTTTTGATATATGAAGAATTTGATCATGGTGTAAAAGGAAAATTTGTTAAAGACTCAAAAGCACATATATAGACACTATTTATAAGGTTTGAATGTTTGTAAAGTCAAATATATTGAGATCCAAAGTTGATTGTGTGTTTGACCATGTTCTATAAGTGACTTGAGAAGGATAATTGAGTTGTTCTTGATAGCATTTCGAAGGTTCAAGATGAAATATCTACTGGAGAGTGATATATAATCCATGAGGACCATATATGTTGATTTTGGTGTTTTTAATAATACATATTTAGTATAAATAATTGCTTAAAAGTTGGCTATTTTTTTAAAATGCACTGGTAGTTTGAGTGACCATCTTGCAAAGCCAATTTGAAGGTGTTTTGAGCAGTGTTGAGGAAAAAATGATAATAAAGATGTCAAGTAAGTCTAAAATATTTATTATAATTTATTGATGTCATATTATTCCATTTATTAGTTATATATATTTAAAATAGTTTGACTATATTTTGATTATATGTGACCAATCTAAGTAGTCAATTTGAGAGAGTTAAATTGAGTGCTTAGAGCCTGTGTTGAAGTGTCTAAATAAAATGGAGGTGTAGAATAGGTATTTAAGGGTTCACACATGTGATCTAATAATATGTAATGTGATATATTTGACTAGTTGATTTAGAATTTTGAGACTGTGTTTTTTGTGTATGAAGACTTGAAGAGTAAGGAGACCTAATTGGTAGGTTCAAGGTGTGAGTTGGTGTTCCAGGTGGCATGGAACCATATGGGAGTAATAAATGGGATATTGGAAATAGTTTTGATGTGTTAAAATAATTGGTAAAGGGTGAAGGTGGTCCAAATAATCTCACATGTAATGTGTGAGTATGAAGGACTAATTATTTTAGGTCTCACAAAGACCTAATGGTGGTTTAGGGCCAATGAGGTAATGACCAACCTATTAAGAGTATGGTTCTCACATGTAACATGTGTATGGACCTATTTTAAAGGTGGTTAAAATATGTAAATCATATCGGTCAATGAAGATGAGTTAAGGGAATAGAGTGGCATATATAAGGCATAATTGGAGTAATTATGCTAGTTGTGTGTGTGTGGATTGATGTGAAGGAAAGAACATTTGAAAGAGAAGGTGCAAGTAATTGATGAGAAATAGAGAGTGAACAAGATAATTAATGCTTGTCTGATCAAGGTGATGAAAGTGAACACATAGATCATTCAACCTAATAAGCCTAAAAGAGGTAAATTGAGTGAGTAAGCCTTAGAGGCTTATTGACTGAGTGTGCTTAGTGGATGGATTAAAGAGCAGAGCAGGTTTTAAGATTGTGTGCATGACCTACAAGTAATTTTTATGATTTTCTGATTGAGATTTTATAGTTTTTTTATTGTGTATATACTAAGAACTGAAGAGTGATCCAAAAGGGTGTTCTAGATGGATTGCTTATGTGTTGAAGTTTATGAGAGTGTAAAGGGGAAAGAGATCAATTAAGAGGATTTCATCATCAGGTGTAGAATATATCAGATCAAAGGTGGAGATAAGTTCAAGGTAGCTAGTTTTGTGCTTGGTTGCCTAGGGGGTTAGTTCTTCCTTGTGGGATGGGTATCTCACTAAATTAAGGGATGGGTATTTCTTGATTAGTTGGTGTTGGTCTAAATGTTGAATCTTGTCTTTATAGGACTATAGTCCATATTACAGGGTGTAGTGGGTTTTATCCCCCAAGAGGGTTTCTCACATATATCATGTGTTATGTACTTGATATTTATATATATTCATTGTTCATTACAATGTTTAATTTATATGCATCATGATGATATGTGCTAAAGGTTTTAGAGATGGGAGTTGAATTAGATTATGTTGCATCACTAATTCACCATCCCCTCTCAGTGATTTTACCTTTAATAATTGGTATCAAACTAAGACATTATTTTCAAGTTTACCCACTTGAAGGAGATCCAAGGTACAAAGCAATTGAAGAAAGAGAATCAAGAGTTGAAGGCTCAAGTGAAGGTTACTTATGCATGTCTAAAATCAAGTGAAGAAAAGTGCAATCAGCTCAAGGCACTTTTTGAGAAGTACAGAGGTAACATGAGAGAGTATGATCAAGAAGAAGCTCAGAATAAGATCATGCCCTCAATATTTAAGGGTATTAAGGATGAGTGCATTAAGCTCAATAAGGAGCTATAATCCTTCAAAGCAAGATTAAGATCAAAAGATGAAAAAGAGAAGATAAACATTCTTGAGGATAAATTAAGGGTCATAAAGATAAATATGAGTTCAAAATAGGAAGAATGTAGACATCTCAAGACTCAATTAGAAGAGAGAAATGCCAAGTTGAGTTTACAACAAGGTAAGCATTATGAGTTGAAATCTAATCTTGATTCTATAAATATTATTAAAGATCAATCATGTATATTTAAGGATGACATGGATAAAGAAGATAAGAGGGATAAGGAGATTATCCAAGTTCTTAGAATTCAATTAGAGGATGCAAGTACAAGTATTAGAGATAAAAAGGATGAGAGCGTTCAATTAAAGACCAAGCTAGATTCATTGAATATGAGCATAAGCAATTTGTTGACAAGGAAAACAAGACTGATAAATAGCAAGAGAGGTCAAATCAAGATAAGAAGGATGTAAGAACTAAGTGAAACATGAGAAAAACTATCAAGCAACCAAATTATATAAGGTATGAAATTTCATTTCATGGTCACTACCTTGCATGTAATTGTTTTGGTCATAAGGCAAGAAACTATATAAGGAAGAACAACTGGTTAGTTAGAGGTATGGATAATGTAGTCTGCTATAATTATCATGATATGGGACATATTAGTATATTTTATCCTAAAATGTGTGGTAAAATACTAACCAGGTATGGAGACCTAATATAGTTAAGCTTGAGCATAATGAACCTAGGAAACAAGATGGTATATTTTCTGAGATTCATAATATTCATCAAGCAGAAGGTATGAATGATGTTATTTATTTTTATTGTCATCAAGTCAGTCATATTTAAATATTTTGTATAAGAAATCTCTCAAGTCATAAGAAGGTGCATGGACATCTTAAAGTGTGCAAGAAAGGTCAATCCTTGATATGGAATCCTAAGGAAGTAAAGACCAAGAAAACTAATTCAATTGAGTTAAAAGATCAAAGTGGAGTACCTATTAAAGTAAAAGAGGAATCAAATATGAAGAAGGTTCAAGAATGCCAAGAGAATGTGTCATATATCTAGATAGAAAAGGGTAATCAAAAGTCAATTCAAGTCAAGCTCAAGGAAAATACCAAAGTACAACTTGAGACTAGTTCTAAGGTGTGTATGAATCCAAAAGAACATCCTACTATTGTTGAGGATGTTTCATGAAAATAACATTAGTTGCCAATGCCCATTGATGAGGTTATTTATTTAGTTGAAAAGGTATGTCATGAATCTTTGTTGTTTCCATATATTATCAATCCAATCTTAGAAGAAAAGGAGAATATTGTAGTGAATGAGCATGTTGCTTCTCTTAATCCTAATAATGAAAAGAAGAACAATTAGTATTAGATGATCAAGGAGGAGAAGGAATATGAGGAGTTGTGGGAAACTCTTAGTTTCACATTATTCTAGGACATTGTGGATCAAGGTGTCTCTACATAGGCTTCAAAGAGACACTTGATTAGCAAGAGCAAGCATGATGGATACTAGTTGGTTTTTGGTTGATGTTTTAGGACAAGAAAGGAGATTTGTAGATCAAGTGGTTCAAAGATCTAAATATATTGTAGTTCTAAGTGTGTATTTGAGAAGATAGAAGAATGATGATCCATAAGGTGTTTCTTTGTGTTGAAAGCTTAATTGATCTTTTGTTGACCTCATAAGGTCATGAGAGGATGTATTAGCC
The DNA here is from genome assembly GCA_037957365.1 of Torreya grandis. Lineage (NCBI taxonomy): Eukaryota > Viridiplantae > Streptophyta > Pinopsida > Cupressales > Taxaceae > Torreya > Torreya grandis. The sequence goes on along the minus strand of JARHVA010001037.1, from coordinate 1,049,440 downwards.
TATTATGTAAGGACATGAAGAAGTTTAGTGATATAAAGGTTATTACTTTCTAAGTTATTCATTTCAAAATATAAATTGTAAGTATGTGTGCTCAAGGTAGGTTTAGGGATTTTGGTCTTGAAGGTTTACAGGTCGAGTATGGAGGTTTCCAAGTGTCAAAACAAGAAAGATGAGTTGTCAAGATGATTTTGTTGTATATAAAGGTGTGTTTTCTCCATTAAAGTGTGATACAGGTGATTTTATAATTTGAAGATATTTTGTGTGCAAGTTGAATATTTTTGAGTGGTCTCAAGTTTTCCTAGTTTTGGCATAAGGGCAAGCAGGTCAAAACCTAGCTGAAGGGTCTATGGGTTATCTAAGGTGTGTGACATCACAAATTGGTTCAAAAGTGTGTTTTATTAACCTACAAGTGTGAGAGATGTTTCTAGTGCTGATGTCGAATGGAAGGTGGTGAGTTGATTGAGTTTCATTTAAAATTCTAGTATTTTTACCCATACTTGTTAGTTTGTTTCTTAAGGGAGTTAAGGTCTGAGGTTACTTGATATATTTAAATTTCCAAATGGGTTATCAAAAAGTCTTTCAAATTATTTTGAAAGTACATGGTTGGTTCCATAGAGGAGGATTTGTGCAAATAGAGGGCTAATTGGCTAATAGGTTTGTGAAGGAAGTATGTTGCAGAGGAAGATCTGAGTGTTTATTTTTATCATTCATGAGGGGGAATATTATAATGCTCAAGATATGAAATTTACAGCCATGAAAGTTCACATACAAAATGTTATGGACACTACAAGGTCTAGGTAGGGCTAGAAGGCCTTTATGCAAGACTAGTATAGAGAAGAGTGGTCTTTAGTCATTTTATCCAAATTAAAAAGGTATGATTTTCTTTGATTGAGTTCATTATTTGTTTTTGTGCATCTTTCATGTTTGAATATTGACTTGTTCATCTATTGGCAATCATGGAGGTAGCCTAAAGTAAGAAGGTATAAAGGCAAGTGTATTGTTTCATCATGGTTAGAGATGGTCTGAAGGTTATTAAATGATGCCTAAGCTTAAGTGACTTAGAAGGATTCCCTCTTAATATTTTTTAAATATGATTTCAATTATTTTATGGTGTTCATGTGTGTTTTTTCTTCATAAAGCTATGTTTGATCAAAGAAGACTGTAGTCATGGAGAATGTTTGAGAAGATCAATGTAAGAAGAGCTATGCACAATGTTAGGGGGAGTTTGTATAATCTCTCAAATGTGGTAATTTCCTATTATTCATCCTTTAAGTCTTTTCAATTCTACATGATTAGGATTTGAGCCCACTTTGTCATTGTGTCAAAGGGGGAGAAAGTACTTTGAAGAGAGAGATAGAGTCTAAGCATAAGTTTTGTATTGGTGGTTGACATAAATGATAAAGGGAGATATTGTTGGAGTTTTGTCAATTATGTATACAATGTGATCAAAGATGTTGATGAGGTTTCATGCATGCTAGAATGACAATGATAAAGTGTGCATCGATATGCTTCGATGTTCTTGCATGGTTCTTTAGTGGTTGACTTAGTAAGGTAATTGATGGATGATATTGATAGTATAAAAATGTTTTATAGAACTTATGGTATGTTATTAGTGCTTATCGTGCTTATTAAATTGAAAATAATTCATCATAATAGTCATATAAATGTCTAAACTCAAATAGTCATCTTGATAAATAAAGTTGAGTAAGTAGTTTGATGACATCATATTTCTCACATGTGAAGGTTATAGGAGTATTTTGATACATTTATGTATTCCCCTATGAAATTTTATTATATGGTTCAAATTTTAGGTCTAGACATGAAGCGTAGTAAAAGTTATTTAGGTGCAAAGTTGGATTCTCATGCAGAGTTCACTAAGTTCCCATACTTAGCCAAATTTATATTATCAAAGATCTATAGTTAGAATTTAATCAGATAAAAAATATAATGGTGATCAATTAATATAATTATATAAAGATCCAATCTCATGGTTCAAAGTCAAATAGGCAAGATTGCATGTGCTAGTGACATGTGTCACAATCATGAAATCTGAGTAATAGATCTATGATGAGCATCTAATTTATCAGACAAAGATACAATGGTGAGTGTATGATCATGTAGTTAGAGATAAATGGTGTGTATTAATTAAATAAGTCAAAGGATGCTTATATTTCATGCATAATTTCCAAGTGGTGCAAGCATATTGATTTAAGGGTATAGGGTGCACAGAAGGCACACAGAGCTACCAAGTGGCACGATCGTGGAAGTGAGGATCTAAGATTAACAATGAGCATTAAAATATAAATATCAAGATATTGTAGAGGATAATAATGTATTTATTTTTTTTAAATTTTCTAGGGAGCATGAGATGGGGTCAATTTTTTGGATGTTTAACATTTGCACAGTGACCGTTAGAATTTGAATATTCAAATTAATGAGGGAAACCCAGTCTGTAATGTTAGAGCTATAACTTTTGATATATGAATAATTTGATCATGGTGTAAAAGTAAAAGTGGTAAAGGATTCTAGGTAACATCCATAAGTAATTTTTATAATGTTTGAATTTTTGTATAATCAAATATAATGAGCTCCAAAGTTGACTATGTGTTTTACTATGTTCTCCAAGTGACCCAAGAAGGATAATTGAGTTGTTATTGATAGCATTTCAATATTTAAATATGAAATATATATTAGAGATTTTTATAGAATACATTATGACCATATATGTGGATTATATATGTTTTAATAATCCATATTCAATATGAAAAATTTCCTAGAAGTTGATTGTGTTTGTTGAATGCACTAGCAGTTTGAGTGACCATCTTGTAGAGGTAAGTTGAAGGTGTTCTAAGTAGAGTTGAGAAAACAAATTATTATGAATATGACAATGAAGTATAAAATATTTATGAGAATGTATTATATGTCATATTATGCCCTTGATAAGTTATGGAGATTCAAAATAGTTTGACTGTATGTGACCAATCTGAGTGGTCATTCTAAAAGAGTTAAATTGAGTGCTTAGAGACTATGTTGAAGTGTAAAAAGAACATGGAGGTTTTAAAATGTCTTTAAGGGTATTCCCATGTGATATAATCATATGGTAATGTGAAATATTTGAGTATTTGCTTCAGAATTTTGAGACTATGTTTTTTGTGTATAAAGACCTGAAGAGTAGGGAGACCTAATTGGTAGGTTCAAGGTGTGAGTTGGTTTTCTAGGTGGAATGGACCCATATTTGATTAATCAAGGGGATATTTTAAATATTTCTTATGTGTTTGAATCATTATTAAAATATGAATGTGGTTCAAATAATCTCACATGTAACGTGTGAGTATGAAGGCCTAATTTTTTTAGGTCTCACCAAGACCTAATGGTGGTTTGGGGCCAATGAAGTAATGACCAACCTATGAAGAGTATGGTTATCACATGTAACATGTGTATAGACTTATTTTAAAGGTGGTTCAAATATGTAAATCATCTTTGCTGACCAAAATGGTTTAAAGGAAGAGAGTGGTATATTTATAAGGCATAATTGAACTAATTGTGCTAGTTGTGTGTGTGTGGATTGAAGTGAAGGAGAGAACCTTTGAAAGTGAAGGTACAGGTCATTAAGTACCAAACAAAGTGAATAATATTAGTCATGATTTTTTGATCAAGGTGATCAATGTGAAAACATAAGTCATTGGACCTAATGAGCCTAAAAGAGGCATACTAAGCGAGTAAGCCCCAGAGGCTGATTGAGTGAGTGTGATTAGTGGATGGATTGAAGAGAAAATCAGATTTTAGGATTGTGTGCATGAATTATATGTCATTATTATCATGTTATGATAGAGCTTTTATAGGTTTTTTTATTGTGTATTTTATAAGAAGTGAAGAGTGATCCAAAAGGGTGTTTTAGATGCATTGCTTATGTGTACAAGTTTGTGAGAGTGTAAAGGGGAAAGATAAAAATTAAGATTAGTTCATCATTAGGTGTAGAAGACATTAGATTAGAGGTGGAGATTAGATCAGGGTAGCTGGGTTGGTGTTTGGTTTTCTAGGGGGTTGGTTCTTCCTTGTGAAATGGGTGTCTTACTAAATTAAGGGATGGGTATTCTTTGATCAGTTGGTACTAGTCTAAATGTTAAATCTTGTATTTATAGGACTATATTCCATATTTTAGGGTTTAGTAGGTTTTATCCATAAGAGGGTTTATCACATATATCATGTGATATGTGCTTGATCTTGATATATCTTCCTTATTCATTGTAATGGTTAATTTGTATGCATCATGATTGCATGTGATGAATATTTTAGAGTTGGGAATTAAATTAGATTATCTGGCATCATTGATTCACCCCCCTCAGTGATTGCACCATTAATAATTGGTATCAAAGTAGGACATTCTTTGCAAGTTTAGCCACTTTAAGGTGATCCAAGGTACAATATGCATAAGCAATTGAAGAAAGAGAATCAAGAGTTGAAGGTTTAAGTGGAGGTTACTTATGCATGTCTAAAATCAAGTGAATAAAAGTGAAATTATCTCAAGGCACTTGTTGAGATGTAAAAAGGTAAGATGAGAGAGTATGATAAAAAAGAATCTCAAAGTAAGATCATGGCCTCAAGCTTTAAGTATATTAAGGATGAGTGTATCAAGATCAATAAGGAGCTAGAATCCTTTAAAACAAGCTCAAGATCAAAATATGAAAAAGAGAAGATCAACGTTCTTGAGGATCAATTAAGGGTTATAAAGACAAATATGAGTTTAAAAGAGGAAGAATGTAGACATCTCAAAACTCAGTTAGAAGAGACAAATGCCAAGTTGAGGTTAAAACAAGGTGAGCATGATGAGTTTAAATCCAATCTTGATTCTATAAATATTATTAAAGAACAAGCATGTATATTTAAGGATGACATGTATAAAGAAAATAAGAGGGATAAGGAGACTATCCAAGTTCTTAGGATTCAATTAGAGGATGGGATGAAAGTACAAGTCTTAGAGATAAAGAGGATGAGATAATTCAATTGAAGACCAAGCTAGATTCATTGAAAATGAGCATAAGAAATTTGTTGTTAAGGTAAAAAATACTAAGAAAGAACAAGAGAGGTCAACTCAAAACAAGAAGGATGCAAGAACCAAGTGAAACATGAGAAAAAATATCAGGCAACCAAATGCTATAAGGTATGAAAGTTCATTTCATGGTCACTACCTTGCATGTAATCTTTTTGGTTATAAGGCAGAAAACTGTAGAAGGAAGAACAACTAGTCAACTAGAGGTATGGATAATGTAGTCTAATATAATTATAATGATATGGGACATAGTACTAGATTTTGTCTCAGAATGCATGGGAAAATACTAACCTAGGTATGGAGACCTAAGATAGTTAAGCTTGAGTATAATGAACCTAAGAGAAAAGATGGTATATTTGCTGAGATTCATAATATTCATCAAATAAAAGGTATGAATTATGTTATTTGTTTTTATTGTCATCAAGTTGGTCATATTGCAAGATTATATATAATCAAGCTCTCAAGTCATAAGAAGGTGAATGGACATCCTATAGTGATCAAGAAAGGTCAATCTTGGTATGGTATCTTAAGGAAGTAAAGACAAAGAAAACTAATTTAGTTGAGTTGAAAGATAAAAGTGGATTTCCTATTAAAGAAAAAGAGAAATCAAATATGAAGAAGGTTCAGGAATGCCAAGAGAACGTGTCATCTGTCTAAATAGAAAAGGAGAATCAAAAGTCAATTAAAGTCAAGCTCAAAGAAAAGATAAAAATGCCAATTGAGACTAGTTCTAAGGTGTGTATGAATCCAGGGGAACATCCTATTATTTTTGAGAAAGTTTCATGCAAAGAATATCAGTTGTCAATGCCTATTGATGAGGTTATTTCTTCAGTTGAAAAGGTATGTCAAGAATCTTTGTTGTTTATATATATTGTCAATCCAATTTTAGAATAAAAGGAAAATATTTTAATGGATGAGCATGTTTCTTCTCTTAAGCCTAAGAAGAAGAAGAACAATAATCAATATCAAATGATCAAGGAGGAGAAGGAATATGAGCAGTTGTGGGAAACTCCTAGTTTCAAATTCTTCTAGGACATTGTGTATTAGGGTGTCTCTATCTAGGCTTCAAGGAGACACTTGATCATCAAGAAGAAGCATGATGGATGCTAAATGGGTTTTGATTGATGTTTTAGGATAATAAAGGATATTTAAAAGATCAAGTGGTTCAAATATTTGAAGACATTGTAGTTTTGAGTGTGTATTTTAGAGGATAGAAGAATGATGTTCCATAAGGTGTTTCTTTGTGTTGAGAGCTTAATTGATCTTGTGATGACCTCATAAGGTCATGATAATATTTATTGGACTATTATGTAAGGACATAAATAAGTTTAGTGATATAAATATGATTAATTTCTGAGTTATTAATTTCAAAATCTAGATTGCAAGTATGTGTGCTCAAGGTAGTTTTAGAGATTTTTGTCCTAAAGGTTTGTAGGTAGAGTATGGAGGTTTACAAGTGTCAAAATAAAAAATATGAGTTGTAAAAATTATTTTGTTACATAATAAGCTGTTTTTTATCCATTAAAGTGTGATACAGGTGATTTTATGATTTGAAGATATTTTGTGTGCAAGTTGAAGCTTTTTGAGTGCTCTCAAGTTTTCCCAATTTTGGCTTAAGGGTAAGTATGGCAAAACCTAGATGAAGGTTCTATGGGTTATCTAAGGTGTGTGACCTCAAAAATTAGTCCAAAAGTGTGTTTTGTTAACCTCCAAGTGTGAGAGAAGTTTCAAGTGCTGATGTTGAATGGAAGGGGGTGAGTTGACTAAGTTTCATTTGAAAATCTAGTATTTTTGCCCATACTGGTTAGTTTGTTTCTTAAGGGAGTTAAGGTCTAAGGTTACTTTATATATTTAAATGGCCAAATGGGTTATAAAAAATTATTTCATATTATTTTTAAAGTGCAAGTTTTGTTCCATGGAGGAGGATTTGTGTAAATGGAGGGCTAATTGGCTTGTAGGTTTGTGAAGGAAGTATGTTGAAAAGAAATATCCAATTGTTGATTTTTGGCATACATAAGGTGGAATATGATATTGCTTAGGATATGAAATTTAAAGCCATGAAAATTCATATACAGAATGTTATAGACACTGCAAGGTCTAAGTAGGGCTAGAAGGCCTCTAGACAAGACTAGTATAGAGAAGAGTGGTCTTTGGTCATTTTTTCCAAATGACAAAGGTATGGTTGTCCCTGAATGAGTTCATTATTCATTTTTGTGCATCTCTCCTATTTTAATATTGGGTTGTTCATCTACTGGTAATCATGGAGGTAGTCTAAAGTAAGAAGGTATGAAGGCAAGTATATTATTTCATCATGGTTAGAGATGGTCTGAATGTGCTTAAAGGATTCCTAAGCTCATGTGACTTAGGAGGAGTCACTCTTAATTTTTTTAAAGATGATTCAAGTAGTTTCTAGTGTTCATGTCTATTTTTTTCTTCACAAAGCTATGTTTGATCAAAGAAGAGTGTAGTCATGGAACATGTTTGAGAAGATCAATATAAGACTAGGTATGCATAATGTTAGTGGGATTTTGTATCATCTATTAGAGGTGGTACTTTAATATTATTGGTTGAAGTATTTTTAGGTCTGTAAGAGTAGGAGTTGATCCCACTTTATCATTTTGTCAAAGGAGGAAAAAGTACTTGAAGAGAGAGATCAAGTCTGAACATAATTTTTGTATTAATGTCTGACATCAATGATAAAGGGGAGATTGTTGGAGGTTTGTCAATTATGACTCCAAGGTGATCAAATATGTTGATGAGGTGTCATGTATGCTAGAATAACAATGAAATAGTGTGCTTCAATATGCTTCAATGTTCTTTCATGGTTCTTCAATGGTTGAATTAGTAAGGTAATTAATGGATGATATTGATGGTATGGACATGTTGTATAGACCCTATGGATTTTATTAGTGCTTATATTGATTAATAAAGTAAACATAATTCATCAAAATAGTTATATGAATGTCTAAACTCAAATAGTCATCTTGATAGATAAAGTTGAGTAAGCAATTTGATGACATCATATTTCTCACATGTGAAGGTTTCAAGAGAAGTTTGATAAATGTATGTATTCCTATATGAAATGTGGTCATATGGTTCAAATTTTAGGTCTAGATATGGAGCATAGCAAAATTTATTTAGGTGAAAAGTTGGATTCTCATGTAGAGTTCACTAAGCTCCCATTCGTTGCCAAATTTGTAGTATCAAAGATCTACAGTCAACATTTAATCAGATAAAAAATATAATGGTGATAAATTAATATGATTGGATAAATATATAATGGCATGGTTCAAAGTTAAATAATCAATATTTCACATGCTAGTGACATGTGTCACAATCGTGAAGTTTGAGCAGCAGATCTACGATGAGCATCTAATTTATCAGACAAAGATCCAATGGTGAGCATATGATCATGCAACTAGAGATAAATGGTGTGTATTAATTAAATAAGTTAAAGTATGCTTATATTTCATTTATAATTTCCAATTGGTGCAGGCATATTGATTTAAGGGTATAAGGTGCACAAAAGGCAAGTAGAGCTGCCAAGTGACATGATCATGGTAGCGAGGATCTAAGATCAACAATGAGCATTGTAAGATAAATATCAAGTTATTATAGAGGTTATTAATGGAGTTAATTTGTTTAAATTTTATAAAGATAATGATATGAGGTCAAATATTTTTATGTTTAAAATTTTCATAGTGACCGTTGGAATTTGAATATTCAAATTAATGAGGGAAAACCAATCTACAGTGTTAGAGCTATAACTAATGATATATGAAAAATTTGATCATTGTGTAAAAGGAAAATTTTTAATGGATTATATGTAACATCCATAAAAAATAGTTTCAATATTTCAATGTTTCTACAATCAAAGATATTGATCTCCAAAGTTGACTATGTGTTTGACTATGTTCTACAAGTGACCCAAGAAGGATAATTGAGTTGTTCTTGATAGAATTTCAATATTTCAAGATGAAATATATATTGGAGAGTGTTATAGACTAAATTATTACCATATATGTGGATTTTATAGGTTTTAATAATCCATATTAAGTATGAAAATTTTCTTAGAAGTTGATTGTGTTTGTTGAATGCATTAGCAATTTGAGTGGCCATCTTGCAGAGGTAAGTTGAAGGTGATCTAAGCAGATTTGAGAAAATAAATGATTATGAAGATAATATGGAAGTGTAAAATATTTAGCATTATGTATTATATGTCATATTATGCCCCTGATAAGTTATGGAGATTCAAAAGAGTTTGACTGTATGTGACCAATTTGAGTGGTCATTCTAAAAGAGTTAAATTGAGTGATTAGAGCCTATGTTGAAGTGTAAAAATCACATGGATGTATATAAAATGTCTTGAAGGGTTTTACCATGTGATATAATCATATGTTAATGTGAAACATTTGAGTATTTACTTCAGAAATTTGAGACTATGTTTTCTGTGTATGAAGACTTGAAGAGCAAGGAGACCTAATTGGTAGGTTCAAGGTGTGAGTTGGTGTTCTAGGTGGAATGGACCCATATGGGAGTAATAAAAGGGATATTTTAAATATTTTTTATGTGTTTTAATCATTTTTAAAGGATGAAAGTGGTCCAAATAATCTCACATGTAATGTGTGAGTATGAAGGCCTAATTTTTCTAGGTCGCACCAAGACCTAATGGTGGTTTGGGGCCAATGAAGTAATGACCAACCTATGAAGATTATGCTTCTCACATGTAACATTTGTATAGATCTATGTTAAATTTGGTTCAAATATGCAAATCATCTTGGCTGACCAAGATGGGTTAAAGGAAGAGACTGGTATATTTATAAGGCATAATTGGACTAATTATGCCAGTTGTGTGTGTGTGGATTGAAGCAAAGGAGAGAAACTTTGAAAGAGAAGGTATGGGACATTAAGTAACAAAAAAGAGTGAATAATATTATTCATTATTGTTTGATCAAGGTGATGAATGTGAAAACATCGATAATTAGACCTAATGAGCCTAAAAGAGGTAGATTGAGCGAGTAAGCCCTAGAGATTGATTTAATGAGTGTGATTAGTGGATGGAGTGAAGAGTATATCAGATTTTAGTATTGTGTGCATGACCTATATGTCGTGTTTCTCATGTTATTATAGATTTGTTATAGGTTTTTTGATTTTGTATATGCTAAGAAGTGAAGAGTGATCCAAAAGGGTGTTTTGGATGCATTACTTGTGTGTGCAAGTTTGTGAAAGTGTAAAAGGAAAAGATAAAAAGTAAGATTAGTTCATCATTAGGTGTATAAGACATCATATTAGAGTTGGATATTATATCAAGGTAGCTGGGTTGGTGCTTGGTTTCCTAAGAGGTTAGTTCTTCCTTATGAAATAGGTGTCTCACGAAATTAAGGGATGGGTGTTCCTTGATCAGTTGGTACTGGTCTAAATGTTGAATCTTGTATTTATATGACTAAATTCCATCTTTTAGGGTTTATTGGGTTTTATCCCTAAGAGGGTTTCTCACATATATCATGTGATATGTGCTTTATCTTGATATATCTTCCTTATTCAATGCAATGGTTAATTTGTATGCATCATGATTATATGTGATGAATATTTCAGAGTTGGGAATTAAATTAGATTATATAGAATAATTTATTCACCCCCCCACCCACCTTATTTATTTAACCTCTAACATCCTCACACATTCCTTGTTTGAGCCTAACTTTTGATGTTGTGTTTGGCCAAAAGACCTAGCAACCTTTATTTTTCCTAGATTAGACTTGTTTAGAACACTTTGGAGATAGAGTTTGACATGCCAATTTTTATTCAGATGCTTGAAATTTTATGTGTGAGAAATTTAATGTTAGACACTTGATGTTAGACTATTTTATACCAAGTTTTAGCACAAACCATTTTGGAGATACAACTTCCCTAGACCAAGTTAGAACAAGTTTGAACCATTTGTCCTTTTAACATTATTTTTTAAAGTTTGTAAAACTCTAAGCCTTTTTGTGGAGTATTATCTTTGACATATATATGTCTAGTTACACTTATGGTGGAGTCATGTACAATCCAAATTATGATGTAATGGCTACACAAAATGACTTTGTTGAAGACCCTTATGAAGATGATGTTGCTTGGGAGATAGATTCTTACCCTCCTTACGACAATCAATCTTGGGAACAATATTAATAACCTATTTATGATCCAAGCCAAGATCCATAATAGGATAGGGATAATGTTATTTGGGAGGAGGATCCTTACCCTATTTATAATAATCAATCCAGGGAAGAAAATCAAGAACATGCTTACAATCCAAGCCAGGATCCCTACTGGGATAAGGATTATATTATATGGGAGATAGATTATTACTCCTTGAAATGTTCAATTAGTGGAACAAAACAAAGATCCAAAAAATAACTTTGTTGAAGACCCTTATGAAGATGATGTTTGTTGGGGGACATATTCTTACCCTCCTTGCAATGCGTAATCAGGGGAATAAAGTCAGATCCATAAAATGACTTTGTTGAAGACCCTTATGAAGATGATGTTATTTGGGAGATAGATTATTATCCACCTTATAATACTCAATTTGGGGAATAAATCCAAGATCTTCAAGATTCAGATTCAGTAATCCATTATTTTTGCTAGTTGACATATTATTATTTCCCTTTCATGACCACTCATTCCCCCACATATATCATTAATCCTCCTTCAAAATGTAAAATCCACCAAGCTCCTCAACATCCAAGGAATACCATATCTATACCAAGACCTCATCCTTTGTCTTGTGTGAGAAACCAAGCTCCATAATGCCCTAACTTTATCATTCCAAGACCTTATCCTTTGGCTTGTATAAGAAACCAATCTCCAAAATGACATATCATTACCATTATAGGACCTCATCCTTTAACTTGTGTGAGAAATCAAGCTCCACAATGCCCTACCATTTCCATTCCAGGACCTCATCCTTTGGCTTATGCAAGTGAGAAAAATCCAAGATACTCTATCATTATCTAAACACCAACCATTCTTCACTAATTTCCAACCATTCCCCACTTTAGAAAACCCCTACCAATTATCTAGCCAAAACTAAGCCAATCAGTACCGCTCCAATCAATCCAATCATTCAAGGACCAAGATACATTCAAAATTGGTATCTTACAATCAATTATAAACTAAGGCTAATAAAACCAACCAATCTAAGATGTTTTTGTTGAACCAACCATTTATGATAAGTCAACCTGTGATGAATCACCTTCTGTTACTATCTTATTATTGAGGAATCTCACTTTGATGAGCCAGTCTTTGCTAAGTCACTTCTTAATGATTATAACTACCTTTGTAAAATCATTACCTCAACCATATTCCTATTTTTCAAGATCCTCCCTTTGATAAGCTAGTCTCTAAAGAGTTGTATTTTGACCTTTTTCCCATCATTGAGGAGTCTCACTCTAACAAACTAATTTTTGTAGAGCCCATTATGCCATCACATGACATTATTTATCCTTTACCAAATGTTAAACAAAACACCATTATAGAAACATCCATACTAGATGAAGAATTAGAATTAGAGTCAGGTTCTATTCTTGAACCAACATCAATTTTAGCATCAAGAGTAGAATTGACATTAGTCTCAACATTGGATCCAGAGTCCTTTGAGTTAGAATGTTGGTTACACATGCCATTACCACCACCCAACATGGCCATTTTATTGACATTCCACCTTCGATAAGTGTCAACTGGGATCAATAGAATCATACCTTATTGAACTACATCCATGGAGACATATCAATTGAAAAATATCAAGGAGACCAAGACCAAATTCATGTAGAATAAGAATAAGTTCCTAGTGAAACCTTTTTAGAGGTAATAGAAGACAAGAAAAATTCAAACTCAACATCTTCTAGTCAAAACTTTTTGAAGGAACTAGAAGATAGTCAAAGTTAAAAATCAATGTTCCTAAGTGAAACCTTATCGGAGGTGCTATGGGACAATAAAGAAAATTTCATTGGTGAAAACCTCTTTAAGGGGCTAATAACTGAGCACAATAGTCCTTCACTACTTGATGAAGACAAAATCAAAGATAAAATTGACATAGTTTCTAATCTATAGCCTAATCATATGGTAGCTACTCTCAGGCCCAAACAATAGAAAAATATGGTGGTCTTAGAGAGAGAATATTTAAAAGTCTTTGGCCCTGCCACATCCTAAGTTATGTCAAATTCAAAATAAAAAACATTGTGTTCCTAAAAATTTTGATCTTCATTTATTTCCCAATAATTATATTCTATTATCATCCACCATTATATTACCAAATCAAACCTATCATCCATTATTTATCCATATTTACCATCCCTGGTCATACTTTCCTTTATAGAGGCTACAAAGATACCTTGTCTCGATATTTGAAGGAAACATAATCAATGACTAACAAAGATCATAATAACATCATTTATGTCTAAATCTATAACTCATTATTGATGGAGTAGCTATTCATAAGAGGCATGGACTAGAAATTTACATGATTGATTATTCTAGTTGTATCAGTTACTGTTAGGACATGTATCTCCACATTAGAAAGAACACTAAAACCATTCACCTGGGCTAAAAAAATATACCATACCATTTTCATATTCCATAATTCTTTGTTTTCATTTACCATTCCTTGCCATTGTTTCATGCCCTGCCATTTTCCTTATCACTTGGGGGTAACCCTCTTACCATTTTATCCAACCTTCATACCATCATCATCCTAAACTATGTAATACCATATGCCATCCTACCATGCCATTCCTATTAGAATAAATCCTATTTTTAGCTTACCTACCTAGCCAATTTTGATCTTGGTTTCTTTGGTTCTTCCCACACGTTATGTGAAGGGATTCTGATCTAGTTTCAATAGTTTTTAAATTTCAAGTTTAAATTAAGTCTATAAAAGTAGTGTGATAGTTAATTTGGAAATTATCTTTCATTCACATTATTCAATCTAGGTGATAATGATTATAACTACCTATGGGAAAATTAGTAGTCTACCTTTTGTTGTTAATTATAATTGCCTACGAGAAAATTAGTATCATAAATCTATGCCATTATTTACTAATTATAACTACATATGGAAAAATCAATAACAACACCTTTACCATGCATTGCCACATCACCTTGCCATTAATATTCTCATTTACTTGGCCATTTATCAGATTTGAGAACTTGTTGTTACTTGGTCAAGTTTCTCCTTGACTCTTGTGTGGACATAATTACTATGACTTGAGGTCATTTTGGGACTATTTAGGCTATTCTTGATTCATATTAAGGTCATCTCAGTCCCCTTTACCACACGCTCTCACCATTTTACAAGTAATACCTAAGTTGATACTCTTGTCATTTTACAAGTTGGACCATTTAGTATCTCGTAATTCCTAATTGGGTTAAGATGTTTAGAAAATTCCAAAAACATTCATAAAATTTCAAAATCCAAAAACATTTGTCCTCTCTAAGCCTAGTCAGTCATCCTCAATCTACCCTACTAGGGAAAATCCATTATAAGATGCTTTCTTTTACTTTTACTTTTGGGGTTTTTGTGTGTTTGTTTTCTATTTGTTTGTTTACTTTCCTCTTTATTTGTTTTCAATGTGTTGTTTATTTATTTGCTTGCCTATTTGTTTGTTTTTAGTATTATTGCCTCAACTTAGTCTATATATGTTAATTGGATGATTCCTCATATATTATTAATGAGTCTATCCATATTCATATATTAACATTGTCATCATGGTTTTTACCATTGGTGTGTTATTTTCAATTGTTTATTGGATTAGGAGTCAGTATTTATGCATATTTTGGTTAAGTTCTCATGGTGTTCTATCATGAGGCATAACATCACATGCTACAACAAAAATCATCTCCGAGAGTCTACACGATAAATACAACAATGATATCTCTTTGGCACCAATAACATTCTTGATCTAATCCAAATAATATCCCAAATAGAGTAATTAAACAACAAAACAAATTTCCTCATTGCTAGTTTGGATAAACATCTCCCTACTAGTAGGTTGCCTACTTCATATTTTTCCTCTATACTAATTTGCCATCATCTTTGTCATCATCATGTTCACCACTATAGGGGTCCAATGATTATAACCACCTTTGGGAAAATCATTATACACCATCCCACTTGCATTTCCAATTATTATAATTGCCTTTGGGAAAATAATTTCATTTTCATCAATTTGAGGGTTAATGATTATAACTACCTTTGGGCAAATCATTCACTTTTTTTGTCCAATTGGGGCATGTTTTTATCTGGCCAATGATTATAACTACCTATAAAAAATCATTATTTTCGCTTTAACTGATTATAACCACATTTAAGAAAATTAATCTCTTGTTACCCTAAGACTTTTTTAATGATTATAACCACCTCTGGGAAAATCATCACAATTTTTATCCCACCTATGTTGATGATTATACCTATCTATGGCAAATCAGCCCCTTTCACCCCATTATTTCATCTATTTGGTCTAATTGTTTCCTTCTTTCAAGGGACCATTTACTGACCCCTTTACCAACTACTCCCTTAAAGGGGCACCCTACAGTTCATCCATTATCGTTAAAGTCATAAGCATATAGGACATTTTCAATATTTGAGAAGATGTTATTGTGCTTATAGCTTGCAAACACCTTCCCAAATAGGGGTAAGCTATAGACACCTAAAACTGGCCACCAATGGCTTCATACTAGACTTTAGACTAATTCTTACCAACCTTTAGAAATTGATCCTAAGAATCACTAAATGTCTCAAAATTGCCTTCATAACATGAAATTTGGCCTACAGACCTATTAAATGGGGTGAATGCACACATAATTAAATAAAATATTGTGAAATGATAAAAATTCTAAATATAATTAATTAAAATGCTAAATCTAATTAAATGCCTAGTTGAATTATCTATGAGCGGTTAATGAATTATCAAAAAGGAAATTCAAAAATCAAAGAATATCCTAGGAATTCATAATTATCTTTTTGTGAGTTTTCAAATATCTTAAAATATCTCAACATGCCTATTCATTGCTAATCATGCCCATTTGACATCTTTTAACTCTATTGGGGTTAATTAAATCACTAAGATTATGTTTGAACCCATTCTAATCTCTAACTACAATTTAACTTAATTTGAGTTGGGGTTAGTTTCTAAAATTATAAATACAAGCATTTGCCTCTTCATAAAAAGAACGCAAGCATAGTAAAGTTATAATACTAGTTTTAGAGCAAGATTGCATGACAATAGTGTTATAATGCCAAAATCACAAGCCGAGACATCAAGCTACATTAAGAAATCATAAGCCAACAATGGTGCCAAGAAGAGAAGGAGCCACACAATTCCATTTGCCAAAGACTCTTTGAGCACAACCAAGCAAGCCAAATAAATACATCATTTGGAGCATTCACGGAAAGTAAGGAATTTGTAAGTTCTTTGCATTTTAGTTGATCTTTTGTCATTTATTGTTTGTTCACTAAGCTATCCCCTATGATCTAGGAAATTAAGTGTTATGCATGTTATCATGTTTTTTATTCAAGTTTTCTTACTTGTTGTAACACATGATCTAACCACGCTTCTTGCATTCCTTAATCACAAATGGCAAATTAATATTCTGCCTTGTGTTGCTAATTATAACCACCTATGGGAAAATTAGTATCATAGACCTATGATGTTGTTTCCTAATTATAACCACTTATGGGTAAATTAATAAAAACACCTTTACCATGCATTATTTCATCACCTTGCCATTACTATTATTATTTACATCACCATTTACCGAATTGAGAACTTAATTTTACCTGGTCAAGTTTCTCCCTACCTTTTATGGGGGAAAAGATACTATGACTTGAGGTCATTTTGGGACTATGTAGGCCATGCTCAATTCACATTGAGGTCATCTCATTCCCCCTTTCCATACTCTCACCATTTTGTGAGCAACATAAGTCAACTCTCTCACTATTTTGTGAGATGGACCATTTAGTATCTTATAATTCCTAATCGGGTTAAGATTCTTAAAAAAATCCAAAAACATTTAAAATTTCAAAATTCGAAAACAATTATCCTATCTAAGCCTAGTTAGTCATCCTCAATCCACTCTACTAGGGAAAATTTATTATTAGGATGCTTTGTTTTGCTTTTAATTTTAGGCTTTCTATGTGTTTGTTTTTTGTTTGTTTGTTTGATTGTTTAATTTTGTATTTGTTTATTGTCTATTTATTTGCTTTCAATACTATTTCCTCCACTTAGTCTATATATGTTCATTGGGTGATTCTTTGTGCATTATTCTTGAGTCCATCCATATTCATACATCAATATTTTCATCATGGTTTTTATCATTGGTACATTATTTTTAATTATTTATTAGATTAGGAGTCAGTCCTTATGCATATTTTAGCCAATTTATCATGGTGTTTTATATCATGATGCCTACCATCACATGCTATAACAAACATCAGTTCAAGAAGTATTGCAAGAAATGGAGCCATGTAAGTTTTACCTTGATACATTTGGAAAATCCTCCCACCCTATCTTGATCAAATCAACCTATTAACCATTCTAATTATATCAATGCTAATTTGGATGAGCATCTCTGCATTAGTAAGTACAACCAAACCATTTCCACTGATCAATTCTTCTTATTCTATTCATCACTTTCATCACTATGTGCATCATCATGTGCCTATTTGTTTTTGGCTTCTTCTATCATTAGACCATCACATCTATGTTTGTACCCACTCATCTTTAATATATGCAACATGTTATATCCTTGAGTTGTGCTTGCCAATCTAGCCTAGTGGGGCATAATCACACATCTTTATTCCATCTTGGTTATATTAATGATTATAAATTCCTATGGGAAAATCATTATTCTAACTCATCATCCCTAATTAGGGCATATGCCATTTTCATTGATTATAACTACCTTTAGGAAAATCAGTATCTCTACCTTTGTTACTAATTATAACCACCTTTGGGAAAATCATTACTTTTTAAATCAATGCATGAAAGAATTATTATTTGGATTAATCTCACTCATGGGTTAATTCCACATTTCTTCTTGCTTCTTTTCGAAGGACCATCCATTAAACATATTACAGCCACTCCCTCGAGGGGGCATCATTATAGGCTTCCCAAATATTTTTTTGGATATTTTTATTCAATCATCATCTTGTTTCAGGCATACAAGCATTTTTCTCATTATTTGAGAAGACATTATTATGCCTATGGTTTGAAACATCTTCCCAAATAGGTGCAAACTATAGACACCTAAAACTAACTATTGATTGCTTTATACTTGACTTTAGACTAATTTCAACTAACCATTGTAAATTAAGCCTAAAAATCACTAAACATCCCAAATTTTATTATAAAACACTCATAAAAACTTAGAATCCCATTTATACATCCATAATTGGGGCATTATACCATCAACAACAAAAACCTCTCATAGATTCATCTCTAATCATTCCACAGCATTATAACATCTAGTTTGGCCTATAGACCAATTAAATGGAGAAAATGCACACATGGACATAAAATCAAATCTTTGAAATGCTAAAATATTAATCAAAATTAATTATAATACTAAACCAAATCTAATGCCTAATTGAATTATCCATGAGAAATTAATGAAATTCTAAAAAAGGAAAATTCAAAAATCAAGAATATCCTAGGAATTCATAATTACCTTTTTATGAGTTGTCAAATATCCTAAAATATCTCAACATGCTTATTCATTGATAAACATGACCATTTGACACCTTTTAACTCTACTGGGGTTAATTAGCTCACTAAGGTTAGGTTTGATCCCATTCCAAGCTTTAACTACACTCTAACTCACCATGGGTTGGGGTTAGTTTCTAAATGTATAAATACAAGCTATACCTCTTCATTTGGAGAGCTTGGACATAGTAAAGTTATAATGCTAGTTTTATGACATGATTGGAAATAATAGTGTTATAATTCCAAAATGACAAGCCAAACCATTTTGAGCCACATCAAGCCAAATCCAACAAACCATGGTGCCAAGGAGAGGAGCTACATAACTCCATTTGTCAAAGAATTTTTTAGCACAAGTCGAGCAATTCAAACAAACACATAATTTGGAGCATTCAAGGAAGGTAAGGAATTTGTAATTATTTACATTTTAGTTGAGCTTTGTCATTTGTTATTTTTTAACTATGCTCCCCTTATCATCTAGGCCTGGAGATGTTATGCTTGCTAGTGTGTTCTTTTCATTTTGATTTCATTGTGAAACTAGCACTAGATATAACCTCCTCTCTTGAGTCAAATTATTTGATCACAAACATGAGTTATCTCAAACAATCAACAAAATTTTCCCTATGGCCAGATAGGTTTCCACTAATAAATTACTTGCCTATATTTTATAGCCTTCCAATCTCCTTATGTGTCATAATTTTATCAACTACCATCACACGGGAATCAATTTGACATTATATTTGGCACTAGCTACTCTCATTGCTTACCTATTATATCTCATTATCCTACCAGATAATAGTCACAAGTAATTACTTCTAGCATTTACCTCTTTCTAATCATGCTAAATTTTATAGGTCTGATGTTGACACAATTAATTTTTTTATCTACTTATCTTTTTTTTGTATGCATGCTTGTGGACTTAGATTATCAAGGCATTTAATGCTATTTAACATTGAGGCATTGGTGTCAATATTGAGTTCATCAAATTTGGAAAATGCGTCAAATTTATGGGTCAACAAACATCACTTTATATGTCTTTTCTTCCTATCTTAAGACACAATAATCCAATGAGACATAATGTGATGCCATTTATTTTATACAAAATCTATGTGGTAAGAATATCATGATATGAAATGATTCTAAATTCTGCATTGATTTTATCTCATAATGCAGTCTTGAGCCATGAAATTATATTAGTCATGACTCTCTCATATAATGTTTAAAGTAAATGGTCAATTACAACCCATGAGGGAGCCTTTCCAAACCATGAATATCCCTACTAGTCATATTGTGTCCATGATGCATACTATTTGTGACCTTTAAAGACATCTAAAGATAAGTACTTGATCTCACTTTGCAAATAATACCATGTTTTGCTAATATGAAATATAATGATATTTTAGGACAACCCCTTATATGACTATATGTGAATATATGTATTTGAAGGATTTTATTATGCCTATACTCCCATTTTTTGATGGTCATAGAGATCCTTATATTCATTTAACTTAATATACACTTTATTATAGAGAATGGGGTAATGATGGACACATCCTACTATTATTATTTCATATAAGTCTAATAAGATATGCCACATATTGGTTGTATATTCTACCTAGTGACTCCTTACTTTCAAAATATTAGAAGTCATGTTTGTATCAGATTATCACAAACACATGGTGCCTAAATTCACATTATAACATCTACAAGGTTTTTAAAGACACCATGATGATCTCATCAAAGATTATATTTTGTGATTTAGGATTACTTTGCATTCTTTAACATATCAACTCTTAGATTTTTTTTAAAAAAAATCTTTAGCAAGGGTCTTATATCTCCACTAAAATAAAGAGTCAGGCATAATCTTCATACTTATTTTAAAAATTTATACATAGATGTGTTAAAATAAGTATATGATCTTAATTTTGAAACACATAAGGCTAATAATTATGGTAAATTTTAGTGGTGAATATTTGTTAATTCATGAATATTTCAATTTTTGGATTTTGGTTTTGGTGATTTTTTAAGGTCAGCAAATGGGACTAGATCACCAAAATTTTAGGGATATAAATTATTTTGGGAGTTGGCTCGATAATCCCTTATAGTATTATATTTGAAAATAGTTTAATTTTCCACATATATATAAGATACCCATCGATCTCAATATCAAACAAGATAACACCTCTGAATCCTGACATAGCCAAACAAAAGCATTGAAAGGTAGTGCCAAACAACATTGCCAAATGATAGTACCAAATGATAGTGTTGAATGACTGCATGAATAAAAGTTCTAAATGATAATGTCGAATGACCTTGCCAAATGGTAGTGCCAAATGATAGTGCCCAATGGAATTGTAAAAACTTCACCAGGGTTAAAGCTTATGAGCATGGGAAGAAGAAAGGAAAACAAAAGAATATAGGACTGTATTCACAAATCTCACCAAGACCAAGTGGAAAATAATAAGGAAACCAAAATTAAATGTACCTCACCTATTGAAGGATATTGAAGTGACTTAAAATGGATTGTATAATTAAAACATTGCATGTGCACCTTTACGTTTCCTTGGTTATCCTATAGAAATGGGAAGTTCACATTTTTTTAAAGGGGAGCTTTCTTAATATGAAGAGTAATCAAATTTACAAGAGGTTTATAAGAGGAATTTAAATTCCATGTGTCAATAGTATGCAAAAAATGACAGTGCATCTTCTGCAAGTATTGTCTTTATTTTAAAAACCAGCTAATATAAAAATATTAAATCAGGAACTGGTGAAGCTGCTTCTGGTAACCATGTCTTGGATCTATTGGATAGATTTAGAATGCATCTAGAATCATATGAACTAACTAAAAAAATGGTTGAAAATGTCTATTGTGAAGATTCGGGGTACGATTTAGATGATAGAAAATAACAAGAGAAGGTAGTTGAACAACAATTAGACAATTAAAAATATGAAACCATTGGTGACATAAATATTGGACTATTTCATGGAATTCAGGATTAGCGGCCACCATATAGACTATTCATTAATCTTTAATTCCATGCATTAGTTCAATTTTTATTTCACTAAGGGTTTCATATTTTTTATTGACTAATCATTATTCAACTAACATCTCTTGTTTTTCATCATCCCTGTCATCTAAATCATGCCCCATAGCTTCATAATAGACATTTTAAACCTTATTTTAGCTAGCCCATATGATTTTGGATGGATTTTAGAGGTATCTAATGGATTCATGACATTGGTTACTAGAGGCAGCTTGACCAGTTCTTGATTCAATTTTTTTCACAACAGCTAGTCTAAAATAATGGCAATACTTGCAGAGGCACATCATCTATTTTTTTTAACTCATAACACATGGAATCTGATTTCCTCTTATGAACCCATTATAACATTTATTTATCTTCATATTTATATATATATATATATATATATATATATATATATATATATATATATCTCCTTGAACAATGTGAACTTTTTATTTCTATAGGATATAGCTAGGTAAATCTTCATGATATTCCTCTAATTGATATAGGTGGGGATGAGGGAGGATGTGAAAGTTGAATCAAATGAGTGTAGAGGGCATAATTTATAGGACCTCCTAGCAAGCCTTAAGTTTGATCTAGCCATTTGACCTAGGAATTTTACAAATTTATTCAATCTAATTATTTGATAGAACAGTTTGGCCTTCCTACTTGGTAGAGTCATCTAGTCTAGTTGTTTAGTAGAGCCATCTAGTCGAGATGAAAGGGTATTTTTGGATGACACAGGTGATAGCCAATGGTGCTACCCAAATGAAAGGTTAGTATCTAATTCTACCAATGACATAGCTATTGGCTCACCTATTTTGTAGAGCTATTTGACAGAGTTAAATAACTACACCATCATCACAGCTAAATGGCTCTGCCATGGGTAGAGCCTTTTGGATCTACCATTGACAGAGCTGAATGACTCTCTCATTGGTGAATCCAAAAAACACTACCATGGGTAGATTTGAATGGCTCAGTCATTGGTAGAGCCAAATGGCTCTCTTACTCATGGAGCCAAATGGTGTTGTCCTAGGCTAAGGTGAGTGGCATGACACTTCATCCCTTCTCTTGGAAGGAATGTACATTTAGGGTTTATTTCAACATGTCAACCAACACAAGTATCTATAATGTCTATCTAATAACTTATTTCACCATCATTAATTAAAATTTTTGGCTCCAAGATATTAACTGGGTCATTCGAATAAACCTAAAAACATTTACCTCCTTGATTGAACTTATTAAAATAAAAATACGGTTGGTTGAATGGGAAGAAATTTTGGACCTGTCAATTCACCAAAGCTATGAATCAGATTCACCTAAATAAATATAAGGGGGTTTGGGATATGGGATCTTAAAATATACCCTACGACTAATGCAAATTAATTAGCACCATCTTCACACAAGATGGAAATTACTAATAGAAGAGTGGAATAAGATTCAGCCTCTAAAAAAAGAGTCCAATTAAAGTTTTTCATAAAAAGATTAGAACAACATAAATAGTTATAATCAAAAAAGATAAAGTTAAGGTTTTCAATAGGGAAATAATCAATTTATAAATCACCACCTAACATGAATAAATATACTTTCAATAAGTTGTAACCATTTAACTTTGATAGTTTTAGAGATCAACCATATGATATTCTATGAACATTGTTGGATAAGAATTTAATCACTCTCCCTTATAATTACTATAATCCTAATTATCATCTTAAGAAAGTAAAATGTAAACCATTATTCACTTATCATGGTATTAATGGACATTGAGATAATTATTGTTATGCATTATAATAAAATATTACACAACTTTCAAAAAAAGGGTTATTACATTTGCAATAATGGACAAAAAGATAACAAAATCCACTTCTTCATCTTATCCTATGTTTGAATTTACAAAGACCAAAATATCCTACAACATTCTTATGAATGAAGTCATTTTATGTCTCGCTAACAATTATTTTATCAAAAAAAATTTATCCTGATGATTAACATAATTTAGATAAATTGAATAAAATATAATAGAGTGTTATAAATAAACTTAAAACAAGCAAAATAAAATAAAATTACTAAAATAAATAATGAAAATAAAATGAAATAATATTAATTATGAACAATATCTATTTACTGTTTGAGATATGACTATTTGAAACTAAAAAATTGTTGGAACTAACTAACAGGGACTGATTATATAAGTGCACAGAGACTGAGACCATAATTGGTGAAGGACATTATTATCAAAACTGGGACAAGATAAAATGACACTATAGTCTTGAGTTGGTTAATATTTTCCTTTATTGAAAATCAAGAAATTGAGGTCATGATTGTCTATGAAATCTTAAATCATTATTTTGCAAAAATTTGACCTTTGAATGCACACAAAAGACTTACAAATGACTTATTAAAATTTGAAACCCTCATAAGAATTATAATGGTTATAAACCTAAAAATATAAAAATGGGGGAGTGTAATAGATTGATCTAACACCACATACCCCCATGATGATTAAATGCTACCTATTTATCTAATACTCTCAAGATGGAAATCAAGCCCACATAGTTCTTCCACTTAGAGTGTTTTATGTAATTGTTCTCTTTTAACTATATTAATGCATATATAAATGGCCTGAGTATTTGATCATGCTTTGTTTTTTATTTTATAAAATAGGCTATAGACCTAGCTAAGGATTATTTTGAATTATTAAAATCATAATTGGGAAGAATAGGGAAGAGATTTGCTCAGTGTGCTATAGTGTAAGTGTGCCTTTGTATTGAAATTTCCAAGTGGTAAAATAGGTCCTTTGTGTGTTCCTTTATATCAATTCAAAATATAAAGCCTCATGCTAGCTATCCTAAGAAATAAAAATCAAACTATAAGGTATGGTTCAAATTTTAAAAGTGACTATTAGAAGGGTTAAGGATAGGATCAATGCATATGGGATAAAAATGTCTGCCACTATTGTTCTTTTCTAGATGTTTTTGTAATTAAGATAAACATGTGCATTTTTGGTCTTGGGATGTCTATATATATTCTTAGAGTGGTTTTAAATATTTTATAAAATTTATTTAGGTGTAAAATATCAATTTTAAAAGGAATATGTACATATAGGTGCTTACAATATAGTGAGGTGGAAAACTAGGTCCAAATTAAGTGCTCAAGTCAAACAAAGTAAAATAAGAGGAAAATGACATTATAAAGTATTTGTGACCAAATTTGAGTGACTATATTCTCCCTTTTTATCTATAAATTAAATTACTATAGTAAATAAAATATATACCTAAGTGTGTATAAAACACTTTGCCTTTGGGAAAAGTTCCAATCATGCAAGGTGTTTCGTGGAAAATCTTGCAATGATGTAAAAGTAATTAATGCTCGTATATGAAATTTAAAATTAAAATTTAATTTGAATTTCAAATGATTTAAAAATAATAATGAAGTATTACACTTGTATGTGTGAGACCAATGTTACTCTTGTAACTTTTCTTGGAGATGATGCTTCTTTGAAGTATTGGAGAATTAGTGCTTCCCATGAAGCACTTGGGAAAGTTGGTTCCTTAGTTTAACCAATGGATAATTTGAGGGTGATCAAGGCCAAAATTTGATTTAAATTTTATAGAAAATAAAACCCATTGAGAAACATATAAACCTCAATTTGTGTTATTGATATTTATAACCCTAAAATATGAAATCATTTGGAAACCACAATGGATTCATAGGCAATAATGTTAGAGGGAATTGAACCTCTAAGTTATACATTATGTACTTTTAATTGAATCAACCACTGTTGATGTATTTTATATTCAATTTTTAATTTGTTCCTTACTTCAAAGATTTATGATCAAAATAGAATAGAAAACATCCATACTTATACCATGTTTGCAAATAACTAGTATTGAAAAGCATGACATTCTTTGTATCACCCCTCTTGAATTTGAAAAATAACAGTGTGGATAAATTTTTATCATGCCCCCACTGATAAATTTAAAATATATAGCTATATTTTAGATTCAAATTTATAAATTATGTTTAAAACTTGTGCATGAATCTGTATCATGCATCCAAAATTGTATGAATATGTACTTTGTTCGTATAATGTGAGTTTATATGCATGGTATATGCACCCATAATATGTACCAATGATTGAATTTTTAATCATTTTAAAAAATTTAAAGATGCATTCTATACTTCATAACTATTTTTTTCTTGAAGGGACTTGTCTCATATGAAAATCCCACTAAAATGCCCTCTTTTGAGATGAGGGAGTTGTATCCTAAAAGCCACTCATCTTAAAATAAGATTTAATTGTATCATTTGTACCAAGTAATCATTGAAAAATGTATCGTATGTGAAAAATATGTTAACATAGTAAAATGTGTACCATTAAAATTATGCATGTAACATATGAGGTAGGCCTATAGAAATGTTTTTATGAAGATCATAGTAATAGATTATGAAATTATAGTCATATGTATTAGGTAGTGCATGATATGATTCATAGCACTAATTAAACTTAACAAGCTCAACAAACACACAAACACAAGTCAAATGTCATATAGATAAGGCCAAAGACTACATACAAGAGACATTAAAATATCACATTAGAAAATAGTACACACACAAGGCCAAGGGCCAAATGCAAATGATATGATAATATCATAAATAAGGAACATGTTCAAATTTCATAGAAAACAAAGGGTCAAGTGCCATAATAAATACACATGTTTCAATGTCGTACATGACAAAATATTATCTCATAGAGATGCTCAAGAAAATTGCACACAAGGGACAAGATCCATATACTAGACACATAAGATATAATCTATATGTACATGTACTAACATCAATGGAAAAGAGAACTAGAAATATAGTCTACACCATGTATATGTAATGTGATCATATTCTAGAAAATACCATTTTCATGTATATGATGCAAGATATAAAAGTTAACAAGACATTTGTAAAAGTGTGTATAACTCAAAAATTTAGGGTTAATAGAATGATAACACCCATAAATATTTTAAGCTATATAAAAGATGCCCCTAGTTTAGCAAGGCTACTAGGTAGAGGCAAGTCCAACATCTTAGTCCTTGTAAAATTTCTATGTCATGCATAATACTCATAAATACCAATAAAATTCATGTGTGATATAAAAACATTATATTATATACCAATCATGAGATAAATAACATATGACAATGATGCTTGATTTTTTTTATAAAATATTTTGAAAGTTTATGTATTTTTACATATTTGAATTTTTTTACTTTTTACATTTTAAAACTAGAACCAAAGAAACCAATGATAACCATGTATTTAAAAGTAAAATTAAGGAGAGGGATATGAAGAATTCACAAAATGTGTCAATGTATAGTATGCACTAAAAATTATGGCATGGCCATGTATGATTAATATGCCCACACTATATATGTGAATTTTGACTATAATGCATTTGGGAGATAGAATGAGTATGTAGAATAATGATTGTGTATCCTCTTTTCATCAAATGTACACTTTGTATAAATATGAAACCCATATGTATGAGCAATATAACATAATAAAATATTTTTTTACGTGAATAAGTATTGTTTTGTATAATGAAATTGAGTCAAATATTTATAAATTGGTAGTATTAAGGATTTGTATGCTCATATTTTGATTTATATGTGAAAAAAGGTATAGGACATGATCAACCAACTCAGTACAATACTAAAATTAATTCCTATCGCTTACTATTTGATGTTGTCTTTGCTAGAAAATGCAATTTTATCACTACAAAATGTGAAAGTAAAAATTTAAATAGTAAAATATGATAATATGGATCACTATGTTAGACTATTCATATTTTAAAACTAAAAAAGAAGAGCCAAGAGGCCAAAATTTTAATAATTTAGTCACTCAAATTTAGTCATGAATATTTGATAATGTCAATTTTGTTCCTATTTCATTTTAACTGGTCTGAGCACTTAATTTGGACCTATTTCACCACCCAACTCTATCTTAATCACCTATGTGAAACTATTCCATTATAAATTACTATATTACACTTACAAAAATAATTTAAAGTACTAACAAGATCTATAAACATCTACACAAATATCCATGGACCAAAAATTCATATATTTCCTTTAAAAATAAAAATGTCCAATAGGGGACAATAGTGGCAGACATTTTTGTTCCCTAAGAGTCAATCCTACACTTAGGCCTTCTAACAAACATTTTTCACATGTAAACCCTCTCTTATAGTTTTCTATGTATTTTTAGGATAGGTAGTGTGAGTATTCCTCCTTTTGGATTTCTATAAAGGCAGACTTAAATCACATATTATATCACTTCAAAATTTAAATATAGAGGCACACTCACATTATTATATGTTGAGTAAATCTTCCCTAATATTCCCAATACTAATTCTAATCATTTTAAGTAGTCCTTAGCCAAGTCAAGACCTTATTTTACCCAAGATAAATCGAATCATGATCATCTATTAGAACCATCTAAATATGTATTTATACAGTCAACTGATAATAATTACATAAATATTTATAATTTAGATAACCATGTGTGCTTGATTTACCTATTCAAAGTATTGGGTATGGAGGAAACATTCAATCATGAAGGAGGTGACTAAGGTTAGATCAACCGATTAAAATCACCCTTTTTATTTATATGTTCTCAATAATTGTAAGCCCTATTAAAGTTTTAACTTTTAAGAAGTCATTTGTAGGTATTTTACATGCTTTCAAAGGTCAATTATATGCATACACATGTGATTTGTGTTATTTCAAATGATCATGACCCCATTCCTTGATTTTCATTAAAGGAAAAAAATATCCAAAAGGGGACAATAGTGAAAAATGTTCTTATCCTGGTCTGGATGATTTGACCCCTTAATATTTTTAGTTATAATTTATGTGCCACTTTCACAATCAATATGTCATGTCCCTTTTTCAATAAATTTTATATTGTGGGAAATTTGGGCATTCCAATATTTCTCCAGCACTATTCATAAGCACTATTTTTGAGTTACTATTAATAAGTACTATTCATGAGTCATTATTCATGGTGACATGGAAAGTGATGCAATAGATGAGGTGGTTGGTGGATGAGATAGCTTGGCCCATAAGAATATATATTATAATCAAGTGCATGTGAAGATGTGTTTGTATTTTTGTTATTCACATGCTTGAATATGATAAGAGTGAATAGTTGGGGTGCATTCCTAAGGCATCTTCATGATTTGGAGTGTGGAGAGAAGCTAAAAATATGATTAAATCTTGTTTGAGAATCTTAGGTGCATATGGGAAAGAGGAAAAGGATTCACTATTATATATTTCTCAAATGTGTGAGTGAGATGTCATTTTTAGTGTCACATGGAAGGTGAAAGACAAATAAAAAGTAATGTGACTAATCATGTGATCCACTTTGACCATTTGCATGTGAGGACAAGCATCACACTATTACTCACATGTGGGAATTTGGGTCACCAAAGTTGGAGTCACATGGGGTGGTTAATATTATCCCCCTTGATGCTACCCTCTTTGACTTACTTTCATATCAAGATAAGTAACTCACATGTGTATACTATGCTTGATAATGAGTATGGTGCATTTTTTCTACATGTGAAGTTATATTTCATATCCTCTCCTCTCCTTGTAAATTCTATAAGTAGAAGCTTTCTCCTTTGTAAATTCATCCTTTGAAATCATAAACCCCCTATTTTTAGATATTAAACTTATGTTCAAGTCTTCCTCCATTGGATTAACTCCATAGAGTATTGATGACTAGCTTCGGGGCTGAGATATCCTCCCTAGATGGTGTTGGTAATTTCATCCAAGAATTATACTTGGTCTTCATATCATAGTTATTGGTTTTGATGGTGTGAGATCCCCCCTATATGGTTCATTATAGATTTAGAGTGTAGTGTGTAGAGTATGTGTGGTGTGTAGGATTTCCATTGAAGATTGTGTGAAGATTTTTAAGTGAGAAAGTTTGTAAGTGTAATACTATATATCAAATTATAATTGTGTTATGTTGTATTCAGTATTGAAAAAAGAATACAATGGAGTTCATTAAGTGTGTTATTTTAATATAAGATATGTTTTTATCTTATTCAAAATAACGTGTATTTTATTTTGGTTAGAATTAAGTCTATTTGGAATCATTAGAAATTTCAGATTTTAGCAAATATCCCAAAAAGGAATATTTTAGTGGTATCAAAGCTAAGATCTTGCCAACCTATTTGGGTAACTAATATTTTTTTATATCTTATCTTAAGTTGATGAATTTCAACATTTTCATGTGAGTGTTGTAAGAAATATGAAGATATTTAAAGAATAAATGCTAGAGTTCATGCAAGAATTTCACAAATATCATAAGGTCCAATGATCATGGATGAAGGATATAAGACCAAAGAGATTGCCTTTGAAGAAAGAGAAGGTTACAGAAGAATCGTATCCTTAAGAGGCTGTGTATGTAAGTGAACACAAGGAGGATAAAAATTGCTTACATCTAGAAGAAACAATGAAGTAAATTCCATAAGTTCTAAGTGTGTTAGTAAGTATAAATAGTATCTTAGTATATCTAAATAAATTAAGGAAACCATGTATTTTCATGATTATTTAGTATTGATAGAGATAATTTCATAAGAAGAAGCATTCCCAAATAAATAAATAAGGTATAACTAGAGGTTCAAGAGATTTTTAAAGAAAAGAAAACAATCTTACAAGAAGATGAAAGAGAGTAAAGTTTGGATGAATCTACCATAGAATATTTTGAGAAATGTTTCTTGTAGAAGAAAGAAATAATGGAACTATAAAATGTGGTTTAAAATAAACCAACCACATTGCATAAAATCATAGAGGACATAATGAGGACCTATAAAATATGTTATGAATGGATAAAAAGATCTAAGAAAGCTAAGTTGATATTCACTCAAGCAAAACAATACCTACAAAAAATCAAAGGTGAGGATTTTGATTCAGAAAAGAATATTTGATTGAATTCTAAGATTGAATTTCCACAAAATGTTTATCTTAAAGATGTCAATGAGGAAAAAATGATATGGACTAAACATGATATTGAAAAGAAGTTTCCAATGTTATGTGAGGATGGTCTACTAAATGGCCATGTTGATGAGCAATAAAAAGAATTAGAGTTTCTAGAAATAGAAAGGAAGCAACCCTTGGAGGAATTCACCAAGAATATGGAATGTATCTCCACAAACCCCATTTCATCAAGGGAGAACAAGTTTTACATCACTCTAAGGTATGGTAAGGTTGGTAACACTTTAGATTTGTTGCTTCATGCTATATTGTTTCAGTCTTGTTATCCTCATAGGAAGCATCCAAGAAAGGGGATAAAATAGAAGTTATAGTTTGTAATATGAGGAATGAGGACTCCTTGATTCAAGTTCACAATTATTTTCACCAAGAGATATGGGAACCAAGTAATTTTTTGATTTTTATAAAGGTTCTCCATTCTGATTTTAAATTATTTTCCATGGAAATAAAGAGAATCAAATTGTTTTGGATATGTAAAAACATAGACATGCACAACTTGATAGTGGAATGTTGGCATACAAAAATAAACTAATTGTTATAAAAATATGGTATTCACAAGGTTGAGGGTATGTAATACATCTCAACCCATGAATTTTCAATAAAGGAAAATGAGCATTATGATGGTAGCCATAGGTATGCAAATAGTTTAGATTTATGGCTTCCACTTATGTCATCACTATATTTTTTTCATCTTGGATAACATGTAAAAAGTTTGATGATTGGAGCTGACCATCCTTTAGTCATGTTTTGAGGCATGGAGCATGGGGACCCCTAACTTCAAGTTGATAAGTGTTTTGGCCAAAGGGTGTGGGATCTCAAGAATATTATGAGATCTACAAAGGGTAAAAATTCTGATTTCCATATTTTTTAGTTGTTCCCTTCATTAAAGTAAGGACAAAATTAGACTCAGTTTCAAATAAATTTGCTGATTTCATATTTGAGGTCCAATGTATGGTTCCTTATGTGTTGGATATTGGAGATGATTACACTCTAGTCAAAATCCATGGTATGCTTGCTTGAGACAAAAAACATTTTCCGTTCATATTGTAGTTAATCTATTAGATAAGCATGTTCTTAAGAGGCATGCTAAGATGTGTATGAAATTCAAAAACACAAGTTACAACTGTGAACATGTGTATTTTCAAATTCAAGTCCAAGTTTGTTGGTGCATATGGGATCCAGAAAACTTGGTAAGGATCAAAATAAATCTCTCATTCTCATTTTTAGGACAACTTCATCCAAGAATGGAGATTAAAATATTGTTAGGCATGATATGTACCCTTGATTTTTTAAATTTTGTATTAAGGCAATGGTACATAGATAACTGTGATGAGACACTTAGGGAGCATACTTGGAAAGGGTAGCGTAAAGGGGAGTATTATGCAATTGTTGAAACATTATGGCAATGTTGACCACCCCATGAAGATCTCCACTTCAAAGGTATGATTGTCTTTTTGTTTAAAGATGGTTATTTCATGAAAAGAGGTGAAACATATTATTCATTTGTTGTGGGGAAGTACTTATAGATTTTTTAGACAATAAATTTGAAAATTAGAGTAGCACAACATAATCCTAGTGGATTTCTAGGTACTATTTTATGGAAGGTCATTGGACAATATTTTAGATGTGGAGCTATTTTCCATCTTCCAATCAACCAACACATGATTTTTTTTACTTTAATGTAGAAGTATTATAAACTATTTCCACCCAAGGAATGGAGTAACTTTTGGTTAGAGTTGATTGGTAGAGGTAATCTAGTCATTAGAGAAGTCATTTCAATTTTTTTCATGCTCACATATCCTATGCAAACAAGAATATTTCATCATTACAGAGACTACCTTAGTATTACAATGTTGATTTTGATAAAATAAATATTTGAGTAGATTTATTTTGAGTACTTACAAGTTTTATGGTTGTATAATTTGGGAGTTTTTTCAGACATGGGTCAGCTATTTCTAACTTTCATAGGGGTGAGTACTAGTTTTTGTGATAACTTTATGTTGACAAACTTTGTATTTTTAAATGTTGTAGTGATGATTGTAGTTGATTATGTGGATTGGTGTGTATGGGGATGCCCTTTTAACAATTAGAGTTGAATGTTAATGGGGTACTATCAGTTTATGACAGAAGATGCATACCCAAAATAGCTATGAATTTAAATTTCAGTTTTAACACTATTTTCATCATTTGTATCATCCCATTGATAGGGATTAATCCACACCATTTTTAGGATACCATGATGAGTTATGTTGAGAATCATGCTTTCTTGTTTAATATATTAATTTTTCTATTGCCTAGGATCATGATAGATAATGAAATTGTAGATGTTGATTATACCAAGATTATTTATCATGAGATAATTTATGTTACTAAATCTAGTCATTATAGGTATTCCATTTTGACTCTTGAGGATAATTTTTTATTTGGGTTATAGGAAAGGAAAGTGTAAAATTGTCATGATGGTATGCCCATTTTAATCAGAGTGGTGCAGTGGACACATGGTGGGTAGATATTGAGATTTTTTTGGTACCCTAGAAATATTCAAAGTAGAGAAGTTATCCCAATTATGTTTTCATTGCTTGTTCTAAACCAGAGATGGAAAAGTCTAATCATGCATTGATTTTTGGGTTTTCTAAAGGTTTGTATTAACAAAGTTGTGAGTCATGCACGTTTCTTTGCTATTTATCTATATGAGGAAAAGTTGGTTATTAAAGAGGTAATCAAATTATATAATTTGTGCAAGGATGTTAGGAATTTTAGAGATAGTACATCTTGTAGTGTACTTTGGGAAAATTTGGATCACTTGATAGGGATAGGGGCTAGCATACATGGACATTATAGTTGGATTCATTATAGCATCACATGAAATTTTAAGTATCATGGTTTGTTATTGATTGAAGACAAGCAATTTTAGGAAGGGAGGATTTGTCATGTCCCCTTTTCAATAAATTTAATATTATGGGAAAATTGACCATTCTAATATTTTTATAACACTATTCCAGAGTTACTATTCACATGTACTCTTTATGAGTCACTATTCACTATCACTATTCATGGTGATATGACAAGAGATGCAAGGGATGATGTAGAAGATGAGGTGGATGGTGTATGAGGTGTCTTGGACCACAAAAGTATCTATTATAATCTAATGCATTTGAAGATGTGTTTATATTTTTGTTATTCACATGCTTGAATATGACAAGAGTGAATAGTTGGGGTGCATTCTTAAGAAATCTTCATGATTTAGAGTGTGGGGAGAAGTCAAAAAGATGATTAAATCTTGTCTAAAAATCTTAGTTTCACATGGGAAAGAGGATAAGTATTCTCTATTATAAATTACTCTCACATGTGTGAGTGAGATGTCCTTTTTGGTGTCACATCAAATGTGGGAGATAAAGACAAAGTAAGGTGTCTGATAATGTCATCCACTTTGACCATTTGCATGTGAGGATAAAAATCACACTATTTCTCACATGTGTGAAAGTGGGGTGAAAAATTTGGAGTCACATGGAGTGGATAATCTTGTCCCCTTTTATTATCTCCTTTTTTACTTACTTGCATATCAATACAAACAACTCACATGTGTATACTATGCTTGATAATGAGTATAGTGCATTTTTATTCCATGTGAAGTTCTCTCTCATATCCTCTCCTCCTTGTAAATTATATAATTAAGAGATATCTCTTTTATCAATTCATATTTTGAAACAATAAACCCCCTATTTTTAGATATTGAACTTATGTTCAAATCTTCCTTCCTTGGATTAATGTTATGCACAAAATATACTGAGAGGTGGGGGGTGGATTAGTATATTATATATCTTTTTACTTAATCTGATTTCTTTTCTTTAACCACTTAATCACACATTCAAGATATGCAATAAAATTGAAACAATAATTTTCACCACACGAGAGAGAGAGAGAGAGAGAGAGAGAGAGAGAGAGAGAGAGAGAGAGAGAGAGAGAGAGAGAGAGTAGATTTTTACATAGAAACCCAAAGTGGAAAAAACCATGGAGAACAATATCAAGTATATGAATGAGCACCAACTCAAAATACAAAGTTTGCAAACACCAAATTGTAGGAGCACCAACCCCTTTACTGAGCACCAACACAACAACTATTTGTGAGAACCAACCCATAGGACCACCAACCCCTTACAAATATTTGTGAGCACTAACCCACAAGAGAACCAACCCCTCTTGTGTATAAAACACAACTATCTGTCAATGTTGCTTACTCAACAAATGATATAACTCTACAATATCTCCTAATTTTCTCTCTTCAAAAATAAATACAAACCATGCACTCTCTTACATATCACAAATGGCTTCTTAAGCCTTTATTTATAGCTTTCCAAATGACCTTTGACATTCACCCTTTGTGACCCTTCAAAGCTCATGGAAAATGGTACCAAACTTGCATGACCCTTTGTATCCTTGCATTTGAAAATTCATATGGTGACCCTTCATAAGCAAAATCATCCTTTCCTCTTTTATCTTTATCTTTATGACTTTTCATATTACTCAAAATGTCCCTTCATGGAAAAATGCACCATACCTCTTTTATCTTCACATGGTGAATTTTGGAATTCCTCAAGATGAACCTTCATGAGAAAATGCATCCCATTCCTCTTTCATCTTTTACCCCATGACTCTTTGACTTATCCATGGGCCCTCTTTTGACTTATATGCAACCAAAAATATATTCATTAATATAAAATAAATATTAACACACATTATCCAAGATATGAATATTAAAAACAACATTAAATGCAATGGGGCCTTTATCACCAATAATGCTAGACCTTTGACATCAATGACAATATTTCCAACAATCTCCTCTTTTGTCATTAATGTTAAGCTCAAACTAAAACTACCACATCCTAAAATTTGCACATACTATCATTTGAAAAACATACAGTAAATCCCCCTTATTGTGGCAACTTGTACCTATTTTTGCACCTGTACCTATACCTATTATTATCCCTCTTTGACATCAATGGCAAAGGACCTACCTAGAGCTAACACTTAGCTCCCCCTCAACTAATGCTGAACTTCAATGGTAGGAAGTAAAATAAATTACTCCCCACTTCTCTTGCAGATACTCAAATGTGTCTTTTGGTAGAGCTATTGTGAAAATATCTACAATCTATTCTATACTATTGATATACTCCATCTTAACCTGTTGATTTGTAACCTTCTCTCTCAAAAAGTGATATCTAATGGGAATATGTTTTTTTCTTGAATGCATCACTAGATTCTTCAAAATATTAATAACACTTGTTGTATCAAAAAAAATAGAAATAGGTTATCATACTTTACCTTGATATCTTCCAAAGTTTACTTCATCCAAAGCACTTGAGTACAGTACAATACTGCTGCAATATATTATACTTCAGCTGTAGAAAGTGATAATAAATTTGCTTCTTACTTAGCCATAATACTAAGCTATCACCAAGAAAGAAAGTTCTTCCACTAGTACTCTTTCTATCATCCAAGTACCCTACTCAATATGAATCTATATAAGCAACCAAAGTGAAATATCTACCTATGGGATACCATAATCCATAATCCAATGTCCCCTTGATATATCTAAATATTCTCTTCACCAACTAAACATGACTATCTTTTGGAGCTGACGAATATCTTGCAATCATAACTACTAAATGCATGATATTTGGCCTCGATGTTGTTAAATATAAAAGACTACCAATCATAGATCTATACAAATATTGATCTATAATAGGTGAATCTTCATCCTTGCTCAACTTATTTCCTATACACATTGGTGTGCACAATCCTCAAAACCAAATTTCTTCAATAATTCTTTGGCATATTTACTTTGAGATATGAAAATTCTTTTATTTGACTAAAATATTTGCAATCCTAAGAAAAATGAAAATTCTCCAAGTATAGACATCTCAAATTATTTTTGCATATTATCAAAAATTTCTTTTGTCATCTTTTCAATATTTCCTCCCAAAATGATGTCATCAACATATACCACAATAATCAATTAATGCTCACCTTCTATTTTAATGTAGAGATTACTATCAGCAAATCCTCTCTTGAAACCTTGATCCTGTAGGTACTTATAAAGTCTTGCATACCAAGCTCTAGGAGCTTGTTTTAATCCATACAATGCTTTCTTCAATCTGCATACATGGATACTAATATTTGAGAGAATAAATCCCTCAAGATACTCAATGTAGACCTCTTATTCTAGATTCCCATTCAAAAATGTAGATCTAACATCCATCTGAAACACTTTGAAATTTTTAAACACTGCATATGCAAGAAACATTCTAATAGCCTCTAACCTTTCCACTGGTACAAAAGTTTCTTCAAAATCTATTCC
This sequence comes from Torreya grandis, assembly GCA_037957365.1. NCBI lineage: Eukaryota > Viridiplantae > Streptophyta > Pinopsida > Cupressales > Taxaceae > Torreya > Torreya grandis. Next base: position 1,012,217 of record JARHVA010001037.1, on the reverse strand, counting down.
CTCAATCTGAGCATATCCTTTACATACTAATCTTGATTTATTTCTGGTCACTTCTCCATTTTCATTCAACTTATTTCTATAAACCCATTTTGTTCCTATCACATTATGATCTTTTGGTCTAGGCACTAATTCCTAAGTATCATTCTTTTTTATTTGATTTAATTATTCATCCATTGCCTTAACCTAATGCTTATCATGTCTAGCTTCTAAAAACGTTTTAGGCCAGATTTTGGATAACAAAGAGAAATTAACTTGCTCAGATTCACTTACCATCATTCTTCTAGTGCGAATTCCTTCATTTATGTCCTTGATGATGTCACTTTCAATATGATTTCTCTGAACATATTTAGATGGAGTTTTGGTGTAATTTTTATCCTTCTTCTCATCTTCATCAGATTCTTCAAAATCTTCCTCTTCAATGATTTTAGGAATGTCTACTAGATCACTGATTCTTTGTGTTCCATCCTCATCTATCCTGACACTTGCACTTTCAAAAAACTCTTGGTTATTTTATTATAAAATTTATAGGCTTTAATTTTACAAGAATAACCAATAAATATACCTTCATCTACTCTGGATTCAAACTTACCAAGTTTTTCATCAGTGCTCTTTATGAAGCATCTACTACCAAAAACTCTAAAATAATCAACTGTTTCTAGTTTGTCTTTCTATATATCATAAGGAGTCTTGTCACTATTGAGTCTCAATACTGCTCTCTTCTAAATATGCACTACTATAGTAGCTTCCCCTCTCCAATATTTATCTGATATCTTGGATTCATTTAACATTGTCCTCACAATCTCCTGAACTATTCTATTTTTCCATTTAACTACTCCATTTTACTATGGAGTTCTAGCTGCTAAATAATGTGTCTTTATTCTATGGTCTTCACAAAACTCAATAAATTGATCTGATATGAATTCTCCTCCTCAATATGATCTCAAACACTTAATCTTCAAACTAGTTTCATTCTCAATTAATGCTTTGAAATGTCTGAAAGCTTCTGATTTTTTCTTTAAAAACATTACCCAAGTCATACATGAAAAATCATCAATAAGCAACATGAAATATTTATCACCTTGAGTAATTTGAGTTCTCATAGGTCCACATAGACCAGTGTGAACAAGCTCTAGCATCTGAGTGGTTGAGTACTCTTTTATTTTGAACCGCCTTCTAGCCTGCTTCCCATGCTGACAAGGTTCATAAAACGTGTCAGATGGCTTTGTAATCTTTGGAAGATTTATGAATAATTTCTTCTTGATGATGTTGATAATATTTTCAAAATTTATGAGCCCCATTCTCCTATGCCATATCCAACTTTCTTCAATCTAACTCAAACATCTTTAACCTTTGATGTCTGATAGCATATACAAACTATTCCCTGTTCTCTGAGCATCTACAACCAACACATCTGAATCTTTTCTTCTAATTTCACAACCTTATGAATAAGAATTTAGTTTGTGCCCTTGATCACACATTTGACTTACACTCAAAATATTATGCTTAATACCTTCTACATACAAAAAAATTTTAGTTTTAGTTCTACCATTATCCAAATTTAGTGTACCTTTTCTAGCAATTCTAGTAGTAGTATTATCTCTAAATTTTATTATGCCACCATTGATCTTCTTCAAGGTTATGAAATTTATCTTGTCTCTTGTCATGTGCCTCAAACATCCAATATCAATGAACCATGGCTTTTCTTCATTTCTTGCATGCAAAGCTACCTGCATCAACATAAATTTTTTAGGTTGTTTCTTTTGCCATGAACCTGTCTAAACTTTCTTCTTGATAAATGGATCCTTGAAACTCTTGTCCTTCTTGATTGACTCGAATATGCTTCTATATTACTGATCTATTTTTTTCAAGTTATTTCACTTTTAACATATTATGGCCTCTTCATTAAATCTTGATAGAGGAGCAAAAGAGTTGTGACTTTTACTTGACTCTGTATGAATTTCCTTCTCCTTATTTTTGAAATTGTTATCCCTTTTTCAATATTCTATTTTCTTATGACCATATCCATTATAATAAAAATAGTAACTATAAAAATAGGAACTATTTGTGTATCTCTGACTTGATTAATTTTTGTAGCTCTGTTCTTTCCAGCCTTCTTTATTTGAGATGTCCTCTGTATTATTAACTTCTTCCCTTTTTATTTCTTCTTTTGTAAGAGCTTCAGCATAGCTTTTTATTTTTTCCTTGTCTATGAAATTAGTGACCTCCTCTTTCTCTTTTTCAAATCCAACACCTATCTTATCTAACATTAATCTTTGATTTTCTAATATCTTATTCAACATATTAGTGTTATTCTCAAATTTTGAATCATTGGTTTCTCTATCATTGATTGCTTTATTTCTTTTCTCAAGATCTACTTTTAAATAATCAATTTCAATAACATACCTTTCACATTCTTTACTTATTATTTTCAACTATACTGTTAGATCTTCTTCATTCATTCTTTACTTACTCTATAATATCTCCTGATTTTCTCTCTTCAAAAATAAATACAAACCATGTACTCTCTTACATATCATAAATGGCTTCTTAAGCCTTTATTTATAGCTTTCCAAATGACCTTTGGAATTCACCCTTTGTGACCCTTCAAATCTCATATAAAAATGGCACCAAACTTGCATGACCATTCGTATCCTTGTATTTGAAAAGTCATATGGTGACCCTTCATAAGCAAAAGCATCCTTTCCTCTTTTGTCTTTATCTTGGTGACTTTTCATATTCCTCAAAGTATCCCTTCATGGAAAAATGTGCCATACCTCTTTTGTCTTCACATGGTGACTTTTGGAATTCCTCAAGATGACTCTTCATAAGAAAATGTGTCCCATTCCTCTTTCATTTTTTACCCCATGAATCTTTGACTTCTACATGGGCCCTCTTTTGACTTATATGTAACCAAAAATATATTCATTAATATAAAATAAATATTAACATACATTATCCAAGATATGAATATTAAAAACACCATTAAATGCAATGGGGCCTTTATCACCAATAATGCTAGACCTTTGACATCAATGATAATATTTCCAATAATTAACTCTATGAAGTATTGATGACTAGTTTAAGTGGTGATATATCTTCCCTAGATGGTGTTGGTAATTTCATTTAGGTATTACACTTGGTTTTCATAGTAGAGTTATTGATTTTGGTGGTGTGAGATCCCCCCTAGCTGGTTCATTACATATTTAGAGTGCAATGTATAGAGTGTGTGGTATGTCATATTTCCATTGAAGATTATATGAATATTTTTAAGTGTGGCAAGTTTGTAATTTTAATACTATATATTAGCTTATAATTTTTCTATGTTGTATTCAATATTGAAACAAGAATATAGTGGAGTTCATCAAGTGTGTTGTTTTAATATAAGAGATGTTCTTATCTTCTTTAGAATTATGTGTATTTTGTTTTGGTTGAAATTAAGTATATTTATAATCATTGGAAATTTCATATTTTATCAAATTTCTTGAAAAGGGATATTTCATAATCCCTATTAGTTAGTTCCAACTATCTATCATTTTCACACAATAAGATCTTAGACAGTTAAAAACTTAGTCTTTCATTTTATTCATATTTAGTCTTCTTTCATTCAATATTAGTTCATTTAATTCAACATTTTTATTTTATTATACTTTTCACAAGTTGATTTAAAATATTTTTTTATATTTTATTCAATTTATTTGAATTAGATTTAATCATCATGTTAATTCCAATTTTTCATAAAACATATTGGTGAATTCTCTTTTTTATTGAGAAGCACCTATATATTAATAAAAAAAAATATATGGTACAATTATAATCATACAAAAAAAGTGAAGTCACATCGAGGGTTAAAACAACCCTCAGGAAAAATGACCACACCAAAAAATTACATCAGATCAGTAATTGTCAGCGAAAAACATTGCTTCAAAAAATTTGTCCTATGGTTTAGATAAATTATTTAACAATGAAAACTAATATAGTTTTATCTTGACCTTGGCCCTAATATATGACACCAAAATAACTTTCTTTTGACCTTGGATTTGATAGTTGACACTGACATTATTTTATTTCAACCTTGGATCTGATATCTAACATTGAAACCACTTTATTTTGACCTTGGATTTGAAGGGAATTTTGTAATCTCCATACATAAAAAGTTTTATTATTTTTATATCATTTCATTTTCTATTATTAATTAAAATATATTTTCCATGTTATTGATTACAATATCCTTATTTTTAGGATCCCACATTTCATTTTTTTTTTACTTTGTTATCAATGAATATATAGATTTATTAGATGATCATTTTGTTCTTTAGACTTTTATAAAATGAACCAAGTCATATGTTAAGGTACAAGTATCATTAATTCATTTTAAAAAAAAATCAATTAATAGGAGCAAGAGTAGTCATATATTCAATATGCTATAAGTTTTATTTCTAAACAACCACAAGTCTTGCTCAATTTTCATTGTTTTAACATTTAATTAGAGATTTTCCCAACTATTAATAGATAATAAATGGAATGTATGACTCCTTTCATTTTTACTCCTTTTAGACCTCAAGGTTGTAAAACTTATCATCCTACTCCATTATTTACCCATAAATTATATTGGATTATACAATCCATGATGTTAACAATCAAATAGGTAGACCAAAAAAACATGGAGGAAGTTAAAAATTTCCTCCTCAGACCCCTCTCCATACCGTGAGGAAAGCAAATCAACATAAAGGGTATGCTGCCATAGATAAATTAAAAAATATCCATGTAAAAATATCAATATTGAAGTTACTAAAGAGTTCATCGGTTTATAAATATATTTAATATGCCACATTTCAAGATAATACTATTTATAGTGATACACAACCCATCTCTTTTATTTCCATCATGGGCACATTTAAGGCTGATTGGTGTTTTCAATCCATTATTTAATCAACTCATTATTTGATGTCATTAAAACCATGGTTGGTGTCTAATAGTTGTATGCAACAAGGTGTGTAATTTATTGCTAATAGTTATGTTTTTTAGGGGGGGTTTCTAATGGATAAACTAACTCTAAGCATCTAATATTCTCAGCTAGAATTGAATCTATTTAATTTAAATAAACACACTTGTAGAATCATAATGTTAAAAATAACACACTTACTTTAAGGAAAAAACACTATTTAACTTGTGAAGGGAAAATATTGATAATCAAAAACACTTGTTGACTAAAAGAAAGCACCTTTATAATCTAATTGCAGAATTAAATTTAATTGAAATGGAATTCAAGAATTTAATTTAATTGAAATGGAATTTTAGAATTGAATATAATTTAAATAGAAATTATTTTGAAAAGGAAAATGAGAACAATGTTGTAAATAGTAAATATACACACAATTAGAAACATACCTATAGGTTTAACAATCCACACTATTAACATAAACACTCTTAACAAAACTAGATAACAAATAAAGTAAATACACAAAAATACCAACACAAATCTTGGATCCTTAGGTGAGTGGGTTGTTTTTCTCCTTTAGAACAAGATTTAGATCAACTCAGTTTTCTAAAAAAGTTTAAAGCTTCATTGATTTATGGAAAAAGTTACAAACTAGAAAATAAATCTAACACATACTTATTATGCTTAAAATCTTCAATTATTTGTTGATATTTCTAACATATAAAGCAATAGGAATACATTTTATTAAACTCCAACATTCCTCAATTGCTATCTCAAAATACAATAAAAAAATTAATAAATTAACTGGATCACAATTTTATTCCAACTTATTTGTAAAATAGAAAAGATGTTACAACCATTTCCCATGTTTCAAGGTGAAACATTGGGACATAAGGCTTAAAAAAATTCATGTCTATATTTGGTTAAAAAATATTTATATCTAATATGTTCTTATTCTGGTAACCCAAAATATTACAATGTATATAATGGTAATTTTACAAACATTAATATAAAAAGTATGACTATAAATAAAATGTTATAATTGGTAAGTGTCAGATAATGACCCATGGACATTATGGATATGTGTATACAACATTACACAATCATAAAAAATGCCTTTGACATGGTTTGCATATGGTTGGAATAACTTTGGAGTTATACTGATGCATTTTAGAGTTTGACCGAAGTATTTCAGAGCTCACTGATGCATTTTGGATCTTGACTAACAAACTTTGGATATTATTGTTGTATTCTAAAGCTTGAATATCAAAATATAGATCTTGATTGGAATGCTCCATCATATGCTAATCTTTCTTCCAAGGGTTGAATTCACTTGTCAAAACTCAAAACATTCAAGTATAGTGTATTTACATCATCTGTTTATGAAAAACTAAGAGCTAACTATAAAAAGAGTTAGGCCATAATGGTAAATTAAGTCACATTGACTCACACATATAAATTGAGATATGCATACGTATTTCCTAATTTAGACTAGAATTAAGTTATAAAATGCATACAATAATCATTCTAATAACGCATATTAATAGGTGGTCCAAATTCAATATATGGATATAATAAGTCATATAATGGACTCATCAACTCTCCAATTTCATATTTCAATTTTTGGTCCCAACAGATGACTTAAGAAAGAGGAATAATAAATGGCTCATCTAAATTTAATTGAGACACCTGTATTTTGGCATATCTACAAGGATTATCATCTGTAAGAAAGTCAAATGAGTACCCTTAATGCATGAATTTAATACACCAATTTATTTTAAATGGTACTAATAACATTATATGTATCCAAGGTTATCCTACTAATAAATTATAATACAAAATATTGGGCATAACATGAAATAAATTAGACATTATTTTATGTCCCAATGTTACATCTAAAGATATCACTCTAAGTACTTGACATGAAGATTCATCAAAACCTTGATGATTTGATCTATTTTTAAGATAATGTCCATGTTGAAACCCATTTTTGTAAAGAAATAACTACTAAAAATGTTTAATCCAAAATCAACATCAATAAATACTCACTTGATTCATTTATTTTTCATTCTAACTTGAATAAAGAGTAGGCTATTTTTTGTGATTACATCTTGTGTTGGAAATTTTTCATCTTCAAAAGTAACAATTTTCTCAATATCCTTTGATGAGTCCATTATATGACTCATTATATCCATATATTGACTTTACAACACCTATTACTCTACCTTCTTGGAATGAGTATTGCATGCATTTTATAACTTATTTCTAATCTAAATTAGTAAATAAGTACTTATATCTTAGTTTGTATGTGTGAGTCAATGCTATCTATTTTACCACACTATCCTAACTCTTTTTATGGCTATCTCTTAGTTTTGCATATATAGGTGATGTAAATACACTATGATTTAATGTTATGCATTTTTGAAAGTGAATTAGACCCTTGAAAGAAAGATTATCATATGATGGAGTAGTGCAATGAAGTTTTGGAGTCTGACAGTCAAGCTCTAGAGTAAAACAATATTTTTTGGAGTTTGTTAGTCAAGATATAGAATACATTAGTAAGCTCTGAAACACTTTCATCAAAATCTAAAATACATCAACAAAACTCCAAAGTTATTCTATCCATATGAAAAGCACATCAAATATATTTTTAATGATTGTGTAATGTTATATACACCACTCCATAATGTCTATGGGTAATTTTTTGACACTTACAAATTATAACATTCTATTTATAATCTTATTATTTATAGTAATGTTTGTAAAAATGCCATTATAGACACTATAATATTTTAGGTTACTAAAATAAGAACATGTTGTAATAGTAATATGTCATAACCAACTACAACCATGCATGTTTTTATGCCTTCTTTCCCAAGATTTCACCTTGAAACATGGGAAATAGTTGTAACACCTTTCTTATTTTAAAAATAAGTTGGAATACAGTTGTGATCCAATTAGATTGTTATCATATTTTGATACAGTAGTTGAGGAACATTGGAGCTTAATACAATGTCTTCTTTTTATTTTGTGTGTTAGATAGCAAGATAAAATTGAAAATTGTAATCATATCAAGTAAATCTTATATTTATTTTCTATTTTTTAACCTTTTCTATAAATCAATGAAGTTTTGAACATTCTTAGAAGACTAATTTGATCTAAATCTTGTTCCAAAGGAGAGCAAGGGCCCACTCTCTTAAGGATCTGGGATCTATGTTTCTATTTATGTATATTTACTTTATTTTTATTTAATTATATTAAAAGTTTTTATGTTAATAGGTGTGGATTTTTAAACCTATAGTTCTCTTTCTAATTATGTGTGTATTTACTATTTATGGCATTGTTATCATTTTCCTTTTCAAAATATTTTCCATTTCAAGTAAATTCAACATTTTAGTAAATTCAATTCTATAATTAGAATAGAATTTTTTTTAATTTTAGTCAAGAAGTGTGTTTGATTATCAACATTTTCCATTCAGAAGAAAAGAGTGTTTTTCTTTAAAGTAAGTGTGTTGCTTTCAACATTCTGAATCTACAAGTCTATTTCCTTTATTAAATAGATTCAATTACAATTGAGTAGATTATAATCTTAGAGTTAGTTTATCTATAATAACCCTTCCCCTCCCCCCCCCCCCCAAAAAAAAAGAAGAGAAAACAAAAAACAAAACTATTAGCAACACATTACACACATTATTCCATACAGTCATTAGACATCAGCCCTAGATTTAATGATATCAATCAATGAATTAATTAAATTAATGGACTAACAACATCAATAATTTTTTGGCACTATTACTGAGGACATTCTATGTGTAGGTAAAGTGTAGATCATAAGATAAAAAATAAACAACTTCCATGAATTCAATAGAAATATATGAGCAGACCTAAAGATTCATAAGGAAGATTCATTCAAAATAACTCTCAATAAGATACCATAAGTGCTCAAATAAAATATCACCTATATAAATTGGTATAATTAAAAGAATAAATCAAAGGGTTCTTTCTAATTCTTTAAGAAGAAACAAAATTATCCCTACATGAACCTTGGGATCATCTCAAGAAATAGGTGCATCATTTCAAAATAAATTAAGGCTAAAGAACATTGTAAATTAAAGTAGTGAGTCTCAATAAATTAGTCTCCCATCCACCTCTGATAACTTACCACTTCTTAGGAACACACTTTAAAATAATTTCTGGGAATAAATGGGAGAGAACATGGGGAATGTACTCAATCCTAGTGGAAATGCACAAAATGGGGTAAATCCGCTTGGAAGAACCTTCACCTATCCATTGTACTAGAGGATGATGATATAAATACCATGAAAAATATTTCCCCATATATCCTACCTACCTTTGAAGGAAAACCTACAAAAAATCCTAATAAACTTCTCTTTGAATTCAAAGTCCTATGTAAAATTTATGATTATAGAATTGATAATAAAAAGTTAAAACTCTTCCCTCCTACACCCAAATAATCATCCATGAGATGGTTTATAGGATTGTATCTAAAATCCATTTCATCATGGGAAGATATGGAGACTGAATTCCTAAATAAATACTAGGACTACTATCAAATAAGGGACATACAAGAATACATTTTTAGGATTAAAAAAATGAGAATGAAAACTTAGAATACTACCTTAACTACTTCCAATTTATTCATATGAAATTTCGATATGAATTAAGTGAGGAAGTATTCAAAACATTTTTATTTAATTTTCTTGATGATGATGCTATGGAATCCCTGAGCCTTATAGTAAAATGATACATAAATAAGC
>JARHVA010001037.1:822500-997500 GCA_037957365.1 Torreya grandis | reverse complement strand
GGATGAAATGAGAATATAAAATTTGTAGTAGAAAAAACTTATAAAAGATCAAAGGAAACAATCTCATGACACCTATATAAGGGAAAGAATATTCAAATAAGGAGACTGGGATTTGTTATTTGATTCTAAGTTTTAAAACTTCAAAGGAAAGCTAGGATTAGATTATTAGGACCTTACTAGATAAAGAATATCCTTGGCAATGGATCAATCCATATTTTTACAATAGATGGAAACAATAAAACATTCTTAGTCAATGGGCATAAACTAAGACTTATATCATCAACCTCCAAGTAAGGTGTAATTTTTTAAGCAAATTCATATAACCTTGTTCTTGCATCATAGTCAAAGGATGAGGATTGAAGCCCAAATGAGGAGAGGATTGAAAACCAAAAATGGTGGTCTTCTTCCCAATAAAGGAGAAGGATTGAAAACCAAATAATAATAGTACTTTTCCCAAAAATAAAAAGTAAAAAAAATATAAACATAAAAAATAAAAAAATATATAAAAATGAAAATGAGAAGTTGAAAACTAGAAATTTTAGTTTCTCAAGGGATAAAGAAATAAAATTGGTGTTTATGATGTATCGTATGTGTTCCTCAATTAATGGATGTTATCTAATCATGATAGGATAAGTGATAGTCTTTGGAATAGAGACAACATCACAACAATTGAGGTATTATATACTTTTTTTTAATGTGGGAATAGACTTAATATTGTTAAAATGCCATGCTTATTCATCCTTGAAGGAAGGTTACCTAGAAAAAGAATGTGTCTTAGAAAGAGGTACACAAGATGGGATAGTTCCAAAAAGGAAATTGTATTTTCTAAGGTAGATTATAATGCCTCAAAAATATACTATTTTGAAAATAAAAATAGAAGACATGATGTCAACATCTTGTCATGATTAGCAATAATGAGAAAAAGGTATTGGAAAGTCATCATTATAGACTATCAAGATTAAAAGTGTTGGGAATCAAATTTGGGGGCTAACAACATAACCCAATCATGAGAAAGGATGGAGGTATATCCCAAAATATTAATCACAAACATTTCACATGTGGAAATGATTGTTTTCCCTCATAAAAATCACATCCCATCAAAAGGGTAAGCCTTGACATTAACATGAAGATTAGGATAATAAATAATTGGGTAAATATTACATATGCCAAATTATTTCAAAAATCTATCCAAACATAGAAAAAATTCAGTCACAATTTGAATTTCATCTTTGTATTAGTTTTTTGCATTCATAAATTCTATAACTTCTAACGAATGGGCCAAAATAAGAAATTTGAGCCAAAGTCTATGAATTTGTTGTTGGAGGACACAATGGTAACTACATTTTTTAAAGAAGCAAGGTGGCTTTAATTCAAAAATAAGTTTCATGAGTATGATGAGCGGTTAGTGAAATAATTCATTATTAATTTATAAGATTATTATAACATAATGAAGGAATTAATAATTCTAGTTACCAACCAATTCATTAGTGAGCTATCATGAATTCTATATTAAGGTGCAATAATTACAAGAAGGTTAACTTTTAATGACCTTATTAATCTATTCAACAAGGTAAAATATCTCTAGTGTTGATTCTTATTATGAGACACTTGGGACTCTTAATCAAGAACCCCTCATGGACATTACAAGTGTGGGGAAAAAACCAAAAATTGAATGGGCTGAAGCAGAAGGTAGACTTAAAAATATTGAAGGAGAAATTAGGCATGAAAAATATAGAGAGAAAATTGAAGTAGAGATTAAGGACTTGGTTGATATGATAGAAGCCTTTGAAGAGGCTACACTAGAATTTCCTCCACATTTATCTCCATCACCTTAATCTCCTCCACCATCATCATCTAAAATACTTCTTGATAAAGTGAAATTCCCAATGGAAGAAGAAGAATAAGAAGAGGTCCATTCCTCCAGTCAAGATAAATAAATATAAATACAATAATATCTTCTTCTCTCCCAAATTGAAACCATTATGAAGCAACAAGTAGAATAAATTACCTTCCTTAGACTATAATTACAAGGTGAATACAATGCCATTTATTGTTTTCAAAAATAATAAGTAAATAATTAGTTTATGGAAAAATACAATGAGATGGGGGTACTTATAGAAAATATAGTTGAGTTAAAAATATTAGTAAACCAAAAGGTCTAAACACCTCCAAAGCAACAAGTAAATAAAGGAGTTCAAACCTTGTTATCTTATCATGATGTTATGGCCATTTGGGATGAAACTACCATAGACTTTAGAAGGCTCAAAGTATATAATAAGAGGATTAAATAAGAAAACAAGAGATCAAAAGAAGACTTTGATAAGGAAAGGTAATACACTCGATAAGCCAAGGTCACTATCCAAATAGTTTATGAGCTAGGTGAAAACATTTTGTCTTATAGAAGACCTTTCTCTACCTAAAACCTTTTCCTTCAAGAACAATTTTATAGATGGAAACTATTGAGAATCTCTTATGACTAGAACCATGAAATAACATATAATAAAGAGTTTTTAGAATTTTTTGTGAACACTACTCTAGACCATCAAGACATTTTAAGTTAATTTTATATATGTGATCTCACTCTAGGAAATGGGTCTAGATTCTTGCTCAATATTTTCATGGGAGAAATATAGTAAAATCTCTCCTTTATAATTTTATAAATCAATTTGTATGGGAACAAATGATTTATGAATATTTTGATAGAGTAAATATAATGGGAATTTGTATGAGACCTCAATGTATTAGTTCACCTAAACTTCTCCCAACATTCAAAGCTTAATACTTCTAATACATGTGAGATCATTACTTACAAACCTTACAATAAAACATATAATATTTTGAAATATTTACCCAACACCATTTTGAAGGAGAAGTAATAGCATGTATGAAAATATGGGATACATTAAACATCCCTTTGAAGAGAAGGTAAGTAATCTCTCCCACCGATATCTGATGGTGTCTTCATAGGGATAAGGATGTTATAAAGATAATTTCATAGGTCATAAATCAAGGAGGACACAAACCTTGGATTGGTATGAGTTTTAGGTCACCACTCATTCTAAATCCTATGTAACCATGGAAAAATGCATCACCCTAATCAACTGATCAGTTTGAAATATGGTTAGAATTTTTTATTCGAGATATAGGATTTATACATGAATATAACGAAAATTTAACTACTCAATTTTATATCTATGATCTTAGCATGAGGTTGAAGAAAAGGATATTAAAATATGAGGAGAGAAGGTTGCCGTTTTCAAGAGGACTTATAAAAGGTAAAGTATGGGGGAAATGATGAGTCTATTATATGATTCATTATATAATTATATTGACTCTGCACCACCTATTAATCTACCTTCTTATAATGATTATTGCATACATTTTACAACTCACTTCTAGTACAAAATATGAAATACATACTTATATGTTAGTTTGTATGTGTGATTCAATGCTACTTGTTTTACCAATATATCCTAACTCTTTCTATGGTTATCTCTCAATTTTGCGTATAAAGGTGATGTAAATACATTTTGCTCAAATTTTATGAGTTTTAACAAGTGAATTAAACCCTTAGTTCAATACAAAAAAGCTATGGAGTCTAAAAATCAAGATCCAGAGTATAATAGTAAGCTTTGGAGTTTGTCAGTCAAGCTCTGTAATATATCAGTGAGCTCTAGAATACTTTAGTCGAGCTATAGAATGAATCAATATAACTCTAGAGTTATTCTATCCATATGAAAATCACATAAAAGGCATTTTTTATGATTGTGTAATATTTTATATACTTATCCATAATGTCTATGGGTCATTATTTGACACTTTCCAATTATAGCATTCTATTTATAGTCTTAATATTTATAGTAATGTTTGTAAAAATGTGATTTTAGATAGTGTAAGATCTTGGGCTACTAGAATAAAAACACATTGTAATAGCTATATATTATAACCAACTACAACCTTGCATGATGTTACACATTCTTTCCCAACATTTCACCTTGAAACATGGGAAATGGTTGTAACACCTTTCTTATTTTTCAAATAAGTTAGAATATAGTTGTGATCCAGTTAGTTTGTTATTATATTTTGAGATAGTAGTTGAGGAATGTTGGATCTTAATACATCTTTCTATTGTTTTATGTGTTAGAGAGAGAAAAATATAATAAAATATTGTAATCATATCAAGTATTTGTTAGATTTATTTTTCAATTTATAACCTTTTCAAGAAATTAACGAAGCTTTGAACATTCCTAGAAGACTAAGTTGATATAAATCCTATTCCAAAGGATGTCAAGGGCTTGCTCACCTAAGGAACCAAGATATGTGCTAGTATTTATGTTTATTTAATTTAATTGTTATCTAATTATGTTAAGAGTGTTTATGTTAATAGGTGTGGTTTTTTAAAGCTATAGGTCTCTTTCTAATTGTGTGTGCATTTATTGTTTATAACATTGTCATCATTTTATTTTTCAAAAGTATTTCTATTTTAAGTAAATTCATTATGTAATTCCATTTCAAGTAAATTCAATTATAAAATTCCATTTCAAGTAAATTTAATTATGTAATTAGATTATAAAGTGCTTTCCTTTAGTCACCAAGTGTGTTTGATTATCAACATTTTCCCTTCATTGGAAAAGAGTGTTTTTCCTTAAAGCATGTGTGTTACTTTTATCATTCTGATTCTGCAACTGTGTTTCTTTAAATTAAATAGATTAAATTATAATTATGTAGATTAAAAACTTAGAGTTAGTTGATCCATAAAAAACCTCCCTAAACCATAACTATTAGTAATAAATTCAACACCTTATTGCATACAATCATTGGACACCAGCCATAGTTTTACTAACATCAACCAATAAATTGATTAAATGAATGGATTTATAACATGATTTAAGATTCAAGTAATGAAATATAGAAAACAAAATAAGAAAAATCATGAATGGACCAACAATAGTTATCTCAAAAAGAGCTCGAGAAATTGAATTAACACAAACAAAGATGAAAATGAAACTCCAAAAATTATAAGAGGAACAAGCAAAATGTCATAAAGAACGTTTTCAAAAGAAATAATTAGAAATTCAAATGGAATAACCTAAAAAGGGCAAGTTAGAAAAGGAACAAAAAAATCTTCAAATGGAGCAACAAAATTTAATTAAGCTGCAAGAAGAATAAGAAAATGTAAAAAAAGAGCATCAAGCTAATGTGGATAAGAAAAATTATATTTTTTATTTAATTTTACTAGTCAATTTGGAGGAACAATATGGTAATGTTTAAAATTGTTGTGATAATGATGATGATGAGGATAATATGGTTAATATGATAGATGATCACATACACAAGATAAATTCCTATCTTAAGATGATTATTTATCTCATACCTTATTCAAACCCATTGGTCTAGGGATTTTATCATGATGATTTAAAATCAATTGATAAAAATCAACCAGATTCAAAGGGAAAACATATTTTAGCTATGCCTAAATATGATAATGTGAATAATTATTGTAATAGTATATCTCATATGATATTTTTGATAAATTTAGTGAATAATATGGTTCCAAAAGAGGCATCTAAAAATCATTCCCATATATATATCCTTTGAATATTAATCTTCATATCCATGGTAATAAATGTACCAAAATTGGGATTATGTGTTCTCATGAAGCAAATATATGTAGTGTTGTCCCTGAAAAGTGATTCCTCATTTTTCAGACAACATAGGACCATTTTGGTCCTGAATGGCCAAAATTGTCCCTCCCCTTTCCAAAAATTTGTTCTGAAACATTCAATTTCATCATTTTCTCAAACTTTTTGGTAAAGGGACTAATAGGTTCAACAGGTTCAAAGGCTTCTACAGGTGAGTTCAATCAAAAGGGACTAGTTTCTCACACTTGGACACTTTTCGGATAGGTTCAACGCTTTGGTTCAACTGAAAAAGGGTCATCAAAAATATTATAATCAAATGAACCAATGAACCAATGAACCATTAAACCTTGAACTACTTTGGTTCAAAGGTCAACGGGTTTAAGGTTCAATAGCAGCCTCGAGCACTTAACGAGTCTCAAAATCTTGAACCATTGAACCGTTGAACCTTGAATCATTTTAGTTCATCAATTCAATGGGTTCAACATTTAGATTGGTTCAACGTGCCAGGTTCAAAGGTTCAAAGACAGCCTCAGTTATGAAGGAGAAATGCATGCAATTGAAAGAGTCAAGCAAATGCTACCAAGTGTCATCAGTTGACCCCCTTTATGCTTTGTTTTTGTGAATTGGTAGATGCTGCCACATGTCCCCTCTAAATCTCAGTAGAAGCTGACAAGTGTCATTATTTGTAGCTTCTTTCTTCTACTTTTTGTTTTCATTAAAGACCATGGCAGGCCCCGAGTAAGTCTCAGAAGTGAGTGAAACATGCCACGTGTCATCATTTGAGATGGTCTGAATAAATCCTTTTGATCTTCACAGTCTCGCTAGAACTCAGTGGAAGCTACCACTTGTCATCATCTGCATGATTCCCATAAAACACTGAAAGTTGCCACATATCCCTAGTGGGTCAAAGCAGAACATGCCATGTGTCTACATCCGCATGACTAACAAGTGTATTCGGACCGTGCCACATGCCCCTTGCATAAATTAGTGGAGGCCAACAAGTGTCATTGTCTTCAAAAGCTAGACTGAGCCCCAAACATTTTTATGATGTCACAAAAGCCTGAGAAGGTGGATGCTGCCAAATGTCCATGACAGTTGATGCCACGTATCCTCACCCATTCCCATGGAAGATGCCACGTGGCACTTGTTTAAAGAGTGGGATGCACCACATGTCAAAGGAATGGGGCACTTTCAATACAAAGGCACATATAAAGCCAAGGAAATGAAAGGAATGATAGCCCACTGGAGAGAGAAAGCCTGAAGGCCACTTAGAAGACCCCAAAAGGCAAGTTCCCTTCGAGAAAGGTTTGAGCCTCAAAGAGCTGTGGAAGCTACCAAGTCTCACAAGCTGAGACACAATTTTGAATGAAGCTCATAGAGTGGAACCCATCGTGTGTCCCAACCCAATACAACAGAAGCTGCCACGTGTCTGCATCCGTGCCCCCCTCAGCCACTAACCAGTTTTAAACTTATTTTGATAAGCCTATTTCAAAGCTATGGATGTTGCCATGTGTCCTCACCTGAATCATACTAGAAAGTGACCATGGCAAGCGAGAAAGACATAAGGAAGTTGCTGGGAAAAATGATGGGCATGTGAACGTCAAATTTATCTCAATGAAGTGTCTATTGATTTTAGCAGACTTAAAGCGCAGACCTGAATGCATTCGAAAAACCTAAGGCCAGACCAAGAGAAGGAAGAGACAAAGAGGGAAACTCAGTAGGAGTTATTTCCAGTAGGTGAAGCAGTTCACTAGGTAGATATTTGGGAGCTGGTAACATTAAAAGCACCATCTACTTATCCCCTTGGAGGTGAACACATAATAGATAGTTGCACAGCTAAGCAAGTGAATGAATGAGTGATTTAGGCTAAGGAGGAGGCACTAAGAGAGGAATCAACACACCACATTTAAGGTAGCTACCCTACTTTAGTAGGGCCCTTCTTAACAAAACCAAGAATGCATCCAAGGCATTGAGTGTACCAAATAGATCACTTCATTGGGAGAAAGTTCCAAGTCTCTCCTAGCCTCTATATAATGTAAACTCTTTCACTGTTATGGAAGAGACCTTTTTGATTATCAGAAGCAAAACTCTGCCCAAATTGAAAGGCATTACTAAGAATTTGAGCTCAGATTGTAATTCATATTATTTTATCTGAATGAGAAAACAAGTTACTTGCAGAATTTGTGTTGTTATAGCTTGTGTTATTTTAGGAGATTGTTCATATGTCTATTTCCTAGGAGCTTTCTTGTCCATTTGATTTAACAAGTAGAACTAGTGGAGGTGATTAAGAAGGTGTTCTGAAGGCCAACTGTGGGACAACATTGTGTCCCCATAAGTACCTTCAGTGTGTTTGCATTTTCCTATCCTGTGTAAAGAGCCTTGGGATGACGTGGTGCCCCATTGTTCTTCATTTTTCTCTCTCAAGTTGCTGGTCACTCAGCACCCCCATTACCGGTTACTTGCTACCTAAAAGATTCCTACTGCCTCCTAAAGAACATTTTTGAAAGAAGAGAAGTACCTTCTGTCATTGCACCAGGATTTCTATTATGTAGGAAGGAATCTGGATCTTGGCTGAAAGTTGCTTATGAAAGAAGAGAAGCACCTTCCCCATCACCCAGGATTTCTTCCTTGTTTATCAGCATCATCTCTAAAAAAAGAGAGATGGATGGTTCATCCCACCTCTATGTCTTACTTTTTGCATATATATATATATATATATATATATATATATATATATATAGTATATAACCTCTACGTATTTAATAGAGAACCTCCCCTTGATGAGAGGAGAGATTTGTCCCCTTGTGATGTAGTAAACCTACACATTTGGATGACCAATCTCCCTATGCTGTGGTGATAGGAACTATTTTGAATGCCAGTTAGCTGGTTAACAAAATATTCACCCAATAGTTTTTGGTGACTCTGTTGGGGAAGGACAAGCAATTTCAAGCCTCAAGCTTCAAACTCAAGTGCGACCAGTCCTTCTCCTTTTTTGACTCACAAGATGGCAACCCCACACTATACCAGAAGCCAAAGATCTCAAGGTGTTGTTGATCTTATCTTTGAGTTATCACAACATAGAGATTTCGACTTACTTTCTCCCCAACCCCAAGTTCAATGATCTAGGAGTGTTCCTCTTACACGTACTAGGACACCAACACAAGGCAACGCTACTTTTCCTATAGTTAGCAGAGCCTTGCCTATCCCAATTCTACCCAAATTTGTTATCCCTACTTTCAATAATCCTATCATGGTAGCTCGAGGCCCCTGGGGTAACTCTTTTGGCCTGCTTAATTTAACTCCACCACTGCATGAACTTCCATGAAGCTCGAGGAAGAATTTCCCCAAATTCTTTAGGGATGGAAAAGTCCATCTTGATGAACACATTGCTACATTTAGCATAGCATGTGGCGTGAGAGGCATAGAATTTGAGGATGTGGTAGTTAGGCTTTTCATGGAAACACTGCAAGGTGTTGCTACAGACTAGTTTTACCACCTACAAGCCTGATCAGTAACTAATTGGGACACACTCAAAGCCAAATTTGAGGCTAGATTCAAGCCTGTAGAGGATGCACACACCTTGTTGGCCTAGCTCACACAAATGAAGAAGGAGCCCCAAGAGCCTATGAGGGATTTCATAGCAGAGTTTGATAAGCTGAGGAATCAGATTCCTGCTATTGCTCAGCTGACCCTTGAACACCTCAAATGCTTCTTCATTAACTCACAACTGCCTGGAGTGAATTTCCTGCTAAGAAGAGCCAGTCAGATAGATCTCAAAGATGCTCAATATTTAGCTACCGAAGTTGAAGACAACCTTATCTTAGCAGGAAAGATAAGGAGGGACCCAAATAAAGGTAAATCTTCTTCTTCAAAATATTCCCCTTCTGCCACCACTGATCCAATGATGCAAAAGCTAGCAAATGAAGTGCTAGCTCTTAGAAGGCAAGTGGTGCAAGGAATTTCATCTGCTCCTACATACAGAGATATACCTAGGAGGACATTTTAGAATTAGGTGTACCAAGGTAATGCTGCCAGGAATCAGCGATAAAAAAATTGCCTTCTTCCTCTGCAGAGGAATCTCACCCTTGAAGCACCTCCAACTCACTCAGAATTTGGATATCTTGAAGCTGAATCAGACTTCTCATCCCAGCCTAAGTTGAATCCTGAAGAAGATGCTAATCTCTTCACTAAGGAAGAAGAAGAATTAGCTAGCAACTCCCATATTGGTTTCCTAAACTATCAAGATTAACCTAGGAGTAAAGGCAATGCAACTAAGGGGTCATATGTTGTATTCACCCAGTCTAAGAATCAATTAGCTCAACAAGCTGATAAAGAGAAAGTAGAGGAGCAACCTCAACTACTAGTTTTGATTTCTAAGTGGGGATCCACTCTCCCTTTCCAGTCAAAGGGCCCAGTGATTGCAAGAAAGGTAAGTACCCCAAATGCCCCTGCACCTTTTACTTCAAACTCACAGTCCTGTACTAGCCCCCTAAAACTCAAAAAGATGAGCTCTCATCCTCTGTACCTAGTTCATTTCTATCATTTGACATAATTGATCATATTAAGAAAACCAAGATTCAAATGTCTGAATTTGAATTCCTATAGTCCCATCCTGAACAATTAGATAAATTGGTTTAGTGTGTTAAAAACTAGAATGTCCTTGCCGAACAAGCAGTTCCCAAAGTGACTCATGATCTCCCTAAGGATGCATCCACCAGGGACAATCTTGTCATTTCCCCTCCTGTCGCTCCTAGTAAGATTGAACCTTTTTATGTCTCATTGCTGATAAATGGATGATAGATGAATAATTGTATTATTGACTCTAGAGCTTTAAACAATCTCATGCCTACTAAAGTAGCTGAATCCCTTGATCTCACACTGACCAAGATGTTTGGTAGGTGCTTCTCCATGGAGAACAAGCAATTGCCACTACTGGGGAAAATAAAAGATGCCCAATTTTCCTTTGCTACCTTTCTAGACAAAAGAATCAAGATGAATGTCTTGGTAGCAGACGTTCCAGCATCATAAGGTATCCTCCTTGGGTAGAACTTTTGTAGGGATGTTGGTGGTGAATTGAGCATGGATTTATCATAGGTAAAGATTCTAGTCAAAGTGTCATGAAGAGACTACTTCCTCAAAAGGAGAAAAATATGTAGTTACCTAGACCTCAGCACCTAAAGCTCAAATCTTGTTTGAGTCTTCAAGCCTGGGTAACTACTTTCTATCCACGGATGAAGTTCATGAGGCATCTGATGAAGCTCCTATAGGTGACAACCTGAAAATGCAGTCAGGTGGAACAACAGAAGAATTGGCTGAGCCCAATGCAAGTGTGGAAGAATCCCCTCCTTAGAATAAAGAAACCCAAGGAAAATCAGTATCAAATGAGGTATGGATTCTTTAATTTGATGGCAACTGCTCCTCCACCGGTTCAAGAGCTAGAGTTGTGTTAATATCTCCTCAAGGAGATATTTTTCCTTCATCTTATAAGTTGCAATTCAGCAACACCAATAACACAACTGAGTATGAATCTTTGTTACTGGGATTAAAAGCTTCCAAGGATAAAGGCATCAAGCTCCTTCATGCTAAAGGAGATGCCAAACTAGTGGTTTGTTAGGTGAGAAACCTGTATCAAACCAAGAATGAAAGATTGTGCCACTACCGTAATCTAGTCTGGGATTAACTCAAAAACTTTGATGCTTTCAACATCTCTACAGTTCCCAGAGAATTCAATGATCGAGTTGATGCACTAACTATTTCAGCCACCCTCTTGATCCCCCACCCATACTTCAAAGGAGATAGGTACACTATTGAGCTGGTCTTTAGACCAAGTGTGCCTGATAATGCCAGTTATTGGTAGGTATTCGATAATGACAATCACATCATTGCCTTCTTGGAGCAAAAGAATAGCTTCAAATGGCTACATTTTGAAGGTAGTGAACCTTAAGATCTTGAACCAACTCTTGAATTTATTCCAAGCATAGGTGAGGAGTTCTTGCAACTAAAAGGGAATAAAATTCCCAAAGGCCTTATTTCCCTTGAGAAGCTGTTTGATAAGCATGATAGATTCATCAAACAATAGCAAATGGATTCAAGCTCCTCCTAGGAGTTTGATCAAATAAATTTGGGAACCAAGGCAAACCCTAAGATGGTGAACATCAGGAAGTGTTGTACTCCTGAAGAATGTTTCAAGTTCACCACTTTGCTTAACAAATACATGGATGTCCTAGCATACTCTTATGATGACCTAAAATCACTCTGGCCTGATGAAATCTGACACAACATTCCTCTCAAGGCTGATTCAACACCTTACAGGCAAAATTCCTAGCATTATAATCCAAAAATATTAGGTACTATTTTATTAGAGATTCAAAAAATGCTAAATGCTAGGATAATCTTCCCAATCCATCATTCCACCTGGATTGCCAATATAGTGCTTATAAGGAAGAAGAATGGTAAAATTCACCTTTGTGTGGATTTCAAAAATTTGAATCAAGCATCCTTGAAGGATAATTATCCTTTGCTAATCATGAATCAAGTGTTACATACAGTGACAGGCTTGGAGATGTTATCAATGCTAGATGGCTTCTCAGGATACAATCAGGTCAAAGTTGGTGAAGCAGACTAGCATAAGACCACTTTCACCACACCTTGGGGCACATTTGCATAGAAAAGAATGCCTTTTGGCTTGATAAATGCTGGCGCTACCTTCCAAAGAGCAATGGACCTTGCCTTCAAAGATGAGATGGGTAAGTTCATCATAGTTTATCTTGATGACTTGACTGTCTTCTCTAAGCATCGCCCATATCATGTGAGCCATTTGCAACAAGTGCTGGAACGCTACCGCCAGAATGGCATTTCCTTAAATCTCAAGAAGTTAGTCTCCAGAGTAAAAGAGGGGAAACTTCTTAGACACATTGTGTCCAAAGGAGGCATAAAGATTGAATCAGACAGAGTCAAGTCTATCCAAGAACTTTCCTTGCCCACAAGCAAGACTACTATTCACTCTTTCTTTGGAAAGGTGAATTTATTATGGAGGTTCATCCCTAAGTTTTCCAAAAATACCAGGCACATCATAAACATGATGAAAGGAAAATCCACCTTCAGCTGGATTGAAGAAGGCAAGTCAGCCTTTGAGGATGTCAAGACTGCCATTGCCCATGCTCCAATTCTGGTCAGCCCAGACTATAGCAAAGAGTTCACTATTTATAGCTATGCTTTAGAACATATGCTTTCAAAAATTCTAGTTCAATAGAATAAAGAAGGTATGGAATCTCCCATTTCCTTCATGAGCTATCCTCTCAAAGCTCATGAGCTGAAGTACTCAAATATGGAGAAGCAAGCTTACGCAGTGGTGAAGGCTGTGAAACATTTTCATTTCTACATCCTCAATTCTTGAGTGACTGCCTTAGTCCCTGACACAATAGTGAAATCTATCCTAACTCAGCAAGAGTTTAGGACAAAAATCGGCAACTGGATTGAAAAAATCTAGGAGTTTGATCTAATCATCAAGCCAACAAAGTTGGTGCATGGGAAGGGGCTATGCCAACTGATTGCTAATAACAAGCCAAGAGAGATAGAACATGAAGAGCCAAAAGTGGATGACTCACCTACAGTCCTCTTTGTTTCCACCACAAATGAGTGGTATTTAGGTATTGCTCATTTCCTTACTTATGGTGAATGTCTTGCAAACTTGTCTTATAAAGAAAGGAGGACTGTCAAGCTAAAAGCTACTAATTTTGTCCTCTGGGACAACAGCCTGTACAAGAGGCACCTTAATGGAACATTCCTTCGCTGTGTGGATAAGGAGAAACAAAGTTGATTTCTGAAGTCCTTCCAAAATTTGGCTTGTGGGGGACATTTTTCTGCCTTGATGACTGCCCATAAGATCCTGTGAGCTAGGTACTATTAGCCAACTCTCTTTTGAGATGCATACAAGTGGGTCAAGGGATGTGAATTGTGCCAACAGTTTGTCAAAAGGCCCAAGCTAGCTTCCCTACCTCTCAAACCAGTGGTCATAGAGGAGCCTTTACAGTAATGGGGAATTGACTTTATTGGCGTTATGAACCCATCATCGAGTGCTAGACATGATTATGTCCTTATAGCAATAGATTACTTCACCAAATGGGTGGAAGCAGTTCTAACCAAACATGCTACTTCAGAAGTAGTATGCAATTTCCTCAAAGAAAACATCATGTCCAAGTTTGGGATCCCCATCAAAATTTTCACTGATAATGCCACCTACTTCACTTCTCAAGAGATTACTCAATTCTAATTCTACTACAAAATTACACTCTCCCATTCCTCTGATTACTTCCCACAAGGGAATGGGCAGGCTGAGTCAAGCAATAAAAACTTGGTGACTATCATCAAGAAGCTGGTAGATGACAACCAAAGGACTTGGCATAAGGCATTGGTTGATGCTCTATGGGCAGATAGAATTACACCAAAGAGAGAAATTGGTATGTCTCCCTTCTAACTTCTTTATGGTGTAAATGCTAAGATACCAATCACCTTGGAATTTCTAGCATTGAAACTGGCTAAGGCGATTGGAGATCAAACGTATGAGAGCTCACTTGAGAAGAGAATCATGTGCCTTGCTGAGCTGAATGAGTAGAGAACTATAATATTAGATAGAATTTCCACCCATTAAATTCTGGTGAAGAAGCTCTTTGACCAAAAAGTAAAGAATCATGATTTCCAGATTGGAGATCAAGTCCTGCTGTGGGACAAGAGAAGAGAACCAAAGGGGATGCATGGAAAGTTTGATTCCCTTACTCTTCATCATCTCAATGGTAAAAATAGTTTCCTATTGAAGTATCAAGATGGCACTCTCTTTTCTCTACCTCATAATGAGCAACATCTGAAGCACTTCAAATCTTGAAGTATCGAATGAGTTCCCTTGTACATATGTATATTTGTATAGTCTGTTGTTCTATTTTGTTCATTTCATTTTCATTTTTTGGAGCCTTTCTTTTTGGGTAGCATGACTCTGTATCCAAATGGAACACTTCAAGGCATTGGAGATTCTGGTTTTTACTCCCCTCAGCTATTTCAAGTTTCTGACTGAAGGAAGTTCCCCAATAGGAGCCAATTGTTGTCCCTGAAAAGTGATTCCTCATTTTTCAGAAAACATAGGACCATTTTGGTCTTGAATGGCCAAAATTGTCCCTCCCCTTTCTAAAAATTTGTTCTAAAACATTCAATTTCGTCATTTTCTCAAACTTTTTGGTAAAGGGACTAACAGGTTCAACAGGTTCAAAGGCTTCTGCAGGAAAGTTCAATCAAAAGGGACTAGTTCTCACACTTGGACACTTTCAAGATAGGTTCGACTCTTTGGTTCAATCAAAAATGGGTCATCGGCAATCTTCTAATCAAATGAACCAATGAATCATTGAGCCTTGAACTACTTTGGTTCAAAGGTCAATGGGTTCAAGGTTTAATAGCAGCCTCGAGCACTTAACGAGTCTCTAAATCTTGAACCATTGCACCGTTGAACCTTGAACCATTTTGGTTCATCGGTTCAATGGGTTCAATGTTTAGAACAATTAGTTCAACACACCAGGTTCAAAGGTTTAAAGATTGCCTCATTTATGAAGAGAAATGCACACAACAAAAAGAGTCAAGCAGATGCTGCCAAGTGTCATCAGCCGACCCCCTTTATGCTTTGTTTCTATGAATTGGTAGATGCTACCATGTGTCCCCTCCAAAGCTCGGTGGAAGCTGACAAGTGTCATTATCTGTGGCTTCTTTCTTCTACTTTTTGTTTCATTAAAGATCATGGTGGGCCCTGAGTAAGTCTCATAAGTGAGTGGAACATGCCATGTGTCATCATCTGAGATGGTCTGAATAAATCCTTTTGATCTCTGTAATCTTGCTAGAACTCAATGGAAGCTACCACTTGTCATCATCCACATGATTCCCAGAAAACACTGAAAGCTGCCACATATCCCTAGTGGGTCAAAGCGTAACATGTCATGTGTCTACATCTACATGACTAACAAGTGTATTCAAACCGTGCCACATGTCCCTTGCATAAATTAGTGGAGGCCAGCAAGTGTCATTGTTTGCAAAAGCCCGACTGAGCCCCAAACATTTCTACGATGTCACAAAAGCCCAAGAAGGTGGATGCTGCCAAATGTCCACGATAGAAGATGCCACATATCCTCACCCATTCTCACAGAAGATGCCACATGGCACTTGTTCAAAGAGTGGGAGGCACCACGTGTCAAAGGAATGGGGCACTTGTAATACAAAGGCACATATAGAGCCAAGGAAATGAAAGGAACGATAGCCTGTTGGAGAGAGAAAGCCCGAAGGCCACTTAGAAGACCCCAAAGGGCAAGTTCCCTTCAGGAAAGGTTTGAGCCTCAAAGAGTTGTGGAAGCTACCAAGTGTCACAAGCTGAGACACAGTTTTGAATGAAGCTTCATAAAGCGGAAACTGCCACGTGTCCTGACCCAATGTAGCGGAAGTTGCCACATGTCTACATATCTGCCCCCCTCAGCCGATAACTAGTTTCAAAGCTTATTTCGATAAGCCTATTTTTAAGCCATGGATGCCGCCACATGTCCTCACCCACGTCATAGTGGAAAGTGACCATGGCAAGTGAGAAAGACATGAGGAAGTTGCTGGGAAAAATGATAGGCCCATGAATATCAAATTTGTCTTAATGAAGTGTTTGTTGATTTTAGCAGACTTAAAGCATGGACTTGAATGCATTTGAAAAGCCTAAGGCTAGACCAAGAGAAGGAAGAGACAAAGAGGGAAACTCAGCGGGAGTTATTTCCAGTAGGTGAAGCAGTTCATCAGGTAGATATTTGGGAGCTGGTAACATTGAAAGTGCCATCTACTTGTCCCCTTAGAGGTGAAGACAGAGTAAATAGTTGCACAACTAAGCAAGTGAATGAATGAGTGATTCAAGCTAAGGAGGAGGCACTAAGAGAGGAATTGACATGCCACATTTAAAGTAGTTGCCCTGCTCCAGTAGGGCCCTTCCTAACAAAACCAAGAATGCATCCAAGGCATTCAATGCACTGAATAGATCACTTCATTGGGAGAAAGTGCCAAGTCTCTCCTGGCCTCTATATAATGTAAACTCTTTCATTGTTATGGAAGAGACCTTTTTGATTATCAGAAGAAAAACTCTATCCAAAGTGAAAGGCATTACTGAGACTTTGAGCTCAGATTGTAATTCATATTATTTTATCTGAATGAGAAAACAAGTTACTTATAGATTTTGTGTTGTTATAGCTTGTGCTATTTTAGGAGATTGTTCATATGTCTATTTCTTAGGAGCTTTCTTGTCCATTTGATTTAACAAGCACAACTAGTGGAGGTGATCAGGAAGGTGTCCTGAAGGCCAACTGTGGGATGACATTGTGCCCCCATAAGTACCTTCAGTGTGTTTGCATTTTCCTATCCTGTGTAAAGAGCCTTGGGATGACGTGGTGCCCCCATTGTTCTTCATTTTTATCTCTCGGGTTGCTGGTCACTCAGCACCCCCATTACCAGTTACTTACTACCTAAAAGATTCCTACTACCTCCTGAAGAACACTTCTAAAAGAAGAGAAGTACTTTCTATCATTGCACCAGGATTTCTACTATTTCGGAAGGAATTTGGCTCTTGGCTGAAATTTGCTTCTGAAATAAGAGAAGCACCTTCCCCATCACCCAAGATTTCTTCCTTGCTTATCAACGTCATCTATGAAAAAAGAGAGATGGATGGTTCATCCCACCCCTGTGTCTTACTTTCTGCATATATATATATTGTATATAACCTCCATGTATTTAATAGGGAACCTCCCCTTGATGAGAGGAGAGATTTGTCCCCTTGTGATGCAGTAAACCTACACATCTAGATGACCAATCTCCCTATGCTATGGTGATAGGAACTATTTTGAATTCCAGTTAGCTGGTCGACAAAATATTCACCCAACATGTAGCATGACACTTCTACCACATCTTGAACCATATGATACTCAACACTTGGGTAATATTACTAGGCTTTAGTGTTGCATTAGATCTATTGAATTACTGATAAGACTTGGGTCAAAAACATGTTTTGTGATATTTCACATTGATCCTACCTTGAATCAATACAATACAACATTGGGAAGATCACGTATGAAAATAATGGGGGAAACATTAGGTAAAGATCATGACTATGTCACATTTGCACATGAAAGTGTAATGGTTAAAATTTCAAGAGAGTAAAACTATGTAGAGTAAGAATAAATAAAATAAAATATCACTTTATTAATATTACATAAAATATAATTGTGATGCAAAGGAATCTATCAGATGACCCTGTTATGGAGATAATCATGAACCTAAAACCTTACCTCTGTCAACCCAACTTTGATTAACTTTTCTTGTCATTCTTGATGTATTTCTTAATTTTTATTCTTGGAATTTTATCATTTTTCTTCTTTGTGTCTAAACTATAATTCCAAGTTCTTGTTTTTACATTTACTCCTCCTCCTCCAAAGAACACACTTCAATCTTATTACTGAATATATTCTCTTTGTCCTTAATACCCTCAACTTCATCTACATTCACCATTCTCTCCAATAGCTTACTTCTTCATATTGACTTCATATCCTTAAAAATACATGCCAAGACGTGATTCTTATCTCTTCAATAGTGTCTATATGATCATTCATAATCATATTTCAAATACCCTTAATCATCTAATCCATCAACTCAATCTCCACAAATCAACTCTTCTTTCCTTCTTTAAGATTGTCTCTCTTGTAGCCTTTTTTTACTAATTTCAATTTTATAGATAAATGTAGTTTAATTTTAAGAAAATAAAATTATTTTTGGATACCCTCTATCCTTTACCTTCTCTCCATGAAATTTCTTGACCTATTTCTACTCATAAGTCACTTTTATAGCCACTATCTAGACCTATTTAAGTCTCTTTACCCATGCTTCATACTAAGTCACCTTATTCCATATCATATAGTACCGTACCAAAATATAATTTCCAAAATATCTTATAAAAATTGAAAATACATATAATCACCAAATTTTAGAGCTTTTTGATGGTGTAAACGTTCTCAAAGTCACTTTTAGTTTCAAAACCCTTATACAAGGTTTGTACAAACTATGTTAACCTAAGAAGGATTATTTTGGTATATTACACTTTCAAACTAATTTGAACCTTATATAATGATTGGATATGGTCTGAATAATACCTATACACCTTTATTAACATGTTAATACCCTCTTGAACACCTTTATTTATAAATTTGTATGAGTTCTGGTTTGATTGTATGACTGTATGTGAGGACACAATCTTATTTGCAAGGTATGATTATAATGTTTTATGAAATATATATTCACAAAATTTTGAAACTACATAAAGAACCTTAATAAAATTAAAATAATTTATTACCAAAGTAAATAGGTAATCAACCAAATCTCTTATAATCTTTTCTTATACAAAATGCATACTCAGATGTTCTTGAACGCATAACATAGGCAAAAATAAAATCTGTATCATTAAAATTCAAAATAGAGGTGCTAATATTAATTATATTTCCATTGGTATGCACACCTCCTCAAAATCCTCTCCCAAAAATTTTATTCTTTCATAATCATTTAAAATTTTATAAAACCTATAACTTCTCCAATGGTTCTTAGACTCCCTCTCAAGAACGTTGAGAGACTCAAACTACCCTAACTCCTATCATAAGTATTATAATGACGTAATATGTGATTAAAGTAAGTAATGATATAAAATTGACACCTTATATATACCAATAAACAATAATACATTATTTAATCTCCTTCCAAATATGATTGAGGACCAATATCTTGACAAGAAAGTTCAAAATTTCAAATTAGCAGAATTGGCAGGAAAATGCCATTTTTTACTTCTAACCTCCCTAAGCACACTTTGACACTTGGAGAATATTCTATAGTGTATATTATATTTACCCATACATATATTATAAAAATATAAACAATCTATATGACCCTTATATAACTTGATCACTCCAAAATTAAATAAAAAATAAGATAAATTCATCCTTAAGAGGATGCTCTTACATCATACTACCAAGGAGCAGAAGAAACTTTCCATGAAATTAAAATTGATCCCTTCTGGATGATTATTCCTAAAATATTTCTCAACATCTCTCCTTCTCACTAACTTATGATTTTCATTTCATAGCTTTCTAGATCCCAAGGCCTACTACAGGAATGTAGACCTCCTTCTGTCTTGACTAATGCTGCAAGTAGTCTCTCATGAAAATGCATGTACTCTTTAGCTCCACACTGGTACCTTATATTTCATATTACTATATTAATCCAATTTATACCTAAAACTAACAAAAAATCATTATATAAAACATGTCTCTCCTCATGCCTTTGAGGCATACTCCAACTCTCTTATTTACTTTTATACGGTTCATATTGTCCATCATCATCATTATACACTCTGAATGGATCATTATTCATCATTAAAAAAAAACCACAAACCCATCCTATTCTTCTCCTTCTATTTTTTCTCCTTCATTTATAACTTTTACTTCAACCTTAGCATCTTCAAATTCAGCATTGACTATCTTAACCTTGGCAATTTTTACTTTTTATAACTTGTCCTCTTGTATTGTTGCTTGTTGTTCTAACTTGAAATCTGGAATACCATCAACTTATTCAAATGCATTATTTATCTTTGTCTATTTTTCACTCTCTATATTTTTATTTTCTTTACCATCCATTTTAAGTTATTTTAACATATTGAGCTTTCCAACAAATTCTTCTAAATACCCCACACTACTTATCAATGACAACTAAATTGACAACTCTATGAATAACTTGTCTAAGTGATCCTTTGATAAAATCTAATTTCACAAGATAAATTAGACTCTTGTTTAGTTGTAACATCTATTTATTTAGTCTCACAAAATTTTCTACTCACCTCATCATTCTTGGTTGGTTGTATAAACTCTTGGTTTCCTGTAGTCAATACCTTAGAACCTCTTCCAACTAATGTATTCTCTTCTCTCACTAATTTGTTAACTTGTACTCCACATTATTTCTCTTGGCCTTTGTATTTATCTTCCATTATTTTGTACCATTCGTATATGTCCTCTTCTATCACTTCCTTCACCATCTCTTTATGCATTTGATGAGGATCAAATTTACCTTCATTTTGTCTTCATGTTCCATGAGTAATTCATCTCCTTCCTCAACTCTTACACCTGCATACACACATGCTAAAACATTATTAGATTGATAATCATGAGGCTTTCTTGTCCCCATCTCTTTTATCTTAGGTTGATTATTTAAAATTCTTAGCTATCTTCTCACTTGAAAAACTTCTTGTCTTTTCTTATTCCTCATCATCTCTTTGAGAGGCCATTTCACTATTTTTTAAATTCTAATTGTAAACCTTTATCTAAGATCCTCTATGACTTACCCTAACCATACCAATATTATCTTCATCTCTACAATCTCTCTTTTCTTAAATTCCTCTTTCTCTATTTCCTCATGACAATCCTTCTTTAATCCCTTCATCCTTCTCTTTCTTTCTCCACTGTTATCTATCCTTCACTCTCTAGGTCTCACTTGGACCTGTCTCTTCTTAAAAATCTTACCTACTTTCCTCCTTGACCTCACTTGGGTATTCTTACTTGACTCTCACTTGGATTCTCTCCTCACTTAGAACTCCTCTTTCTATATTTAACTCTTCTTGAGCTTTCTCCTTTGAGCTTTCACTAGCCCTCTCTCTTTCTAAGCCTCTTTGGCTTAAGGGATCGAATAACCAATCTTATTTCTCACAAATATTTTTTCCTCTATATCATATCCCTAAAAATTTCATTAGAAACCTATAACATTTACTTAGCACAACTCTCATACAATATTAATTAGTACTTACATCATTCAAATCAAAACTTCTACAAATAACTTACTAGCTCTGATACCAAATGATATAGAAGAATATAGCAAATGACCCTATTATGGAGATAATAATGAACCTACAACCTTAACACTACCAATACAAATCTAATTATATTTTATTGTCCTTCTTAATGTCTTTCTTCATTTTTGTTCTTTAAATTTTATCACTTGTCCTCTTTGTGTCTAAACTAGACTTCCAAGTTCTTGTTTGTACATTTACTCCTCCAAATAATATACTTCACTCTTCATACTAAATATATTGTCTCTATCCTTAATACCGACAAATTCATCTACATTCAACTCAATTCTTCACTTAACTCTTCTTTCTTTCTTTAAGATTATCTCTCTTGTAGTCTTTTGTTTGACTAATCTCAATTATATGAACAAATGTAGTTTGAATTTAAGAAACTAAAATTATTTTTGGATACCCTCTATCCTTTAACTTCTCTCCATGAAATTTATTAACCTATATCTACTCATAATTCACTTTTATAGCCATTAGCTAGACCTATTTAGGTTTATTTACCCCTATTTCATACTATATACACATGATATTTTCAAATTTTTATTGATTACTGACAATTTGTATCTTGTAGGAACCCATTGATTCTCAATTTCTCTGAGTGCATGCCTTAAGGGGTACACCAATAAAGGGGTGGGCATACCATTATTTCTTCATAATATTATTGTCCTTTTTACCACTTTCCATCTACACACTTGTCTCGTAAAACCATTCACCCTAAGTTTATTCTTCTCAACCTTACGCATTTTAATCTTTTTCCATTAATGATCCTCCTTTTCTTGCCTTAATTTACTTTTGGATAGTTAGCTATACTAGGTCAATTGGGTTGATCATGTATAGTCTAGGGGCATTTTTCACTCTTTGAGTTTGTTAGCCTTTCAACCGACCTAGCTCAAACCTAGTGAATTTTCCCTAAAAACATACAAGGTTGACTAGGTCGACCCTGTACAACTAATTTTTTGGGAAGATTTAGGGAAAGATCCATCTATATATACAATTTTATTTCCAACCATTTATAAGAAGAGAAGTGAAGAAGAATAAATGTGAATAAACATCTACTTATTGACCATTCTACTTGAGGAATAAATCTTAGGGTTCCATAATTTCTTTAGAGATACAGATCTTATCTTGTGGAGAAGTATTTTGGATGCATAGATAGGTTATGTAGCCTAGATCTGATTTGTCTTTGTTATTTTTACATACCATAATAATCTCTTACAAATCACCTTATCCAAGGGAGATTGAGTCTCGATCATTTCATCTTCAAGGTAAGTATTCATAACTTTATTTCTCCTTTGTAAGGGTAGATAGATAATATAATTATGCTTCTTTCTTCCATGCATTAGGATTATATATATATATATATATATATATATATATATATATATATATATATATATATATATATATATATATTAACATGAGTATATGTATTTAGGCATGTTTAATTTAAATATTTTTATTTCTAACCCCCACTTTGTGTCACAAGCTTTAGTTTGTCACTATATTCGATTTACTTTATTATTTATTAGATATAGAGTGAACATTAAACTTAGAAATATTTTAAGGTTGTTACATGATTGTGTTAGACTATAGGATTTGAAACCCTTCCTATCATGATGTATTGTGACAAGTGATCCCCTAATCAGGTCTAGTGGATCCCCATATTGTTCATGTCCCTGCTTAACAAATGTATTCCCAATTAGAAGTGTAGGTACGATCTAGCTTCTCTGAGCCAAGATTGATTTATAAACAAGATGTATTTCTGATTGCATAGATTCTAGTGAACCCGATGTGAATCCTATCCCACCACTGGCTGGATTGTCTTCACATTTCCACTTTCTTCTTAGTATTTTATTCACTTTGGTTTCACCTTCATAATACATTCTAGTGAACCTAACATGAACTAACCCTTGTAGAATTTTTTCATCTTATTTCATTTCTTTCATTCTTTCATCATTATTTTTATCATATATTTATCATATTGGATCGAACCTATTGACCCAATATCTAAATTTTATGTGAAGGTTTTTAGGTACAAGCTACTAGATCAACCCAGTCAACCCATTACAAAATTTTATCTTTTTATACATCCAGTCTAGACAACTAGATCAATCCAGTCGACCCTATACTTTTTCAAACATCAAGTTCAACATATTAGGTCAACCCAGTTGACCCTGTACATTTTCATGTACTTAAAAACAAGTTTTTGAAAAGTTGGATTAAGATTAATCAACCCAATCAACCCAATTAGTAGGTTTTACAAAAATATATCAAGGTTCTTAAACAACAATCTTCATTCTCTACATATTTGATCCACCAAGGTTCCTTTCTATCTCTATGTTTCTTTCTTTATAGTCTTTCCTTTTACAGTTTGTAGTCTTTAAAACTACCCTTGCACAGTCAACTGGATTGACCATGCCAGACTAATTCTATGTTCTCTATGATGTTTGGATAACTGGGTTGACTCTACTGACCCTATTCATTTTTAGACCTTGATTTCGTAATGCAGGTTCAACCCTATCGACCCTATTTTGTATTTTGTGCATACATTGTTGACTATATCAACATTGTACCTTGTTTTAAAGTTAGAATTAACCTTATATGCTAATAATTAATTCACACTTTATTTTATTTTTTATTACATGCTTAAAATAGATCATATAGATTAATTAGGTGGATTTCAATTAATCATTTAGTTTCACTATTTTTTATTTTATGCACACATGGTCAAATCAAAAAATCTAAACAATCATTTTAATATTTATCTACCCAAAGCCAACCTACTTGGATTTCATCACCAAGGGGGTAGCTAAGTTAATACTCTAGTCAAAATAAAGCATGATTAATGGTATATTTTGGCTAAAAACCTGATACCCTTATTGTTGTGATGTGTGAAGTGAGTGGCTAGGCCCTAATACCAAGCCTGTATCATTGTCACTACATTCCCTTTCAACCCAAACTACCTAAAACCATCCTTAGATAGCCATTTTAGTTCATTATTTATAGCCAACTTCCCATCACATTTAAAAACATATCTTAATAATCTAATAAACAGTCAAGTTGGCCAATTAGTTAGCTATTTAATTTTCAAGTTGATTACTTGTTCTTTGCTCTTTTATATTTTGTATTTTAAAAAATTGAATTCACTAGTGTTGATACAAGGGTTTATGTTATGTGCTTCAATTAGATTGGCCAGCATTAATCTAATTGATTGTTTATTTCCTTTTAGTTATTTATCTTCAAATTAATTGCAAAATTTATCTTGTTTCAGTTCACAATCTATTATAGGCTTCTTTATTGTCTTTTTCTATTATATTAGATCCACCTAGTCAACCTTGTACTATTTACAAACCCTATTTTTTTATTTTCTTAGCCTCTATTTGTTGTAGTGGGTCAACCTTGTCGGCCCTGTATGATTCTTTGTTTCCTATGCTAGATTGACTCAATTAATCATATATAGTTTCTTACCTTCTCCTATTTCCTTGTGTGGTTATCTAGTCTTATCTCATCATGATGACATCTATTTAGCCTTATTTTAGTCAAAAACATTGCATAGTTAAGGATTTGGATAATAACCTCATTTATTTCATTACTTTAGATGAAACTATCCAATTTCTTCATTAATTTTATCCTAAATCAAAACCAATCACTATATAATGTAATGTAATTGAGATCATTCTTCTTAATCCTCTTCCCAATACCAATTTTGGGAATCTTCCACCAACTAATCCTTCTTTAATCAACGCTCATTCCCTTACAACCAATGTTCATAATCCTCTTTTTACACCTATAATAATATCACCAAGTCTTATCAATTCCTAAAGTAACATGGTTGAAACCACTCAATTTGATAATCTAGATGGTTCCCAATTATTCAAAAACCTTGATGATAATACCATTTACACTCCTCACAATAATTATGGATTTACCAAGATTCTTTCTTCTACCACACTTAAGGTAACTAACACTAATGTTGGGAATCCTCCACCTAAAAAGATTCCTCCTCCCACCAACACTAATAATCCTCTTCCTATCAACACTAATACCTCACCTTTTAATCCACTATTGATAAAACTCAACTCCTTGCCCAAGTCATATAACAAATGAACATCATGCAATAACCAATCAATCTCAAATGATGAACATGCAACAACATTTATTAAATATGAATAGTCAACCATCTCAAGTCATCATGTCTCAAACAAATCAATTTTTTTCCCATCCTCCTGTTAGATATGCTAATGGGAATATCATCCCTCAACCTCCAATGAATAACAAAATGCTTCAACATATTCAAAATGAACCTTTATCCCCATTCATTTCATCCATAGATATTTGAAACATTTCTCCAACTATCACATATAATGGGGCTAAAGATCCTACTATCTTTCTTAAGTCTTTTGGTAATCTCTATAAGGAATGGGTCTAAACTAACACATTTAATACCACCAAGCTCTTAGCCGAAAAAAAAATTTGGTGATGCAATTGAATGGTACAACAAACTTCCTATACATTCCATCTCATAACTAGAGGATTTATTCAATGCTTTAGTGAAGGAATTCCAACATGATGACCTTCCTAAAAATTACCTTAGTTATTTCATCAATGCCAAAAAACTTCATAATGAATCTGCTCACACATTCATCAAATTATGGAAGTCTATTACTCATAAAATAGACCATAACATGAATTATGCTACTCTTTTAAAACTATTTGTCACTACTCTTAAATCTCCCCTTCAATACAAAGTTCAAATCTTTTCACCTAAAACTTTAGACAAATCCTTAGACCAAGCAAAAAGGCAAGACTTTCTTATGACTCAATTTAAACCATCCCAAACAAGTAATAAAGAACCTTTTCAATCATTTTCTCATAAAATTGATTCATCCAAGCCTCCTTAACCTCAAAATGGAACATATATTTCAACCAATTTTAACCCAACCCACCCTCCCTTGAGTCTAGAACAACTTAAGAATAGATTTCTACCTTCTAAACCTATGAGCTTTGATCCTTTCAAACTTCCTCCAAAATGGTACACTCCTAAAAAAATTTGTTGGTGGCATGATACTATACATCATTCTCATGAGTCTTGTCATGATCTTTATAGATTTCTTATTTCTTCCTTGCTTGGTCCACATTTTAATCTTGATATTCTCATAAAACAATCTTATTAAGACTATCTTCAAGCTTCTCAAATTCAATCTCAAGAACCACAATCACATCAACATCAACTACCTAATGAACAACAAAACGTATCCCATATCCACCCCTTAGTTTAAACCATAGTTGATATTTATTCCTACAATAATAAATTAAGGATAGCTAACATGACCAACTTTAAACTTATCATTGCATCCCTTGAATCTCAACCTCTTAGGTCACATAAACCAAAGGGGTACTTAGTTTAAATTCCTAATCCAAATAATATCATACATGGTCTTGTTTTACATCTTCATACCTCTCCTACACATCATATGCTACATTAAACATCCTTAAAATCTAACAAACCAACACATTTACCTATCTCTAAATGCACCTACCAACCCAATGCAAATCATTTTAATGGTTCAATGTTACCTCACTCCAACTCACATGTTGGGTCATCTTGTAATGACCATCTACATGCCCCATTTAGACTTTGGAGGAATCATATGATGCACATCCCTATAGCCACTTACCCTTTGGGGAATCTTATGATGCCCACTCTTATTGTATAGT
The DNA here is from genome assembly GCA_037957365.1 of Torreya grandis. Taxonomy (NCBI): domain Eukaryota; kingdom Viridiplantae; phylum Streptophyta; class Pinopsida; order Cupressales; family Taxaceae; genus Torreya; species Torreya grandis. The sequence continues at coordinate 970,203 of JARHVA010001037.1, read as the reverse complement.
GCATAATAACAAAAAAATCTAGCTTTAAGAAACATTCCAAGACTTATAGACTTGTATTTCACATGCTCATCTTTGATACAAACATTTATATAGATCTTACTTGTTCTTTTTCTCATGTTTCTTTGTTTTTGTGCACTTTATTTCTTTTACTTTCACTTTATAAGCATCATTTTTTTACTTTACATTCTTTGGTTTTATTACACATTACATTTGACATTGATTTTCATTTTTGTCCTTATATATTTCTTTTATTTTTGTCTTTTTATGTCATTCTTTGCCTTAGTAGCTTTATGATTATTTTTTCCCCTTATTTAGCATTCACCCTATTGGGTTTCTTGTTTGTGAGTTTTTAGTGTAAGACCATGGATAAGACCTAGCCTTCCTCACAAAATACCATCTTTTTTTTCTCATTTATTTTTCACATGCTTTTTGGCACCTTTGTGGGTTTCTCTTTAATGAGTTGAAGTATAATTCCGTGGATAAGACCCGACCCTCCTCATAAAATTAATATCTTGTCATTCCTTTTATAAGAAAATATTATTGATCCTTGTTCTCAACTTTAACTTTTGATTCTTTTGATAGATGGAGTTTGCAATAAACAATCTATGTTAGCATGTTTTCCTCCATTTCCCTCATTCTTATGATAAGGAATCACACTTTAATGTCATTATATCCCTTTTTTCCCAATGTCACATTTTTTGCAATTTGAACTAATTCAAAATTATTCCATGTGTCACTCCTCTTGATTTCCCCTTTCTTTCACTCCACATTGGACAAAACAAGGTCGAAGTTAAGATAACACTTTTATTTCACCTAGATTTATGAGACTCTTAGATTCTATTGTCTTTGAAGTTCTCTCTCTTAGCAACCAAGTCCCCAATATTCAAATGAAAGTAATCTTTAGCACCCATGTTTATTTTTTCAAATCCATATGGAAGAGGAATAGAAAAATCCATCAATAAAGTTAAAAGCGAAATCATTTAAAACAAAAGACAATGATGTACAAAAGGCAACATAAAAATATCAAAAGTCAAATATCACACCAAAAGACATGATTACAATCACATATCCTATATATAATTAAATCTTAAACTCCATAGTTGGCCTCACATAGAGATAAGATTCATTGGGGTGTGGTAGGTCAGTAGATTAGTATAGGGGAATTCAACAAACTCTATGGTGATGCCTACTTTCTCATACAAGTACCCAATCTTCATAGTAGACAAATGGTTCTATAAGGGATTATAAAGAATGGAGAACACATTGTGGGAAGGTAGATCCATTTTACTTTTCATGCATATAGCCTTCATGGGATGATCTATATACTCCATTTACTGACCTATGACTTGTGTGGCTAAGATAAGTTATTCATAATCCTTAAGGTTGAAAGTCCTCTTATTTTGAAAAACCTAATTTGAGTGTCTTGACTTTGATAAAGAGTTCGTCTACCTTATTTTTACTTAATTCTGCCCTCCACCCATTTCATTTCCCCCCTTGAATACAAAATATGATTCTAAAACTATTTTCCTCCTTTAAATTCAATCTTCTTCACCTCTTAAAAACATGCCAGCATTAATTTGTTTTAGTTTTATTAATTCTTAGAGCAAAACAACATGTTTGAGCAACTGTGGATTACACACTTACAACATTTACTTACCACACCATCTCATTTTAATACTAATCATTCATTAGGTGGTTGTGTTTTCTTACATTTTATCTTAGAATAAGCACTAAGTTTGAGTTTTCATCCTTTAGAGATTTTGATTTTCATTTTTCCATCATGTTCTTGTTTGATATTTGTGGACTTAACTTATCTTACATATGACATTTGTCATTATTACATGTTCCTCTTTATGTATGTCTTCTTAATTTTTATCTCACATCTTTAGTTACATTTCATTTTTAGTCTTTCATGTTTTTATTTTTGCCTACCTTATATGAGCTTACTTTTCCTTTTCTTACATATCTTTATTCAATTTTTCTTTCATGGACATTTATATTTGTCATTTATGTTTTCCATGCTTTCCAACATGATTTAATGTGTTTTCTAATCATTTTTCATTATGTTGCCATCATTTTGTCATTCACTTGCCTTCAATATTATAGCCTTGCCTTCAATTTTTTCTAATAATATTTCATATCTTTGTCTCTAATAACTCATTTCTCACTACAATATGCCTATCTTCCAAAAGCTTTTAATTTTTTGCTATTTTTTGCACTAACTTCTATAGGTTCACCTAGTGTTCTTCACATTAGAATACTTCACATTATATTGTAGTCTACTTCTTTATCTATAACACTAAAGTAAGTAAAGGTATGTGTTTTTCAATTCAGTCCTTTCCTTTATCTTATTTACTACTTATTGTACTTTAATTATTATCAACGTTGTGTGTTATCATGTTATATTTCTTGAAGCACCATCTTGTGTTGCACTCACGTGACATGTGATGAGATTCAAGTGGGGTATATGTATACACATAATATTTTTAAAATTTTATTGATTACTAACACTTCGTATATTTTAGGAACCCATCAAGTCTCAATCTCTTTAAGTGCATGCCTGAAGGGGTGTACTGAGAAAGGGGTGGGTAGATCATTGGTGATTCATAAGATCATTTTATTTTTTTCCACTTTACATATACATAATTATATCTTAAACCATTTACCCTAATCTTATTCTTCTCATCCTTACCCATTCCAATATTTTTCCATGCTTTATCCTTCTTTTCTTACCTTAATTCCCTTTTATATATTCAACTATACTAGGTTGACTAGGTCAACCCTGTATAGTCTAGGGGTATTTTTCACTCTTTAAGTTTGTTATCCTTTTAGCTGACCTTGCTCATATCTAATGAATTATCCTTGAAAATATATAGGTTCAACTGGATCGACCTTACAACCAAGATTTTTGGGAGGATTTAGGGCAAGATCCACCTATATATACAAGTTCATTTCCAACTATTTGTAATAAGAGAAGCAAAGAAAGTAAAAATGAACATATACTTATTAAACATTCTACTTGAGTAATAAATCTTAGGGTTCCATTCTTTCTTTGAAGATATAGATCTTGTCTTGTGGAAAAGTCTTTTGAATGCATATATAGGTTGTGTAACCTAGAGCTGATTTTTTTTGTTATCCTTACATACCATAAAAATGTCTTGCAAAGCACCTTCGACAAGGGAGATATTGAGGCTCAGTGGTTTCATCTTCAAAGTAAGTATTCCTAAATTTATTTTTCCTTTGTAAGGGTAGATAGATAATGTAGTTGTGCTTCTTTCTTCTGTGCATTAAGATTTTGTATACATTGATGTGAGTATATGTCTTCTATGCATGTTTAGTTTAGTTTGTTTTATTTCTAAACCCCACTTTATGCCACAAACTTTGGTGAGCAATAGATTATATTTAATTTTTTATTTATTAAATATAGAGTGAACATTAAATATAAGACTCTTTTAGGGTTATTACGTGATTGTGTTAGACTGTAGGCTTTAGAACCCTTCCTAACATGGTGTATTATGATAAGTGATCCCCTAATTAGGTCTAATAGATCCCTGTATTGGTCATGCCCTGACTTAATAAATGTATTCTCAATCAAAAGTATAGGTATGCTCTATCTTTTCTGAGCTAGGATTGATTTATAGACATGATGCATTTTTAATTGCATACACATGCTTAGTCACCTTATTCTATACCCTACACTACTATACCAAAATAAAATTTCCAAAATATCTTATAAAATTTAAAATACAACTAATCACCAATTTTTAGAGCTTTTTGATTGTGGAAACATTCTCAAAGTCATTTTTAATTTCAAAACCCTAATATAGGGTTTTTACATACTTTGTTAACTTAAGAAGGATTATTTTGGTATATTATGCTTTTAAACCAGTTTAAAAATTATAAAATGATTGGATGGGGTATGAATAATAAATATTCACCTTTATTAACATCTTAATCCCCTCTTAAACACCTCTATTTATCAATTTTTATGAGTTTTGGTTTGACTGTATGACTATATGTGAGGACACAGTCTTCTTTACAAGGTATGAGTATAATGTTTTATGAAATATATATTCACAAAAAATTGAAACCACATAAAGAACCTTAAGAGCATTAAAATAAGTGCTTACCAATGTAAATACATAATCAACCAACTCGCATAGAATCTTTTCTTGTACAAAATGCATACTCAAGTGTTTTTAAACACAAAACATAGGCTAAAACAAAATTTGTATCATTAAACTTAAAAATGGAGGTGATAATCTTGATTCTCTTTCCACTAGCATACACACCTCCTTGAAATCATCTCCCAATAATTATCTTCTTTCATAATCATTTACAAATTTATAAAACCTATAACTTCTCCCACAGTTCTTGGACTCCCTCTCAAAAATGTTGAGTGACTAAAACTACCCTAACTCTTATCATAACTATTAAAATTACTTAACATGTGATTAAAGTAAGTAATTACGACCCCTTATATAAGGCATTCCATGGGAGCATCCTTTAGACCAAGTTATTGGGTAATTCTAATACATTCACATAATTAAAAATGCAAACTTAATTGCACATAAATTCTTGATTTTTTTCATCATACTATTATTATAATTTATGGATGTGCAATTGATTTGATAAATTTTTATAGGAGATTGGCTCGTTCTTTATTTTTTTTCCTCTTAACTCTTATTTTTCACTTTCTAGATTTGACAAATCTGAATAAACTATCTATTTTGACATTTAATTTTTTTCACACTTTGAACTAAAAAAATTATATTTTATGACAAACACATAATCGATTAGTAAGGGACAAGACCAAATTCTATTACTATCCCAAGTTGGTCGATCTTGTCTTGTACTAATCTTCACACATATTTTAGAAGCCGAGCACACAAAACCTTAATACTTTCAATCTATTTATATTTCATTCAATTCTAATTTACATAACAATAATTATATATGTAAGATATTTCTTTGCTCATACATGCACGTTACATATATTAAAAAGTGTAAATTTGATGAGACAAAGATGTAAAATATTTTCTCTTCGTATATATTCTCTTCTCACATTCTTATAATTTACATATATAATGGGGTCATCTTGCTTATACATGGCCATGCCTTAATTTATAGTGCATATTTCACATTGACATATGTTTTAGATTGTTTAGATTCCTCTCTTTTATTATACTTTATAACTAATGGTTATCACTAGTTTATTTGGTTTTAGTTTCAAAAGACAAAAAATACAAAAAAAATCAAATATTTTAAAAATATAAAAACATTCAAAATATTCTAAAAATCCAAAATCAGAACATGATTAGACATGTAATTCACATCAATGTCATATGTTATTTATCTCATTATTAGTAAATAATATACTTTTTTCTATCACACATGCATTTCATTGGTATTCATGAGTGTTATGAAAGACATATAAACTTTACATGGACTAAGATGTTGGAATTAACTCTATCTATTAACCTTGCTTAATTAGAGGCATATTTTTCCCAAGTTATAATATTTATAGGTGTTACCATCCTATGACTCCTATACTATTAAGCTATACATAATTTTACAAATGTATTGATAACATCTTTATATAACATTGTGTACATAGATATGTTATTTATTAGGATATGGCACATTACATATGCATGGTATAGACTACATTTCTAATTATATGCTTCAATTATGGTATACTTGTACATAGCAAATTAAATATTTATTGTCTATTATGTATGGCCCTTCACTCTTGTGTATAAATTTATTAAACATCACTATGATATCTTTAGTTAGTATGTGTGATATTTGAACATGTCCCTTATTTGTGACATTATTCATATTTTTTTGCATTTGTACCTTGGCCTTGTGTGTGAAAAAATTATTTATGCAACATTTGAATATGTCCTTTGTCTATGGCCCTTGGCCTTGCTGTATGACATTGCACTTTCTATGTTTGTGTGTTTGTTAATTTTTATGAGTGTTACAATCCATATCATGCACTAATAATACATAGGATTTTGATTTCACAATATACTTCTATGATTTTCATTGGTACATTTATATAGTCCTTTCCTGATATGTTAAATACATAATTAGAATGGTACATATCTTACTATGATAACATAATTTTCACATATGCTACATTATTTAATGATTACATATTATTATGCATGATATATTTAACGTTTATTTTATGATGAGTGACTTTTGGGATACAATTCCATCACCTCAAAATGAGGCATTTTAGTAGGCTTTTTGTACATGAGATAAGCCTCTTAAATAACACAAATCATTTTTAGTATAGAATATAGTTTCAAAGGTTTCAAAATGGTTTAAAATTCAAGCATTGGTATAGACTAGGGGGGAATATAAACTTTCATTACAATAATAAAGTACATGTTCATATGATTTTGGATGCACGATATAGATTCATGCATAAGTTTCAAACATAATTTACAAATTTCCATCTTGTAGTCACTTAATTTTGGTCATGAAAACTTGGTAATGTTAGTTTTGGCCCTATTTCATTTTAATTTATTTAAGCACTTAACCTGGACCTATTTTGCCAACTTACCCTATCCTAAACACATATATGGACATATTTATCTTTTATATTACCATCTGATACCTTCATAAATGTTTTATCTATTAAAAAAACCCTTAAGCATTTATATGAACATCCCTAGACCCAAAAGTTGCATATTTACGTTAAGGAAAAAACATTCAGTAGGGGACAATTTAGTGGCAAAAGTTCTTGTCCCCTATGGGGTTTTTTTAATCCTTAGCTCTTTTAATGATCGCTTTTTATATTTTTACCCTCCTTTACAGTTTTATATATGTTTTTAGGATAAGTAGAATGAAGTTTTCCCTTTTTGGATTACTATAAAGGCACACTCAAGTCACCTATTATATCACTTAGAAATATTAATATAAAGACACACTTACACTACTACATAATTAACAAAGCTTCCATATTATTCCAAATTTTAATTTTAATCATTTTAAGCAATCCTTAACCATGTCAAAATCCTATTTTATCCAATCCAATGTAAATCATGATCAAGTATCCAAGACATCTTTAGATTCATTCATATAGTGAAAATAGCACAATTACATAAATCACTCTAATTGGGAGAACTATGTGGGTTTGATTTCTCTATTTAGAGTATTGGATACATAGGTAGAATTCAATCACCATGGAGTGATTGGGATCAACATAGCTTATTATAGTTTCCATTTTTTATTTATAGGTTTTCAATCACTACAAACCCTATTAAGTTTGAAATTTTAAGAATTCATTTGTAGCTTTTCCTCACATATCTGAAGGTCAAATATTTTCAAACATGCATGATTTAAGTTGTCATAAATGATCATGAGATGAAATTCTTGATTTTTAGTAGAGAACAAGATCGACCAACCCAAGATAATAGTGGTTATCAATAATGTCCTCCCAAGTTGGATTATTTTTTCCTTCATTAGTTTTAGTCCCAGTCTCTATGCACTTTTAGGATTAGTCTATGTTGACAAATATCGATAACTGTTTAATTTCACACAATCAACACATAGACAATAAATAGCCAAATTTTTCATTTTATTATATTTTGTCTTATTTAATTCGATTTCACTTTGTCAAATTTAGTATTTTTATTTCATTTTGATTTTATTCCATTCAATTTATCGAAATTTAGGTTAATCTTCACATTATTTCAAAATTATGATAAAAAAAGTATTGGTGAACCCACATGTTTTATTCAAACATTACTTCAAAAAACTTATCATATGGATTAAATAAATTCCTATGGATCTAACACTAAAATAACCTTATTTAAACCTTGGATATAATATCTTACACTAAAACAACTTAATCTTAACTTTGCATATAATATCTTACACTAAAATAACTTGTTTTCAATCAAGAATGTAAAAGCTAACACAAAGCATTTTATTTCAACCTTGGATTTGATATCTGACACTGATAGCATTTTATTTTGACTTGGGATATAATATTTTAAATTTAACTCATTTTATTTTGACCTTAGATTTCATAAGAATTTTATAATCTCCATAAATTATTTGTTTTCTTTTTATAGATTTACAAATCAGTTTTTTTATTACTTGTTTTTTCAATTTACAACAAAAGTATGGCAACATTAGATGACCATTTTTTGTTTCATCTTAGTATACATTAAATTTTCTCTTCCATTAATAAGTAATATTATTAAAAATCATTTAGTAAAGAAAATCAAATCTGATAAGGATCAAACACTTCAAAAACAATCTTGAAATCTTTTAATGTCTTGTTATAATCTGTAAAATGTGTGTATGGTTGTATCTACATAAAGGGGATGAATAATCCCTTACATTATACAAAACCTTAAAAACCCCTCCACATACCACAAATACAACTAAAGGGTATTATATGTTAGATAAATGAAAACATACCCATGCCAAGATTTCTTAATTAGATTTGCTTTAGATAATGCCTATCTATAAAGATCTCCTTTATGTGGCATTAAAATAAATGATGGTACAAAATGATGTGGATAAACCTTGAATATATTATATTTTGTAATACATTTATTTGGGTAGAAGAAAATATATCCTTAATAAAAAAATATCTACCTCTCAAGCATATAATAGATGCACACCTTCTATTATATATTGAAGTAATAATTTATAGTAAGGTAGTCAAAAGAATTTTGGTTGGTAATGGATCAAGATTAAATATATGAAACATATATTTCCTAAAATTATTGCTTATATAAGTTAATGATCTCATTAAGTCTAGTATGAACATTCGAAGATTTGATAATATTCCAAGGAAATTATTAAGACAAATTACATTACCAATTATAGTTGGTTCTAGAACAAGATATACAATTTTCCAAGTTATGCCAAATGATATAAATTAAAATATATTACTGGGAAGACCATGGATTCATGAAATGTATTTTGTACCATCTAATCTTTGTGCATGTATAAATTTCATTTATTAAGGATACATTTATACATTCCCTTTGGACAAATATCTATTCAAGTATTATGTGATGATGTAACTTGAGGATCACTATATTCCTCATATGGAACTACATGTGCAATAATTAAAATCAAATTAAACTGATAATTTCATCGACTTCTCCAATAAAATCACCAAGAAACTAATATCATCATGTATTTGGGTTTATAGATCTATATAATATTTGATATATAGGATAGGGGTTGGGAACACATTCTCAAGGTAATGTTGGTCTTATTCAAGTATTTCAACCAAGGGGATGACAATTATTAGGTTATTTTGTATAATTAGGAAAATAAAAGAGGTATTCATCCACACCATTTAATATTACACACATTTCCTCAAAGAACAACCTGAGCTAACAAAATAGGCTCATTATATATCTACATTATAGTTTATATACTTGGACATGGTAGATATATAATTTCACTAGAAAATTTGACATTAAATGAATTTTTTAATGATTATGCTCTCCTATAATATTTGGGTACATATTAGGATCTCCCTCCCTTATACCATAAGAATAGTTTTCCTCATGCTACTAGTGCTCATGCATATTTTTGAGAGAATGATGAATCTGAACCACAAGTCCAATTAGATGGTCTTTCCTAAAACACCCTATGTTGAAGATAGATCCATTTTAATTAATTAAAATATAATTAAATTAAAATTTAGAACAAATAAATATCCATGACTAGTTCTATTAGAAACCCTATTATAAATAAATAAGATATAGATTTACAACAGGTTATGAAAGATTATCCATAATTATTCACTTGGGCTTATTCAGATATGCCAACCATAAATATTGTAAAAGTAATGTATAATATATTATTATATCCAAATGCATAACCTATCAAATAAAAAATCCAAAAGATGCATCTAAAAGTGGAATTATTAGTTAATAAATAAATTGAGGGATTGTGCAAGGTAGGATTTATATAAGCTATTGACAATAGTTCATGGGTACCCACATAGTCCCTATTGAAAAATTGGATGGAGACATCATATGTTGTACATATCATAGGGATTTAAAAAAATATTATCCAAAAGATGACTTCCATTTTCCAAACATAGACATGATTGTAGATTATACAATTGGATATGAGATATTATCATTTGTGGATGGATTTTAAAATATAATCAAATAAAAATAAATCTTAAGGACTAAAAGAAAACTTCATTTATTACACCTTGGAGAAAAATTTGATATACAGTCATGCCTTTTGGATTTAAAAAATTAAACATACTTATCAATGTGCTAAGACACATATTTTCCATGATGGCATACACAAGATAGTGGAAGACTATGTGGATGATTTATTGGTTAAATATAAATAATGATAAAATCATACCATTAATTTACTATAATTTTTTAAGTTTACATAAATACAATGTATGCTTAAAACCTTAGAAATATATATTTGATGTCACTTCTTGAAAGTTATTAGGATACATCATATCTCAATAAATTATATTTCATTCCCATAGGAATGGGAAGAGTCACATTGGGAATGTAAAATGAATAGCCATTTTGGCTTTTATATTGTAATATTTACTCTCAATAAAACTTAAATCATGAAATAGAATTTCATGTGCATTCTAAATATAATCTAGCCTATCATTGGTATTAGAGCCTTGATTTTTTTATTGGTTTAAATATCTTATTTTCTCCACTAATATAGTTATACAAACTGTATATTTCATTAAGTTCTTTGTATTCTTATTTTTTGGTAGAATATTAGACTCTAGGTAGGCATGATGGCTCAAGGAGAATGAATAAGTTCCTACTATAATTATTAATAGTTTTCTTATCATTTATCATAAAATTATGTAGTAGTCTAAATATATCTTACACCTATGTACTATACCTACGTATCATGTTTATTGAAGGAATTTTGATAAGAGGTGGTTGTGTCTGAAATAATGTGAAATACAACATACTTTTGTTGAATGTGTTTTCACCTATACATTAATGTTATTGTTATAACATACCTACACTTTATATTGTGTTTTTATAGTATTCAAGGTTTTCTTAACATTGGCATAGTTTCCTATTAATGCATCCCTCTCTTCAAATAGCGACGTGCAAATTATTTAAGGTTATGTGAAAGGCATAGATTCTACCTTGACAAATAATCAAATGCATAGGGTCTAATTTAAAAAAAAAACTCCACATGGTACAATAAGACACAAGATATCGTTTTAAAGGGTTTATATGTTTTAAGGATATCATTAAAATATTCAAACATTGGAATTATATAAGCTAGATAAGGAGAAGAAGTACCTTGTTTTTTAAGCTTTTTTATTCAAAAATTAAAATTAAAATTTTAAGTGCCTTTTCAAATTCAAAGCATTTTAAAAATTGAATTGTAGAGCAGTTTTTTATTGAAATTGCCTTTAGCATGCTAATTTAATAAAAATTGTATAATAGTAACCAAATTTTTTAAATTCAATGAGAAATAAAGAGTTTTGCTCTTTTAACCATTTATCATCATTTAAAAAAATTAATCTAGAAGTTAAACAAATTGAGTATATTGATTTATGAGGTTTTCTTGTTAATTCAGTGTTAATGATAGGGTGAATCCTTTTCATGTGCCACCTAGATACCAAATACCACTCTGCTTTCACATACCTTAAATCCTCTTTCATGTACTACCAAGTATATGAAAGAAGTTAGATTCTTCCACGTACAAATATGTATATAGGAAAGATGAATATATCAAGAGGATTAGTATAATAGTCTAGTGGTATATAGAAAAGGGGACCATTTTGGAGTGATAAAGAACCAATTTGGGTTAAAAACTAAAAATTCAAGACTCAAAAACTCAAAACCATTCATTCAATCAAATCTATCATTATCACAACATTGGCCATCAAAGACAACTAGTTAGAATGGTCTCAGTAATTGGATAATACACTCATATTCAATGATCTATAGTTATATATTTATGATAGAGAGAAACATTAGTTAAACTAATAGGGAATGTAAAGGATATTCAAGCATGGAAGAAAAAACCATAAAGTATTGGCCTTGATGAGGGCCTCAATCGATGAAGATATGTTTCATCATATTTGGGGTGTAATACTCCATGGGAATCATTTCACAATTTTAAGGAGCTATATGGTTTCCACTCATAGTTAGAATTTACTTAGTTGTAATTGAAGTTGTTCAACCTTGAGTTGAAAGATGGTGATGTGATGAGATTGGATTCAGAGATACATGTCATCAAGCATGGTGTATAACAATGGGTTTCAAAATAAAATTATATATGACCACATTCATAAAATCCTTTCTTTCCAACTATTCAACTTACTTAGAGTCTCTACAAGCAAGTAATCAACTAAAGACTCTCACATTTGATCAATTGGTTGAAAAGATGGTAGAAAGAGAAAAGGCCTTTAGAAGAAAAAATGAGTCCACAATAAGATAAAGTGTGTGCTATATCAAATAAAATTAATCTAAACATCCAACTAGGCCACATATTCCCAAAAAAAAAGGTAGTAAAAATTATAAGAAGACATATAATGGAAAAGGTGGAAATAATGAAAATCAAGGTGGTAAAAAATAGAATGGTAAACCAAAATTCTACTATGAATGGTGTGATATAAAAGGAAGGTATGAGATCCACAAATCTAGAATTCCATGGGATAAAATTGAAGCTTAATTTAAGAATAAAGAGTAAAAATCAAGGAAAATAAAAGAGTCAATCTCCACCCAATTCACTAGTGAATGTGTGTTTTCTAGTATAGACAATGAAACAAATCATGTCTCAATCATTTCTACATGGTTTGATGTTTGGGTTCTTGATACTAGTGTGAATCTATATATGACTTTCTAAAAAGACTTCTTTGAGGATTTTAATGAATAAAGTTGTGGTGTAGTATAGCTCATAGATAGATCAAGTCTACAACCACAAGAAAGAGGTACAATAGGACTCAAGTGCCCAAGGCTTGTAGATTTCAAACTCCAAAATTTCCTTTATCTTCCTTAGTTGAAAATAAACTTATTGCCCCTAGTGTTTATAAGGAAATAAGGCCATTCCATTTTTTGGATAATGGTGATGTCATTATTAGGAGAAAAAGTGACAATGTAGTCATCTTGATTGGATATGAGGAAGGGAAAATATGAAACTTAGGGGTGATCCATAAAATTAAAGGAATTATGCTCATCTCATGGAAGACATAATGTCTTAAAACATTTTATGGCATGTGTTGATGCCTAAATGTGTATCATTAGGTAACTGTATAGTGTTTAAGAAACACTTCTCATTTTTAGGTTTAAGGAATCCATTGAACGAGTTGAATATTGTGATAATCCTAATACCTTTGGTGGAATAGAGGAAAAACACATGAACTATTTCACAAATTTATAATGTTTGGTTGTTGGGAGAAACCATGGTCTAAAGTAGATCTATGAAATTGAATAAAATCTATGCTAATTAAAGTGAATTATGTTCAAAACCAAATTATAAACCTAAACTAAGATGAATTATTCATAATGGAGTTAATCCAAGGTGAATTGATAAAAAGGAACAAAAGGAAGGGTAAGGTACAAAAGAGACATATTAATGTTGATCTGTAACATAGATATTGTTAGGATAAAATAAAACATAGATTTATCCCCAAATTGCATATAAGGGAAACTATGAAATGAATCAATCAAAAATACAAAAAAATAATCAAAAACATGTACAAAATAGGAGACACCAGATATAACGTGGTTCACCCAAGATGGGATACATCCACCAAACTTGTCCAGTATATTATTTTTAGTAATACAAGGGAGAAACAAACTTGCAACAAACCCTGTTGCACCTTTCTACCTCTTTTTTCCTCCTCTATGTGTGCTATCTCTTTCTTCTTTCATCTCAGTAATGTAACAATACATTTTAGGATGAAAACACCTAAACATAACCTCTATCATCAAATATAGAAACCTTTAATAAATGGCCCAGATTGACTATGAAATTACAATTTTACAAGGCAATTTTAATAACATCACAGATACAAAGAATGGGATCCAAAATCTAGATAAAATAACATTAGAATTTTAACCTCTAATCCTGGAAGACAATCAGGTTCCACACCCAAAAAATATTATGATAAAGTTAAAATATCATCCAAATATGCACTTAAAACCAACACATATCATGAAATAACATAATCTTAAATCCTACTACACATTAGGAAAGCATCTAAAGAATGTATGAAATAGTGAAAATAAGGACCAAATTTACTTTAAAGATTCAACACTACATAAAAAACATTAAAGTAAACCTTATAACTTTCAACTAATCCAACATAAGCACAAATTAACAACTCTACACTTAAAGATACAAATCTAGAATTCACAAGAACCATTCAAATCTGAGAATTAGACTAGACAAATGAGAGATAAATTATAATAGAAATTCACACAAGAAAAATGGATAAACTTTAAAGAAATCCTTACTTATATTAATTTTCTCAAAAGTTATAAATATTTTTATCTCCAAAAACTCTCTCTTTCTCCTTTTACAATTGGCAATACCTCTTTATATAGGCAATTCATGAGGTATGCCAATTAGTAATGATAAGTTACATTTGTACATGTGTATAGGACAATTATCCTTTCTATTACATTCTATTAAAAATTACCTTTTATAGTATAGTGACATATAGGCAATGTACTTTATAAATGCACATGCCTTTACAAAGGAATATTCCTTTTTCTAAATATCATATAATTCAAGTTACAGAAGAATATTCCTAATCCAACTAACTTTGGGACCCTGGTGCTGTTACAGCCTTATGCCTTCCTTGTAGAATCTTCATTTTATAATGTTGTTTATTGATCAGTTGGATATCAACAATATGTATCATGAAAAATTATCTTTCTTGACTCTCTAGGCTCTTGAGATCTCTATCTTCCCTTTCCAAAGCCTGCTTGAATCTATCTTCTTAGATTGATAATATGGTAGTCTCATCAAAATTCTTTTGTTATTGCACCATACCTTTGATGATAGCCTATAATTTATCATATTGTTCTTATACCAACCTCAATGGGTCCTTTTTAAAAATAGGAACCTCACTAGGCCTTTGTCCTACCACTAGAGTTAAACTAGTAAATGGTTCCACTTTTGAAAGGTGAATTCTTCTCTAATAATCACTGTCTTCCTTTCTATCAATATTTCCAAGATGGTGGTCTTTAGATTAAATTATACCTTACTCATGATTGACTCACTTTTGGAGTTTGGTTTTATATTTGTGCTCCACCTGATGCTCTTGGGGCATCCATTCTTTTCTCCTCTTTTTGGTAATGGTAGGTTCCTCCTCAATGGTCCAAAAAAATTTCGACCAATTGTTGTCTCTGGTGCTTAGGGTTGTGTCATCAAACTATGTATCCTTGAAACCCCTCCTCTACATCTGAGGTCAAATAAAGTTCCACATTTTCTCTTGAAACTCCTTTGTGAGATGCCATGGTCATGATTTTGTTCAAATTACCTGCTAGTGGTATGTAGTTTCATTTTGGATCAAATTATCCTTGCATAAGTTATAATTCAATTTCCTTGGATTGATTATAATGGGCACAAGGTCAAATTAAGGTTTCCATACTTTCTAAGGATTTCTTGAAGGTTTTTAAAATGCTTTAATGTTAGAAACTATTTGAACTTATGTAAGCTTCATGACTTAGATCCCAATTGGTTTCTATACTTATACCCTTGTATTTCCTAGGTCTATAAAATCTTCAACTTATGTGGCTCTAATGTGGCATCACCATGGCATCCTTGTGGCATTTTTATAGCATTTTACTCATTAAAATTTAGAAAGTGACAATTATCTTTTGAAAATTTCCACCTTGATCTTACACCATTGAATTCTCTTTGCTTAGGTCAATGCAATTCATCGATCTCAATCTAAAATATTGAATGCCATTGGTCACTTGATATGTTACCTATGGTTATGAAACTTATCACTTCTTCATTCACTCTAAGATTTGTTAAAATTTAAATGTTGATCTCACACTATTTATCTTATTTTCATAGATCAATCATGCTTCATCAATTTTGATCTGCTTAATTATGCCTCCTACTCTATATATTGTTGATTAAAATGTGTATGTTCATCTATATACCATTGATTTGAAAAATATTCTCAAGTTTTAATTTTAACTTACATCTATTCCATGTGTCATATTTATGTTCATCCTTAGGATTATTGAATTTTCAATGTTTCTATGCACCATTTGATCATTTTCACCTGAGCAAACACACTCTATTAGATCTCAATCTAAAAGGTCAAACATCATTGGGAGTGTGACACTTGTCACCATCTTGATTATTTCAGGGCTCCATTGAAGTCTTGACTCAATACACACTGTTAGATCAATCTTGCCTCATCAAACATGTATTATTGATCTTTGGAAGATACTTGAACTTTAGCTTAGGGCTAGGGCTCTAAATTTTCAACTTTAATCTTGCATTATCGGATCCAAATCACCTGAGCAATCATATATCATTGATCCTATGGATGAAAATAATATTTAAGTCAGTGCTTAGGAAAATAAAGAACTTAGCATAAAGTTTTTAGACTATGGTTTTATTTCATGTTCATAAACATGGGTAAGACCTTAGGATAAAATCTTTAATCTAAGTTTTATAAAACATGATAAAGGGGACCCTAAAAATAATAAGAGACATGGCATAAAGCCTTAGGATAAGGCTTAGAATATTAAAAAAAGGCCCTATGGTTAGTTAGACCATGTTAATAAAAAAGTAGACCAAGGGGCCATGTGACATAAAAGGAATCAAGCATAATATTTTTAGACCAAGGTTTGGTCATGTTGAAAAACATGACTAAGCCTTAGGATAAAAATTAAGCTAAGTCTATGGTTCAATTAATTGTTCCCATGCAAATTGTTCCCATGAAAATTATTCCCATGTCAATTTGAATTTAATTCAAAAGGGACCTAGGTTAAAACATTATACTAGGGTTTTAAAAATAGATTCAATTAATCTTTGATATGAGAAAGGCTAGTAAAAGATCAATTTAATCATTGAAGCATAAAACCCTAAGCATGTTCATTCCCAAATGATATTTCATTGAACCTATAATACAAAAACATAGTCAACAATTATTAGTAACATTAGAAGGGGTAAAAATATGATCACATGAAAACATGTCAATTGATGCAAATGAGAACTAGGTGTGGATGATCTTTAAATAAAAGCAATGTGCAAACATGTTAGTGGTACTCTGATCAAGTGAATTTTTAATTTTTAGGTATAATTTGAAACAAGGGTCTCTATTATTTATAAATCAGGGTATGTTAACCTCAATAAATGGTGACTTATAGGGGAAACATAACAATATGTTAGAATTCATAACTCTGATTTAGACTAATAACTAGTTTATTCATTACATTTGATCAAGTACCATTAAGATCAATTCATGGTTGAAATAATCCTTGCATATGTAGAATTAGGATGAAACATCAAGACCTAATCATGATATGTGTGCACTTTGATTCCACTTATTGTTTTCCATAGGATTTAGAGAAATAACATTCAGACTTCATGACTTTAATCATTAACACTAAATTTTAGCTTGTTTGGATATTCATTAAGACCCATACTTTAGCTCAGAGAAGGCTTGGGCATTGCTCTGCTACCAACTAGGTATCCATATCCCTAATGAACATACATTTGGATCCACTCGAGGCCTTGATCCACTGCTAGCTAGGCATCCATAACCCTAGTGGAGGTTACCGAAATCACATCTGCTTATAAAGCTCTTATTTTTGTAAATTTTTAGATCATTTTGACTTTCTATCAAACGTTAGGAACCAAGTTATATAGGTTTATGGATTTGGTCAAGTGTTTTATCTTTATTCAATCATCCTTGGTTGTAACCTTGTCCCAGAAAATAATGTTTATTAAGTTCAAACATGACTGTATCCTAATAATTCAATATTTCACTCTACATGTGTAATCCTTATAAAACCAAGCTTAGATCAGAATAATTCTCAAAATCTCAAGGAACAATTATTCTAACCATAAATCTTTACTAGTTTATCCAAACTATAACATCAAGCTCATATTCTAATAATCTATTATCAACCAATGTTGATAAAACATACCTACATTCCTATACTGTGGAGTTACTTTTGAGCATCTAAATTTATTTTATGTTGAGGACTATCTAAAAGGACTTATTTAAAGTAAGGAGAAAAGTAGAGAAAGGGAAACACACCAAACACAAAGTAAACAAGTAAATAAATATATATAAACACTATGTACAAGCAAGGGATAAGAAGGAAAGAAATAGGAAAAAAAAACTAATCTAAAACATATCTACACTAGCTCTAACTAGTCTTATAGTTCACTCCATGAAGACTCCAAGTGAGGTAGCAGAGAAATAGTGATTGAGGTACTATCCATTGGTTAGTAATGTGAACTCTAATCCTTGTAACTATTTTAGTTTGAAGGTGTTGTCTCCTAGGGTCTCATCAATTTGATATGGACCAATCCATAGAGGTGTAAACTTCCCATGTTTTCCCTTTGGTTTTGAGGATTTGTCCCAAAGAAGAACTAGGTCTCCTTGTTTAAACACCTTTATCTTTGAGAACTTATCAAACTAAATCTTGACTGTGGTTTGGTGTCTGCTAAAGTTGTTAAAATCTTCCTATCTTGCATCTATCATCTGTATGATGTCAAGTAACCTTGAACTTGCAAGTTCTTGGTCCCCCTCCATGTACTCTTGCATGAACTTGTATGTTGGCAGCTTGAGTGTTATGGGAAATACAAGTTCTTGACCATATACTATCAAGAATGGTGATGCATTAATAGCTTTCTTAATTATAGTTCTATCTACCCAAAGGGCATACATAAATACCTTATGCCATGTTCGTAGTTTATCATCTGTAGACTTGTTTATGGATTTAATTAGGTTCTTATTTTTTGATTTTGACACTCCATTACCTTGAGGATAATGGTTTGATGAGAACTTGAGGAAAACATTATTGTTATATGCCCACTCATTCATCTCAATGGATATAAAGGTAGATCCATTATCACAAACTAGAGATACATGTGTCCCAAATCTTGTGCATATGTTTTCTTCTAAAAAAATGATCACCTCTTCAGTTCTGCACTACTTGGTTGCCACTGCTTTAGTCCATCTAGTGTAGTAAGTAGTAGTAATAGAAACATAATTGTGACCATCAAATGAATTTGGTTAAATGACCCCCATAAAATCTAGTCCCCATTGGGCAAAGGGTTTAGCAATCATCACTAGCTCTAGTGGCATGGCTGCCTTGGGCTCCTTAGTATTAAAGATTTTACATGAATGGAATTTTCTCACATCTTTATGAGTGCACTTAAATATATTAGGCTAGTATTAAACAGCCCTAAGAATCCTATGGGATGTTGTCCTTCCATATGGATGTTCATTTCCCAGCTTTTCATGGCAAGTGTTCAAGATCTCAACTGCCTCTTCCTTGGAAACACACCTTAGTTAAATGTCATAAAAGTTTCTATATAATAATCCATCTTTGATTAGAAAATGAGATGCATTGATACTTAATGCTCTCTTTTTATTTTGACTTAAACCTATAGGAAAATATCCATTGATTAGTAAATGAACAATAGGATCATACCAATCATTGGGATGATTTTTTTTTCTACCTGCATGACACTCAGTTTGGGATTAATATTGACAAGCAACTAAATTAAACCTTGGCATCTTAAAAAATTTTTAGTCTTCATATCTAGATCATATTCTTGGAGAAAAAACATCCATTAACCTCTCCTTTATCCAAGTGCACATTGACTAAGCATGAACTTAGTGGTAGGGTCTAGTAGGACTGCATGTATCTTATTTCTAAGGATATATTGCCTAAATTTCTTCACTTCCTTGACCAAATCACATGATTGTTTATCAATAATAGAATAATTTAACTCAATTTTTTAAAATTAGTAATCATAAAATCAATAGGATGATCACATCCATCTATATTCTGAGTTAAGATGGTTGTAATTGTATGGTCAGATGCAAATGAGTAAAGATAAAAGTCTTTAGCAAAGTCTAGAATTTTTAGAACAAGGGATTGTATAATTACTTATTGGATTTCCTTGAAGGCCTTATTTGTCTCTTCATTCTAAGTTATCTTAGAATTTTTATTCAACATGTCATTCAAAGGTCTCACTATTTCTATAAAACTAGAAATAAATTTTCTCACAAAGTTGATCTTCACAAAGAAAAATTCTAGTTCTTTTTTGCTATTAGGAGGTTCTATTTTAGATATGGAATCTATTTTGTTTAGGTATATATCAATCACCTCCTTATTTATAACATGTCCTAATAATTTTAATTATGTAACACCAAAAATACTTTTCTTTGGATTGAGAGAAATTCCATACCTTTTGTACCTTTCAAATACATGTTTCAAGTGTATGATGTGATCTTCCTTGTTATTGAAAAAACTTAAGTCATCCATGTAGATGATAATGCACTTACCTATCAACCCCTCAAAATCATAGTCCATTACTCTTTGGAAAGTTTAACCTACATTTATTAGTCAAAAAGGCATCCTTTTGTACGCAAAGGTGTCCCACTTAGTAGTGAATGCAATTTTTAGTTTGTCCTCCTTATTCACAAGCACTTGTTTATATCTTAAAAAATAATCAAGGAAGGACATCATTGTAAAACCACTAATAATATAAATAACCTGATCAAGAGAATAAAAAGGATAATTATCTTCCTCAGTTGTTCTATTTATATTTCTAAAGTCTACACATAATCTGATTTCCCTATTTTTCTTCCTGACTGGTACTAAGTTAGCTACCCAAGTGGAGTGCTAACGGGAAATACTATACTTTCATATAACAATTTTTTGACTTCTTTATATATCAGAGGCTTTAAGATAAGGTTGATAGGTCTTTGTTTTTTCCTAAAAGGCTTGTAGGTTTATTTTAGTGATATGGTATGAGTTATGGCCCTAGGATCAAAGATCTTTAGGTCCTCATATGACCATGATATAAAATATTTATATTTAGTCAAAAAATATTTAGCTCTTCTTAAATCCTCACTAGTGGTGGTTGTACCAATGTTGACTAGCTGGGGTTGACCTTGGGAACCTAGGTTAATAGCATTATAATCTTTCCCATTTACTTTGAGAACCTTGATATTCCTAGCTAGTTTATCTATGTCAAATAATCTTTCTAGGGTAATCATGCCCTTGGGAATCTTATTATCATATAGTTGGATGATCTTTTCATTGATATTACCTTTGTCAAGAGTATTTTCATCAGCTTCATCAATGATGTGGGCCTCAAACACTCCTGAACTATTTATGAAGTCTAAGATCTATTAATCATCATTGAATACTTGAAAGTGGTTGACATTATATGGTACTAAGGGACAGGGTAATAATTCAATGGTAAGGCTTTGTAACTTGGAATTTTTATTGGGTATAAGGTTGGTTGTAGCTATAACAAGTTCATTAGCAACCTTGTTTTCCTCCCTAGGGATTGACACAATGTTAAAATCATCAAAACATTCAATTAAGTCCCACACTCTAAATTTATACTTCTTGAGATATGATAAATTGCATTGGTATTTAATTTTGAATTGATTAACTACTAGTTTTGAATCACTAAAAACTAATATTTCTTTGACCTTGTGTTTTATTACAAATTGTGATCCAAGAATAAGTGCTTTTTACTCTACAAAATTCTTAGTACATGGGAATTAAAGTTTGTAAGAGGCAATGTATTCTTTCCCAATGGGATTGATTAATACCATTCCTAATCTAGAACCTAATTTGCATCTAGTACCATCAAAATATAGCTTTCATAATCCAAGCATAGCATGAGAAGTTTTGGAGTTACATACCTTTATGGTGTCAAGAGTGTAAACACCTAAATCTGAGTTAATCATGTTGACCCTATCATTAGTTTCATTGTAATCAGTGATCATATGCTTAATTTTATTTTCCCTTTCAATCCTAATCTGATTTTCAAAACCTTTCTAAGGTAATCACATGCATGAATAGTTAGTTGACATATAACCATTCAATGATTTGGTCTAGTCTCTACTTAGCAGTATTCTATATGCATCAGGGATGCCTACTAGATGTCAATGAATTATTGGATCCTTGGTTTAGAAGCAATCTACGTGTGAACATTCAACAATTCATCAATCACTTTGACTCTTGATTTATCTGATTGAGTTACAACCTATTAGATTTTATTAGATTCAAACCTAATTGTTCACAAATACCTTTAGGCATAATATTTCCAGATGCACTAGAGTATAAATAATAATTATGCAAATTCTTACCAAAGATCCTAACTATAAGTAGGAAAGGGGGAACATATGTCTTAATTTTGTGTATTGTAATGCTATCATGTGTAAACTTTTGTGGTTTTCTAGGATTTTTAGATAAAGATTCTAACAACACATCCTTTTGTTTTGTAATCTGAGTCAACTCATGCAAAGTAATGTTATCTTTTATCATTTTCATGTCCTCCACTATATTATATCTAGTACTATTAGAAGAATTAGATGTATCAAAATTAGCTTTAGAGGCACTTCCCTTAGGAGGCTCTAGATTGTTGTCTGATGTAGTATCAGGAGGAGTGTCAAAATTATTTGGAGTTGAGGTAGTCAAAGGTTGTTTCTACTGCCTATTCCTCAGAGGATAGGTCTTATTTATATATTGTTGAAAAACATGAATCTCTTTAGGGATATCCTCAAGCTCATTCTCTTCTAGAAATGGGAACTCAAATGTATCCACCATGAGAATCAAAATATTTAGATGACTTTGAAGAACTTGAGGTACCTGCACCATTATCTTTATTTGTTACAACTTCAAAAGTCTCTAACTCTTCTTGAAAAGCTTCAAAAGCATTGCAAAATTCTAGACAATCTAATTCACTTTATAATAATCAAGAAAAGCTACATCACCAAGATTTATATCAGGTACATTATTATTATAGAATGACTCATTGTTTTGATTTTTGTTGTTTTTATTTTAAAACATATTTGAAGGCCTATTGAACCTTTAGAAAGAGAAATTCCTATTAGATCCTTCTCTGGTATTACCAACTTGATTTTGTAGCTGAATGAAATTAGTGCTTAGTTTTGAACCATATTCAAGATAGAATCATTCTCATTCTTTGGTGCCTCAACATTATGCACTTGATTATTGCTACTATAAAGGCATCAAATCTCTTTGGTCTTGTGGATTATTTCCATTGGTAGAGTTGTTCAAGAATCCCAAGTTTTAGCTAGGATGTGTATAATTCAAAAGTAATTGGTTCAAGACTAGAAATTGATTCAAGGTAGGCATATTTTGATTGGGATTGGGGATGACATTCAAAACAGGTAAATTTGGATTAATGTTAGGAATACTATATGCCATTTGGCCTTGTGGTTGTATTTGGTCATTAATGATCACAACTTTAGCATAAGCTAAGGCTAATGTATTAATTATTTGAGAATATCTCTTAAGAAACACAAAAGTCATGGGATTCAAGGCATATTTATAGATCTCTAAGGTTAAAGCCTCATCAAGTCTGTATGGAACTATGGTTCTACTAAACATTGTTTAGAATCTAGTATTGAAGGCTTTTATGGGCTTAGTTGAGTCTCTTTTGACTTTGGTAAACTGTTAGTACAGGACGCATGGACTAATGATTTTTCCAAATTGATCAATAAAGTAATTATTGAAATCATTCTAGCTAAATATGTAGTTTTCAAGAAGGTTAAGGAACCATTCATATGCAACATATTTGAAAGCAAATGGAAATAATCTTCATTCTACATCTTCATGAACTACATTCAAAAGTTTTAAAGCAACTTTGAAGGATTTAATGTGTTATTTAGTAGTTATAACACCATTAGGACTATAAGTGGGTAAATACTTTTTAGGATTATGAGGAAGGTCATGTACCACACCTAGCACATTGATTGAAGAACCACCTATCCAATCCATACCTTGATAGGTATTGAACACGGGAGCACCCTAAATTAGTGAAGCTTGTTGAGACTTTGAAAGTCTATGCTTACCTTTGTCTTGACTATATCTCCTATGGAATTCTAATGAAAGAAGGGGAAACCTTGTCTTTGAACGTGACCTTGTCCTTATCCTTGAAAATTCCAACTTGAAAGGTTTGAAACCTATTTGAAATACAATGTGTAAGTCTTATCTTTACAAATAATGATGATCAAACTTGTACATTAAGCAAATTTTGCACAAATATGTATAAAGAATCAGAAAAGACATCAATAATTAACTAAATTAGCTCAAAAATGTGTCCAAACACATAAATACAAATGATATTTAAAAATTTAAGCTCAAATAAAATCAAATTTGTAGAGATCCAATCAATCTTTGAATAAAAAAACTCTTACTAAAATCAAACACCTTAGATTCCTAGATCTTAAGCTATCTTTACCAAAATTAAACATAAAACTCCAAGAACTATCTATCTTTGTCTAAATAAGCACAAAGAGTGGTCAAAAACTAAAAATATCATTGGTATTTACACAAATATGCAAATAATATACTAATATTTGAGCAAAATGAGAAAAAATGAGCAAAGATATTTTAAATGTTCCATGATTTAACTAGGTCCTCCTTCTAGCACCAATTATTGATGTCTAAATGTGTATCACTAGGTCAACATATAGTGTTTAATTAACATTTCTCATTTATGGATTCAAGGAATCCATTGCATGAGTTGTATATTTTTATAATCCTTCTACCTTTGGTGGAATAGAGGCAAAGCACATTAACTATTTCGTAAATTTATAGTGTTTGGTTATTGGGAGCAACCATGGCCCAAAGTAGATCTATGAAATTGAAGAAAATCTATGATAATTAAAGTGAATTATGTTCAAATACTAAGTCTAAAAATAAACTAAGATGAATTATTCAAAATGGAGCTAATCTAAGGTGAATTGATAAAAAGGAGAAAAAGAAGGGTAAGGTGGAAAAGAGACATTAATGTTGTCGATCTTTAACACAGATATCATGATAAAGTTAAAATATCATCCAAATATTCACTTAAAACCAACATATATCATGAAATAACATAAGCTCAAATCCTACCATATATTAGGTAAACATATAAGGAATGTATGAAATAGTGCAAATAAGGACCAAATTTACTTTAAATATTCACCCCTGCAAGAAAAAAACATTAGCACATATGTAAGAAAGGTAAAAAAATTGAAGTAAACCTTAGAAATTTCAACTAATCCAACATAAGCACAAGTTAGCAAATATACACTTAAAGATGCACATCCAAAATTCATAAGAACCATTCAAATATGATAGTTAGACCAAACAAATGAGAGAGAAATTGTAATAGCAATTTGTTGTCCCCAAAATCAGTGATGCTTATTTTGGTGGACAACCCTTATGAAACTTATTCATTTCATAAGCATACTCTAAGTTCATCATTCAAGATGAGTTTCTCTTGATCTCGAGTGTAGTTGATTAACCTTGAAAATTTCACAACTTTCTCTCATCATGATTTATCAAAAAATACGAAACTTATTGCAGTCTCGATGCGAAGAGAACGTCATACTTTGATCAGTTTCAAGGAGTTAATTTTTTCTCTTACATGCAAGGTCGGTGAAAATTGTGACTATTGCATGTTTTTGTTTTTGTTCCATGTAGAGGTAGTGATTTTTGCCGCCCTTACATCTTTGATCCATTCCTCTTCCATGAAAAAGCGATGAAAATCACTGCCCTTGCATATTTTGACCCTTCATGCAGGAGTGGCAAAAATTGCCGCCCTTACATTTTTTCACCTCAACATGCAAGAGTGGCAATTTTTGCTACCCTTGTATGACATCAGTTTTCACACATGGAATTTATGACTATGTGTGATGAGTGGTTGGCATTGGTTTTGAACTATTTAAATATCGATTTGTATCTCATTTCAATTATTTTGAGTTGTCTGCTCCCCCTCCCTATAACCAATTGACAACACAAATGAGTGGGATTGTGATTTTGTTGGCTACAAGCATGGGATTTTGATTTACCGGTAGGTTTTGCATTCTTCTCTTTTGTTTTTAGGTTTTCATTTTTATTGTTGTTTGTTCTCTTTTCTTTAAAATTTCAATTTTCCCTTCTTTCTCCTTTCTAGGCTTTATGTTTCTTTTTTCCTCTTCCCTCTCTTCCCCAAAAAGACATTCTAGGTGAAAGCCTAAAAAATCCAAAAATACCATCGACCAAGTTAATTCATGTAAAGGTGGTGATTTTAGCTGCCATTACATGATACCTTGACATCATGTAAAGGTGGCAATTTTTGTCATCCTTACATGATACCTTAACATCGTGTAAAAGTGGTAAAAATCACCGACTTTATGTAAGTTTTGCACCTCATGTGCACAGGTGGTAATTTTTGCTGCCACTGTACAAACTCAACATGCAAAGGTGAAAAAATTTCCACTTATGGATCAATAGACCTTCACTTCACATGCTCCCCACTGGTTCCCCATTATATGCAAGGGTGGTAATTTTTGTTGCTCCTACATACTTTTTCTCAGAATTTTCTAACTTTGGGAGAATTTTGAATTTTCACTTTTTCGAGCCCACCTTCCTTTGGCTCTTCAGCCTACTCACACTCTAGTCCTATTAGGCACATCCCCGTGGTCATGATCATTGACATGTAGTTTTCCCAAATTGCCAATATTTCTCTTGATTGCATGATCATGACTTTTCTTGTAGTTTCTCCCAAGGATCCTTCTTCATCGACATCCTTTTTATGAAAGCTCTTCCAGATGACTGAGGTTTCTCCAAAGAATTTGAAGATAATGAAGTACAAGTATCAAGGTGTTTTTATAATCACCTCAATAACTTCTAATGTCGATGACATTAGAGATACAAATACTAGTCACGTGGATATGGTTGAGTTTGTGGAAAGAACTAAATCAAGCAATCCCAGCCATGAGATGTAGAAGATAATCAAAAGTAATATTCACCTGGTATCTTCTTTCCTTATAGCAGCTCACAACACAAATTTTTTTCTCTAGTGCACTTAGTTATACAACAAGGATACTAAGGTTGTGTTAGATGTTGGTAGTAATGTGATGATTAGATTGGACCCTGAGTTCATCGACAAAGTGTTCATGTGTCCTCCTACTACTGAAGTATTAAAGCTTGATTTTATTGAAGCACAATGGGAATATGACAAAGATCTCAAAAGAGAGAATAAAGTAATCAATAATAAATGGCTCAAAACTCCAAGGAAAAATTTGTCAAGATGGCCACAGATATTTCCAAGAAGTGACTTTATAGAAGAAGTCAGTGACCTGATCACTCTTCTCAGCAAGGTAAGAGGCTTACCTACTTCCTCACAGTTTCATGAATGAATGTACCCCTTCATTAAGATAATCCTCCAAGGGAAACAAGTCATTTTCTAGGGAGAACAAATCAACAATGCTCTGCATGAGCAATTAACAAAGGTATCTACTACCTCCAAATTCTACATGACTTCATACCTAGTGTATATTGTAGCTTCGATGAGAACCTTTTCAGGTTTGACATCAGAAAGAGATAGGAGAGTAACCCCAGTGTATCAATATTACCCTCAGTTGACATTAAAGGGCTCTATCCATCATTTTAGGAGAGTGAATGATGCTTTATTTGTGGTATTTTTGTGTCTCTATGATCCTCAATTAGAATAAAAAAGAGTGTCAGACGAAGCCTAGATGGTTGTGAATGACTTTGGATGTATGTTCTTGCAATTTCCTTCTTTTTCATACCTACGGGTTGGATTTCTCCAAGGTCATCCTTACATACTTCTAAAATTCTCTTCAGATAAATTAGTCTTGATAGAGCTATGAAGGTAAATAATTGTCATGCATAATAAATAGATGGAACTCAAGAAACCCAGTTTTAGGTTCTCAATTGAAATCGACAGGTTTTTAGTGTTGACCACTGGAAAAGCTAGAGTTATAGGAATTGAAATGCAGTTCATAACCATGAATCATTTCAAAAGGAGACAAAATTTTGATTATAGAGGTGTAAAAGATATGATCAGGAGGAAAACCCAATTTCATGAGCCTATGATCGAAGATGTTTGGGTAGATTTGAGGATGACAGAAGATGTCAGAAAATAGACTACAGTAGATTGTCTCTTGAGCAGATAGAATATCTGGGACTCACTGACATCCCCAATAATCTAGTGGATGATATAGATTTGATCAATAATAGATACCATGTTGAACAGGTCACCAATGCCCCTCTTCTCCTAATCCAATGGTCATAAAAGGAGTTGACTTCCTTAAGGAAAATATTCAAACCAATATTGGCAAACACCAATGATTAGTTAGCAAACAAGGCAATCACTTTGAAAGAGTTCATCATAGGATCAAAATCCAAATTTCAAGAGGAAACAAGGAGAAGAGTGAAAAATAAGATGAAGAATAAGAGTGATGTTCCTTCTTCCTCTAGGCCACATAAGCCTAAAATCATCTTCATGACGAAGAAGTCAAAAGTAATAGAAAAAGAGCAAGAAACAACAGATATGGAGGTTGAGAAGCAAAGTGTGAAGAACTAGAAAGGGAACAAATGAAGACTGATGATAGGCCTACAAATCAACAAGAAAAGAAAACTATGTATTTATGAGACAATGTACAACCAAAAATAGAAATTTCTTCTTCCCCACCTAGCACACCTATTATAACTCCACCTATTTCTCTAATTAGTGTTCCCTCTTTTGGAGCAACCTCTCTTTACAAAATTATTTTTGACAACCCTCAAGGCACTTTTGGAGACATTTTTCATTCTTCCAGGTCAATTCCTAGTTTATCATCTCCATCTTTTGATATCCAAGATAGTTCTTCTCTTGATCACTTAGCAGGTGTAGTTTTTACTGATACTCCACCTATTGTTTCCACTATCGGACGAGTGCAACTCCAGTAATGCCAACAATGGAGATTGATACTAATGTAAGTACTTTTGTGATCCCACCTTGGTTGTCAACATATACACCTAAAAGGAAAAAACAAGCCATCCTCCAGATGACTTTGATTTCAATAAAATGGTGTTAGTAAAATTCAAAGCTCTCAAGAAGCCAAAGATTCTTTAAAGTATGATTGGGGATAAGGGGCACAAATTTCTAGAAATAGCAAGACCTCCACAGGATGTAATTATTGAAAATTTTGATGTAAGTGACTACTCTATCTCTTGAGTTGAGTTAGGTAAGATAACTCATGAAAGTGCTAAAAGTGATATGCAGTCAACTATGGACATCTTGGTTTAGAAGTTTGACAGAGAGCAAGAGATGAAGGATCATTATAAAGCAATGGTGGAATAGTTGACTGTAGTGGTAAGAAGGATTACTTTCACTCCAGAAATAGTAACTCTAGAAGCCATTTCCATAGAAGATCTTGTGATTTAGAAAGTGGAAAAGACCTATCTCAAGGGAAAAGTACTTGGACAAGATGCATACGCAAGGAATTTCCTTACACATAGAGTTATATGAGAAAATGGATAAAATGAGAAAAATAAGAGCAGAACTGGATGATCTTATTAATATTATTTATCAAGATATTGAAAGCATAAGAAAGTATCTTGATAAATGGATGGAGATGAAGAAGTTAAAAATGAGCACTCTTATATCAATTGACATCATTGCTGATAGAGAATCTTACACTAAAACTAAATAAGCATTGATATATAGGAGTCGAGTGCTTAAAGAATTAATCAGCGACCTCGAATCATCAAAGGACCTCAGTGAAAAAAGTGACATCAGTATTTTGCATAAATTGGAGGAGCTGCCTTGCAAGCTTACATTGCAAGATAACCAATTCCTTTTAGCAGAAGAAATGATTCAAGAATTTTAAGGTATGTTCTGAAAGGAATTTTAAGAGAAGGTATTTTTAGTAACCTCTATGGATAATATTCTGGATAATCAATTAACTCTGGATAATCTAAAAACTAGATTAACTAGTCATGCAAAATTGGTTACAATAGTGAGAGATGCCATAGTTAAGGCAAAGGTGATTTTTAAGAATATTGTTACTCCAGACAGTATCAAGATACAAGCAATTATCACCATGTATGATGCTCACATGAAGAAAGATGGGGCTACAAATTGAATCAATTTTCTTTTGATTTAATTTCTATTTTTTCAAAGGCACTTTTTTAACCACTTTGGACATTTGCACATGTACTTTTGTCATGTGTAATTACATGTAAAAATATAAAAAGTCCAAAGTCAACAAAGACTTATGTCTTTGATTAGGTCAAAATATTTAAGTCTTTTCTAAATCCTCAAGGCCTTTCCTTATAACTAAAGAGAGCCTCTTTTGTAATAGATATCTTTTAGTTATTGAAAAAAACTCTACCCAAATTGAGATGCCTTTTGAGACTTTGAGCTCAGATTGTAAATCATATTTTCTTAAATAAATGTGAAAACAAGTGACTTTTCAAACTTTGTATTGGAATAACTTGTGTTGTTTAGGAAATTGTTCTTACATCCTTTTCCTAATGCAATCTTATCTATTTGATTAAATAAGAAGAGCGAGTGAAAATAATCTGGAAGATGTTCTAAAGATTGATTATGGAGACTTTGTGATACTATAATTATCTTTAGTTTGTGTTTTCTTTGGTTTTTGTACAAAGAATAGTGGAAAGACTTTGAACTACTTTTAGTTCTTTTCCATTTTACACTCTAGCAGATCCATGGTATATGCGAAGCCAGAGAGCTTACGGTATTGTTGATCCTGTATTTGAGTTGGTGCAATAAAATAATTATGATATTTTTTCTCCACAATCTCACCTTCAAGGAACTAGGAGTTTTCCTCCTACCAATGTTAGATCTCCAATACCAGGCGAAGCTTCTAGTTTTAATGCTTAAAGAGTTTTATCCATACATACCCACAAAGGTTTGTTATCCCTCCTTTTAATCATCACATCATGGCAGTCCATGGTCCTTGGGGTAACACCTTTGGCCCTCTTAATCTAACCCCACCTTTACATGAACTACCTCGTAGTTTAAGAAAGAATTTTCCCAAATTCTATGGTGATGAGAAAGTCTATCTTGATGAGCATATTGCAGCTTTCTGTATATCATGTGGTGTGATAGGCATTGAATATAAAGATATAACAGTGAGACTATTTGTAGAAACTTTTCAAGGTGCTACCATAGATTGGTTTTACCATCTCCAAGCTCAAACTATAACTGACTAGAACACCCTCAAGGCCAAGTTTGAGGCTAGGTTCAAACCCATGGAAGATGTTCATGCCTTGTTGGCTCAGCGTATGCAAATGAATAAGGAGGCTCATGAGCCTATGTGAGAATTCATTTCTAAATTTAATAAGTTGAGGATAGGATCCCTGTAATTGCTCAGCCAACACCAAAAAAATTTAAGTGCTTCTTCATCAATTTTCAACTTCTTAAAGTAAGTTTTCTATTGAGGCAAGCTGGCCCTATAGATATTTCTATAGCTTATATTTTGGATACTGAGGTTGAAGATGATCTTATCATGGTAGGTAAGATAAGAAAATATTCTAATAAAAATAATTTTTTCTCATCTGCTGAAAGTTCTTCTACAAGCACTACTGATCCTATGGTGTAAAAGTTAGAAAATGAATTGCTAGCTATGAAAAGGCAAATGGCCCAAGGTATGTCTACTCCTTCTTATAAATATATACCAAGGTATACATTTCCCAGCCATTCATATCAAGAAAATGTTGCCAAAAATCAAGGGCAGTCCAATCATCTTCCTTCCACACAAAGAAAGCTTACCATTGAAGTGGCACCGGCTAACTCAGTAGTTGGTTATCATGAAGCCAAACATGATATCTCTTTCTAATCTGAGTTGGACCAAGAAGATGATGCTAATATCTTTGCATAAGGAGAAGAAGAATTATTTGGTGACTCCAACATTGGTTTTTTGAATTACCAAGATGAAGCTAAAAAAAAGGGAGAAGTGGTTGATGGATCATATGTTGTTTTTACTAGGTCCCAAAATTAGTCAACTCAACAAGCTGATAAAGAAAAAATAGGAGAAAAGTCTCAGCCAATAATCTCAATTGCTAAGTGGGGGACTTTACTACCTTTCCAATCAAAGGACTCAGTGACCAATAAGAAAGTAAGTACCTTAAACTACCCTGTACCTTTTGCTTCAGTTTCGTAGACCAGTACCACATCAAATAAAAATTAGAATGATGGACTTCCTTCCTCTATTTCTAATTCATTTTAGTTATTCGATATAATTAATCATGCTAAGAAGACCAAGATCCAAATGTCTGAGTTTGAGTATTTACAAGCTAATCCTGAATAGTTTGATAGGTTAGCTAAATACATAAAAAAAAAACCATCCCTACAGGACAAGATTTTCTAAAAGTGACTCATGATCCTCCAAAGAACAAATCCATCCAAAATAATCTTGTCTCTACTCCTCTTGTTTCCCCCAGAAAAATAGAACCTTTCTATGTTTATTTATTGATTAATGGTCATAAGTTGAGCAACTGTATAATAGACTCTAGAGCTTCTGATAATGTTATGCCTTCCAAGGTAGTAGATTCTCTTGGTCTTACCTTAACTAAGACTTTTTAGAGATGTTTCTCCATGGAAAATAAGTAAGTACTACTCCTAGGTCAAATCAAAGATGCCCAATTTGCATTTTCCACTTTTCCAGATAAAAATATCAAAATGATAGTCTCGGTGGCTGATATTCCAACTTCCTATGGCATTCTACTCAGACGTAATTTTTGAAAGGATGTAGGTGGAGAGTTAAATATGGATATGTCTAAAGCAAGGATACATTTTAAGGGCATCATGCAAAAATTGCTTCTTAAAAAATATTCAAAATATATTTTCACCTAAACATCAAAGCAAGAAGCTCAAATTTTATTTAAATCATCAGGAATGGATAATGATTTTCAGACCACTGAAGATGTTTTTAGCTCATCAGATGAAATTTTATTAGGTGACAATTCATAAAATTTAGATAAAAAATTAGAAGAATTGTCATAGCAAAGTTTAAAATATTCCCCCATCGACGAAGAAAAATATTTAAGGAGATCAAATTCTAATGATGTTTGGATTTTAGAATTTGATGGTAGCTGCTCTTCTACTAGTTCTAGAGCTGGAATTGTTTTGATATCCCCTCAAAGAGAAATTTTTCCTTATTAATATAATTTGCAATTCAATAATACCAAAAACACTATTGAGTATGAATCTTTGTTGCTTGGGTTGAAAGCTGCTCATGCTAAAGGTGTCAAGATTCTTCATGCCCGAGGAAATGCTGAATTGGTGGTTTGTCAGGTAAATAATCTATACCAAACCAAAAATGAAAGGTTGTGACATTATCACAATATTGTATGGGATTACATTGAAAGTTTTGATGCTTTCAATATTTCTACGGTGCCAAGGGAGTTTAATGATGATGCAGATTCATTGGTTGTCTCCACAACCCTGATGGTTCCTCATAAAGATTTTAAAGGGAACGAGTATACTATTGAGCTGGTCTTTTGACCAAGTGTACCTAACAATTCCAACCATTGGTAGGTGTTTAATGGTGATAATCAAATCATTTATTTTCTAAAAAATATGGATGGCTTTGAGGAACTTTATTTTGAAGGTAGTGAATCTCTAGCACAGGAATCGATTCTCGAAATAGATTCAAAAACTAGTGAAAAGTTTATTCAACTCAAAGGGAATAAAATTACAAAAGGTTTCATTTCTCTTGAGAAGTTATTTGATCAGCATGAAAGGTATATCAAGCAGTGATAAATGGATTCAAGTTCCTCCAAGGAATTTGATCAAATAAATTTGAGTACGAAAGAAAATCTCAAAATAGTCAACATTGGGGATTGTCACACTTCTGATGAAAAGCTCAAATTCATTACTCTTCTTCATCATTACATTGATGTTTTGGCATATTCTTATGATGATTTGAGATCTCTCAGCCTTAAATAAATTTGGCATGAAATTCATCTTAAGGTTGGGTCATTTCCTCACAAGCAAAAACAAAGGCAATACAACCTCAAAATATTAGGTACTATCCTTTCTAAGATCCAGAAGATGTTAAATGCTAGAATAATTTTTCTAATCCATCATTCCACTGATCACTAACATAGTTCCTATAATAAAAAAGAATGGAAAAAATCATATCTACATTGATTTCAGAAACTTGAATCAATCTTCTCTAAAGGATAACTACCCCTACCCATCATGGATCAAATATTACAAACAATGACTGGCTCAAAAATGTTATTAATGTTAGATGGTTTTTTTGGGTATATTCAAGTGGAAGTCAACAAAGAAGATTAATATAAAACCATTTTAACTACACCTTGGGGCACATTCAAATATCACAAAATGCTTTTTGGTCTGATCAATGCTGGCGCTACCTTCCAAAGAGCAATGGATCTTACCTTCAGAGATGAAATGGGGAAGTTTATTATGGTGTATCTTGATGACTTGACCATTTTTTCCAAACATCATCCTGATCATGTGCATCATTTACAACAAGTTCTGGAATGCTATCGGTAAAATGGTATTTCTCTCAATCCCAAGAAGTTAGTTTTTAGGGTTACAGAAGGTAAAATTCTTGGTCACACTGTATCCTGAGAAGGCATAAAAATCAACTCAAAAAATATTCAAATCTATCCAAAATCTTACTCTTCCTGCTATTAAGACCACAGTTCATTCTTTCTTTGGAAAGGTAAATTTTCTACAGAGATTCATTCTTGAATTCATAGAGAAAACTTGCCATATAGTTGACATGATGAAGGGTAAGACCAATTTCCATTGGACTACAAAAGGCAAAGTAGCATTTGAAGATATCAAGAAAGCTATCACTCATGCCCTAATCCTTGTTTATTTAGATTATACCAAAGACTTCATAGTATACAGCTATGCTTCTAAACATACACTTTTAGCCATTTTGGTTCAACAAAACAAAGAAGATGTGGAATCTTTCATATCATTTATGAGTTGTCCCTTCAAATCTCATGAATTTAAATATTAAAACATGGAGAAGCATGATTATGCCGTGTTTAAGCAGTAAAACATTTCAGATTCTATATCCTGAATTCACATACCGTTGTTCTAATGCCTAATACGACAGTGAAGTCCATTTTAACTCAACAAGAGTTTGGTACTAAAAGGGAAAATTGGATAGATAAAATTCAAGAGTTTTATCTTGATATCAAACCCACTAAGCTTATGTGGGTAAAAGGTCTCTGCCAGTTAATTGCTGATAACATATCAAAGAAAATAGAATAAGAAGAAATAGAGGTTGAAGGCATGTCTACAGTTCTCTTTATCACTACTATTGATGAGTGGTATTCCAATATCACTAATTTTATTACCTATGATGAGTGTCCTACCCATCTGTCTTACAAATAAAAAAGAAATGTTAAGTTGAAAGCTATTAACTATGTCTTGTGGGACAATGGTTTGTACAAAAGAAGCCTTGATGGGGTATTTCTTCGTTACATGGATAAGGTGCACCAGAATAAAATTTTGGAGTCCTTCCATAATTTGGCTTATAGAGGAAATTTTTATACACATTTGATGGCTCAAAATATTCTACGATCTAGATACTATTAGCCTACACTATTTTAAGATGCATACACTTGGGTACGTAGGTGTGAGTTGTGTTAACAGTTCGTTGGGAAACCCAAGTTGGCTGCATTACCTCTCAAGCCGGTGGTGATTGAAGAACCTTTTCAGTAATGGGGTATTGATTTCATTGGCACCATGAACCCATCTTCAAGTGCCAGACACAACTATGTTCTCACCATAACTGACTATTTCACCAAGTGGGTGGAAGCCATTCTAGTTAAGCATGCTACTTTGGAAGTAGTATGTAATTTTCTTAAGGAAAATGTTGTTTCCTGATTTGGAGTTTCAAATAAGATTATAGCAGATAATGCCACTTATTTATCTTCTTATGAGATCACTAAATTTTGTTACAATCATGGAATTATTATTTCCCACTCCTTGGATTACTATTCGCAAGGAAATGGTCAGGCAGAATCAAGTAACAAGAATCTGATTATTATTATCAAGAAAATGGTAGATGACAATCAAAAAACTTAGCATAAAGCATTGTTTGATACTTTATGGGTAGACATGATTACACCCAAAATGGCAATAGGTATGTCACCATTTCAATTTTAATATGGTTTGAATGCAAAGATACCAATCACACTAGAACTACCAGCGCTGAAGTTGGCAAAGGCAGTCGAAGATCAAAATTTCAAAAATTCCATTGATAAGAGGATCATATGCTTAACTGAACTAGAATAACAATGAACTATCGTAGTGGACTGTATTACTGCACATCAAAATCAAGTAAATAAACTCTTCGACAAGAGAGCAAGGATTCATGATTTTCAGATTAGAGATCAAGTCTTGTTGTGGTACAAGAGGAGAGAACCAAAAGGAATGCATGGAAAATTTGATTCCTTATGGAGAGGTCCATTCACTATTCATCAATTCTATGGTTAAAATAGTTTCTTGTTAGAATATTAAGATGGAACACCATTCTTACTACCTCATAGTGGGCAACATCTGAAACACTTCAATCCTTGAAGTGTTAGATGAGTTCATTTGTAGATTTGTATAGTCTTATATTAATTTACTTTTGTTTGGTTTTGTGTATCTTTTTATTTTTGGTAGCTTGACTCCATGGCCCAATGACATGGATAAAGGCACTTAGAGACTTGTTTCTACTCCCTTTGATCCTTTCAAAATTCAATCGATGGAAGTTCCCCAACTGAAGCCAGCTATTGTCCCCAAAATCATCTATGCTTATTTTGGTGGACAACCCCTAGGAAACTTGTCTATTTCATAAGTATACTCTAAGTTCATCATTTGAGATGAGTTTCTCTTGATCTCAAACATAGTTGATTAACCTCATTGAAAATTTCACAACTTTCCCTCATCATAATTTCTCAAAAAATGTGAAACTCATTGTAGTCTCGATGCAAAGAGAATGTTAGACTTCAATCAATTTCAAGGAGTTACTTTTATTTTTTACATGCAAGGTCAGAAAAAATTGCCGCTATTACATGTTGTTTTTGTTCTGTGTAAAGGTAGTAATTTTTTCTACCCTTACATATTTGATCCATTCCTCTTCAATGCAAGAGTGGTGAAAATTGCCGCCCTTGCATATTTTGACCCTTCATGCAGGAGCAGCAAAAATCACTACCCTTGCATTTTTTCACCTCAACATGCAAGAGCAACAATTTTAATAGCCCTTGCATGACCTCAATTTTCATGCATGACATTTATGACCACATGTGTCAAGTGGTTGGCATTGGTTTTGAATTATTTAAATGCTAATTTGTGTCTCATTTTGATTATTTTGAGTTGTCTGCTCCCCCTCCCTGCAACCAGTCGACAATGCGAATGAGTGGGATTACAATTTCACAGACTTCAAGCAGAAGATTTCAATTTACCAAGTAGGTTTTGCATTCTTCTCTTTTGTTTCTAGGTTTTTATTTTTATTATTGTTTGTTCTCTTTTCTTTAAAATTTTAGTTTTCCCTTCTTTCTCCTTTCTAGGCTTTATGTTTCTTTTTTCCTCCTCCCTCTCATCCCCAAAGAGAGGTTCTAGGCGAAAGCCTAAAAAATACAAAAATACCATTGATTGAGTTAATTCATGTAAAGGTGGAAATTTTAGCCACCATTACAAGATACCTTGACATCATGTAAAGGCAATGATTTTCATCATCCTTACACGATACCTTAACATCATGTAAAAGTGGTCAAAATTGCCGCCCTTACGTAAGTTTTTCACCTCATGTGCACAGGTGGTAATTTTTGCCACCACTTTACAAACTCAACATGTAAAGGTGGAAAAAATTAATACCTATGCATCAATAGACCTTCACTTCACATGCTACATCAGCTATTTTTGCCACCGATTCCCTCGTCATATGCATGGGTGGCAATTTTTTCCGCCCTTACATACTTTTTCTTAGAATTTCCTAACTCTGGGAAAATTTTGAATTTTTTCTTTTTCAAGCTCACCTTCCTTTGGCTCTTTGGCCTACTCACACTTTAGTCCTATTAGGTACATCCCCATGGTCATGATCATCGACATGTAATTTTCCCAAATTGCCAGTATTTCCCCTGATTGCATGATCATGAATTTCATTGTAGTTTCTCCCAAGGATCTTTATTCATCGACATCCTTTTTATGAAAGCTCTTCTAGATGACTGATGTTTCTTCAAAGAAGTTGAAGACAATGAAGCACAAGTATTAAGTTTTTTTTCCAATCTCCTCAGTTACTTCTAATGCCGATGACATTAGAGATACAGAGATCGATCACATGGATATGGCTGAGTTCATGGAAAGAACTAAATCAAGCAATCCCAGCCATGAGATGTAGAATATAATCAAAATTAATATTCACCTGGTATTTCCTTTCCCTGTAGTGGCTAACAACATAGAGTTTGTTCTCCAGTGCACTCAATTCTACAACAAGGATACCAGGGCTGTATTAAACATTGGTGGTAATGTGATGATTAGACTGAACCCTAAGTTCATCGACAAAGTGTTCATGTGTCCTCCTACTACTAAAGTATTAAAGCTTGATTTCATCAAAGCACAAAGGGAATATGACAAAGATATCAAAAGAGTGAAAAAAGTAATCAATAATAAATGGCTCAAAATTCCAAGGGCAAATTTGTTAAGATGACCACGGAGCTTTCCAAGAAGTGACTTTATAGAAGAAGTCGGTGACCTGATCACTCTTCTCAACAAAGTAAGAGGCTTACCTACTTCCTCATAGTTTCATGAATGGATGTACCCCTTCATTAAGATAATCCTCCAAGGTAAAAAAGTCATTTTTTGGGGAGAAAAAATTAGTAATGCTCTGAATGAGCAATTGATGAAGGCATCTACTACCTCCAAATTCTACATGACTTCATACCTAGTGTATATTGTAGCCTCGATGAGAACCTTTCCAGGTTTGACATCAGAAGGAGATAGGAGATTAACCCCAGTGTATCAATATTACCCTCAGTTGACATTGAAAGGCTCTATCCATCATTTTAGGAGAGTGAATGCTGATCTTTTATGGTATTCTTGTGTCTCTTTGATCCTTAATTAGAACAAAAAAGAGTGTCTGACGAAGCTTGGACCATTGTGAATGACTTTGGATTTATGTTCTTGCAATTTCCTTCTTTTTCATACCTATTGGTTGGTTTTTTCCAAGGTCATCCTTACATGCTTACAAGATTTCTTTCAGACAAATTGGTCTTGATGGAGCTATGTAGACAAATAATTATCATGCATAATAAATAGAAGGAGCTCAAGAAACCTAGTTTCAGGTTCCCGATTGAAATTGGTAGGTTTTAGTGTTGACCACTGGAAAATCTAGAGTTATGGAAATTGAAATGCATCTCGTAACCACGAAGAATTTCAAAAGGAGACAAAATTTTGATTACAGAGTTGTAAAAGATATGATCAAGAGGAAAACCCAGTTTCATGAGCCTATGATCGAAGATGTTTGGGTAGATTTGAGGATGGCAGAAGACGTTAGAAAAATGGACTACAATAGATTGTCTCTTGAGTAAATAAAATATCTGGGATTCACTAACATCCCTGGGAATCTAGTGGATGATGGAGATTTGATCAATAATAGATACCATGTTGAATAGGTCACCAATGATCCTCTTCCCCTAATCCAATGGTCACAAAAGGAGTTGACTTCCTTAAGGAAAAGATTCGAACCAATATTGGCAAACACCAATGATTGGTTAGTGAACAAGGGAATCACTTTGAAAGAGTTCATCATAAGATCATAAGCTAAATTTTAAGAGGAAATAATGAGAAGAGTATAAAATAGGATGAAGAATAAGAGTGATGTTCCTTCTTCCTCTAGGCCACTTAAGCCTAAAATCATCTTCGTGATGAAGGAGTCAAAAGTTATAGAAAAAGAGCCAAAATCAATAGATATGGAGGTTGAGAAGCAAAGCATCCAAGAACTAGCAAGGGAACAAATGGAGACTGATGATAGGCCCATAGATCAATAGGAAAAGGAAACTCTATCTCTGTGAGAGAATGTACAGCTAGAAATAGGAATTTCTTCTTCCCCACCTAGCACACCTATTATAACTCCTTCACCTATTTCTCTAATTAGTTTTCCCTTTTCTGGAGTAGCCTCTCCTTCCAAAATAGTTTTTAATGACCCTCAAAGCACTTTTAGAGATATTCTTCATTCTTCTAAGTCAATTCTCAGTTTGTCATCTCTATCTTTTGATATCCAAGATAGTTCTACTCTCAATCACTAAATAGAAGGTGTAATTTTTACTGATACTCCACCTATTATTTCCACTACTGATGCGAGTGCAACTCCAATAATGCCAAAAATGGAGATTGATACTAATGTAAGTACTTTTGTGATCCCACCTTGGTTGTCAGCATATACGCCCAAAAGAAAAAAAATAAGCCATCTCTCCAGATGACTTTGATTTCAATAAAATGGTGCCAGTAAAATTCAAGGCTCCTAAGAAACCAAAGATTATTTCAAATATGATTGGGGTAAGGGGCACAAATTTATAGAAATAGCAAGACCTCCATAGGATGCAACTATTGAAAATTTTGATGTAAGTGACTACTCTATCTCTCGAGTTGAGTTAGGTAAGATAACTCATGAAAGTGTTAAAAGTGATATGCAGTTAGCTATGGACATCTTGGTTCAAAAGTTTGGCAGAGAGAAAGAGATGAAGGATCATTATAAAGCAATGGTGGAACAATTGATTGTAGTGGTAAGAAGGATCACTTTCACTCCAGAAATAGTAACTCTAGAAGCCCTATGATTCAAAAAGCAAAAAAGACCTATCTCAAGGGAAAAGTACTTGGACAAGATGCATATGCAAGGAATTTCTTTGCTCATAGAGTTATCTGAGAAAACAAATAAAATGAGAAAAATAAGAGCAGAACTAGATGATATTATTAATATTATTTCTTAGGATATTGAAAGCATAAGAAAGTCTCTTGATAAATGGATGGAGATGAAGAAGTTAAAAATGAGCACTCTAATATTAATTGGTGTCATTACAGATAGAGACTCTTACACCAAAACTAAAGAAACATTGATATATAGGAGTTGAGTGATTAAATAATTGATCAATGACCTCAAATCATCAAAGGACCTCATTGAACAAAGGAACATCAGTCTTTTACATAAATTGGAGGAACTGCCTTGCAAGCATACATTGAAAGACAACCAATTCCTTTCATCAGAAGAAATGATTTAGGAATTTAAAGGTATGTTTTGAAAGGAATTTGAAGAGAAAGCATTTTTAGGAGCCTCTTTGGATAACATTTTGGATAATCAGTTAACTCTAGATAATCTGAAAACTAGGTTAACTAGTCATGCAAAATCAGTCACAACAGTGAGAGATGCCATAGTTAGGGTGAAGGTGATTTTTAAGAATACTGTTACTCCAAACAATATCAAGATACAAATAGTTATCACCATGTATGATGCTCACATGAAGAAAGATGGGGCTACAAATTGAATCAATTTTCCTTTGATTTAATTTCCATTTTTTCAAATACACTTTTGTAACCACTTTGGACATTTGCACATGTACTTTTGTCATGTTTAATTAAATGTAAAAATATGGAAAGTCTAAATTCAACAAAGACTTATATCTTTGACTAGGTCAAAATATTTAAGTCTTTTCTAAATCCTCAAGGCCTCTCCCTATAAATAAAGAGAGCCTCTTTTGTAATAGATATCTTTTAGTTATTGAAAGAAAACTCTGCTCAAATTGAGATGCCTTTTGAGACTTTGAGCTCAGATTTTAAATCATATTTTCTTAAATGAATGAGAAAGCAAGTGAATTTTCAAACTTTGTATTGGAATAACTTATGTTGTTTAGGAAATTGTTCTTACATCCTTTTCCTAATGCAATCTTATCTATTTGATTAAATAAGTAGAGCGAGTGAAAATAATCTAGAAAATGTTCTGAAGATCAATTATGGAGACTTTGTGCTACTATAATTATCTTTAGTTTGTGTTTTCTTTGGTTTTTGTACAAAGGATAGTGGAAAGGCTTTGAACTACTTTATCCTTTGTAGTCATATACTCTATTGTAGTTTTCAGTGGAGACTTTGGGCTGCACTTCATTCTACTTTTATATAAGTTATAAATTAGTAAGACACATAATGAAAGACTTTATGTTTTAATGGGTTTCTTGT
Source organism: Torreya grandis (assembly GCA_037957365.1). Lineage (NCBI taxonomy): Eukaryota > Viridiplantae > Streptophyta > Pinopsida > Cupressales > Taxaceae > Torreya > Torreya grandis. Next base: position 927,996 of record JARHVA010001037.1, on the reverse strand, counting down.
GGATTCAATTAATATCAAAGAAGTTTTCCTTTATTTGTGAACATTATTTTTGAAAAAAGAGAAATGGATGATATGATCTCACCCTTGAGTTAATTTTTAGTTTAGATTAGTTTGTAATAGTTTATAGGGAACCTCCCCTTGCTGAGAGGAGAGATTTATCTCATTACACTATGGCTGATATACCCATTTTGCCTTTAGTTAGTTGACAACAAAATATTCACCCAACACAATTCACACAAGAAAAGTGGACAAACTTTGTAGAAATCCTTAATCATATTAATTTTCTCAAAAGTTACAAATAGTTTTGGCTCCAAAAACTCTCTATCTCCTTTTAAAATCGGCAATATCTCTTTATATATGCAATTCATGAGGTATGCCGATCATTAATGATAAATCATATTTGTACATGTGTATAGGATAGCTATCCTTTCTGTTACATTCTAGAACAAATGACCTTTTCTAGTATATTGACCTATATGCAATGTAATTTATAAATGCACATGCCTTTACAAAGGAATATTCCTTTATAAAATATTATATAATGCTAATTATAGAAGAATATTCCTAATTTAACTAACTTTAGGATCCTAGTGTTGTTTTAGCCTTCTACCCTCCTTGCAAGATATTCATTTTATAAAGCTATTCATTGATCAGTTAGATATCAACAATAGGTCTCATGAACAATTCTCTTTCATGACTATCTAGGCTCTTGAAATCTCTATCTGCCCTTTCTAAAGCCTGCTTGAATCTATCTACTTAGATTGACAAGATGGAAGTCTCTTCAAAATCCTTCTGTTGTTGCATCATGCATTTGATGGCACCCTAAAATTGATTAGATTGGGTTTATTCTAGCCTTAATTAGTCTTTTTTAAAGATAGGAACCTCACCAGGCCTCTATCCTACCACTGGAGTTAAACCATTGAATGGTTCCACTTTTTGAAAGGTGAATTCCTCTTCAACAATCATGGTCTTCCTTTCTATCACTCTTTTCAAGCTGGTGGTCTCTAGATTAAATTAAACCCTACTAATGATTGATTCACTTTTAGAGTTGGGGTTTCTATTTTTGCTCCACTTGATGCTCCTTGGGAATCCATTCTTTTCTCATCTTTTTGGTAATGGTGGGTTTCTCCTCAATGGTCCATAAATGTTTGGACCAGTTGTTTTCTTTGGTGCTTATGGCTGTGGCATCAAACTAAATATCTTTGAAAACCCCTCCATCTATATTTGAGGTCAAATAAATTTACACATCTTCTCTTGAAACTCCTTTGCAAGTTTCCATGGCCATGAGTTTGTTCAAATTTCCTGTTAGTGGTCAACAATTCTATTCTAGATTGAATTATCTTTGCATAAGTGATATTTCAATTTCTTTGGCTTGATTATAAAGGGCACAAAGTCACATCAATGTTTTTGTACTTAAAAAGGATTTCCTAAATTTTTTTATAGTGCTTTAATGGTAGAAACTATTTAAACTTATGTGATCTTCATGACTTAGATCCCAATTGGATTACATACTTATACCCTTACATTTATTGAGTCTAAAAAATCTTATGTGGCTCTGATGTGGCATCACCATGAAATCCCTATGAATTTTTCATGGCATTTTTCTCATTAAAATTTAAAAAGTGACTGTTGTATTTTGAAAAATTCCACCTTGATCTCGCATCATTGGATTTTCTTTACTTGAGTCAATGTGGTTGGTCGATCTCAATCTGAATGATTGAATGCTATTAACCACTTGCTACATTCCCCATAGTTATGACACTTTTCACTTCTAGTCTCACTCTAAGCTTTGTTGAAATTTTAATGTTGATCTTCCACCTTTGATCTCATTTACATGAATCAATTGTGCTTCATTGATCTTGATCTGCTTAAATAATGCCTCCTACTCCATGGACCATTTATCAAAATGTGTATGCTCATATGTATACCATTGATCTGATAAAAATGATTGAGCTTTAACTTAAGGCTCATGTTTATGCCACATGTCATATCTACATTCATCCTCAAGATTCCTAAATTTTTAACATTTTCTATGGACCATCTGATCATCTTCGCCTAAGTAAATTTTCTCCATTGGATCTCGATCTGCAAGGTTGAATGTTATTAGTTTTATAGTGTTCTTTAGCTATGTGTGTGAAACTTTTTACCCTTTCACTTATCCTAGGGATTAATTTAAGTCTTGACTCAATACACATCATTAGATCAATTTTTCTTGAGAAAATTTATACCATTGATCTTTGGAAGATTCTCAAACTTTATCTTAGGGCTATGGTTTAATTAATTATGTTTGCACAAATTATTCCCATGTAAATTGTTCCCCTACAAATTTGAATTTAATTCAAAATGGACCTAGGTTAAAACATTATACTAGGGTTTTAAAAATAGATTCAATTAATCTTTAATAGGTGAAAGGATAGTAAAATATCAATTTAATCATTGAAGCATAAAACCCTAAGCATGTTCATTCCCAAATGAGATTCCATTGAACCTGTAATATAGAAACATAATAAAAAGTTATTAATAACATTAGAAGGGGTAAAACCATGATCACATGAAAGCATGATAATTAATGCAAATGAAAACTAAGTATAGATGATCTTTAAATAAAGACAATGTGCAAACATATTAATGGTACTATGATCAAGTGAATTTTCAATTTTAATGTACAATTTGAAACAAGGGTCCCTATTTTTTAGAAATAATGGTATGTTGACCTCAAAAATGTGCATGATTCAATCACACTCACTATAAAAATATTCATGTATTGTAAAATAATGGTCTTGTTGGCATGCCTATATTACCTGTAAAATTAGATGAAAAGTGTGAAGCCTGCATCTTGACTAGACATGCAAGAGAACCATTCCTAAATTCACAAACATCATATGGAGATCTCCTTATGAAGGTTTTAGGGTTGTATAAATAGATGAATATGTTGAAGTCAATCCCCAGAGTTATCTCATCACACTCCACACAACACCAATATGGCATTCAAGCATGGCCAAGGTTGATCAAATGGTTTCATACTGTACACAGAGTTATAATCTTGAGGAATAATTTGGAGAAGATTTGAAGAGTTGAAGATGTTATAAAAATAATCTAACCTAAAAATTTGGTACAGAGGGTCCTCATGACCCAAACTATGACTTTATATTTCTATTTCACCCATATAATAAGGGAAATGAGATGTCTATATTTAGTGGTATCAACCAAATTTATTTAATCTTTAGATGCCAATTTGATATTTTGATCTATGGACATGTTAAGAGGCTTAAAATCTTCCATTTCAAATTTGTTCATAATGTCACTAATGCAAAAAATATAAAGAAATAATTTGGTTTTTGAATTATTTCACTACCTAAATAGTAATGAAATACCCCAAATCAATCATTTTAATGCTTTTCATAAACTCCAATTTGAACTTTGTAGTGTACCATTCATTGTTCCTTATGATGAGAAAATCATAAAAATACACGACCATAAATAAAACTATTTTGACAAAATGATTTGCATCTTCAAACTCAAAACATTTGAAGTTCATGTTCATGATATGTTTAGCTAGTTTTTCATATCATGTTTGAGGGGCTTGTTTTAAACCATACAATGATTTTTCTAGTTTGCACACCTTGTGCTCTTATCTGTTTACTACAAAAAATTTAGGTTGTGTCATGTACGTAGTTTCCTTGAGGTCACCATTCAAGAATATATTTTTTGACATCTATTTAGTGAAATTTCCATCCATTGTGAGCTACCATAGGTAACATGGTTTGAATGCTAGTCCATTTTGTTCTAGGTTCAAATGTTTAATTATATTTAATTCCTTATTTTTTGATATATCCCTTTATGGCAAGCCTTGATTTGTGCTTATCAAGTGAGCCATCATCCTTGTATTTGTTGTGGTAGACCCACTTACAACCAATATATTTACATCAATATGGAGGATCAACCAATTTCCAAGTACCATTTTTAAAAAATTCATTATACTTATGTTTCATTACTTTTATTCAAGATTTAAAATTCTTAGCCTATTTGAAAGATGTTGGTTCTAAATAAAATGCAAAATTGAGTTCTTCTTCTATAAAATCATTGACAGTGAGATTTTAAAATCTATCTTGAATTTATTGAAGGGACTTGTCTGATTGTGATGTGACTATATGTGCACTTTTTGTGATTTTTTTCCCAACTTCACTAGGTTTCACATCATTAAATATTTGAGTAGGCCACTTTGGCATGTTTTTCTATGTTTTATGTGCTTTAAATTCATCTTCTAAAGTTCCATCAATTTTTTCCCTCTATTCAGGTGGCACCTATCCATTGTCTAATGAATTCTCACTCTCTCCTTTAGGAGGAGTTCAATCTCATGTGTGTCCCCACTCATTATTTGGAACATCCAAATCACTCTATCTATAGACATCAAACTTTTCATACTTGTTAAGTCGAATAAAATTTTGATCAATGTAATCTTTTTCCTTTAAAATATCACGGAAGATAGCTTCTCTTGCAACAAGAAACTTATTCTATTTCTTTTCATATAGCTTGTATGCCTTAGAGGATTCATGATATCCCAAATGGATGCATTTTCAACTCCTATGGTCTAACTTATTTATTTTCTCTTTTGGAATTAATGTGTGTCAAGTCGATATAAAATTTTGAATAAGTCACACTAAAGGTATATGACCACACCACAACTCATACAAATTCATGGATTCAAGAGTTGTTGATGGTAACCTATTGTAGAGGTATACTATTGTTTTAGCTACTTTAACTTAAAAGTGTAGATTTACTCTTTTGTAGTACAACATTACATGCACCATATTAATCATAGTTCTATTCATTATTTCTACAAATCCATTTTATTGTGAAATGTAAGTAACTATGAGATGATGTTTGATACCATTTTTCTCAAGATATAATTCAAACTTATTTGAAGTGAATTCACCACCATTGTTTATCCTAAGTGTCTTTATGCAAGTTTGAGCTTCATTTTCAATCATGGTTCAAACCTTTTAAAAAGTCTCGAAGGCTTATGATTTTTTCTTCATAAAGTATATCCAAGTCATGCTATTGTAGTGATCAATGAAAAACATGAATTACTTATGACAACCAATGGAGAGGATTGAAAGAGAACACAAGTCTGATCTTTATGACCACAACTCAATCATATATATCATTTGTAGATGGTGTCCTCTCAATATTAATTCAATAACCTAGGTTTAGTCATTGGGTATACATAAAAAGGGTTCCTCAAATATCTTAAAGGAACACATAACTTTGTGCTAAAATACTCCAAGGTAGGAGACTTAAAATTAGTTGTCTATTTAGATTCTAACTATCTTGATGATCATGAAGATGGAAATTTCACCTTGAGTTTTCTAATGTATTTAGGAATAATAGTTGTTAATTAGAAATCCAAGAAGAAATGAATGTTGTTAATTTCTTCAATAGAATCAAAATATATGGCCACTTTAGAGGTAACTAGAGAGATATTGTGGCTTAGAAGGGTTATTTCAAATTTTTAGGAGTAACAGGTTTTATCAACACCTTTAATGGTTGACAACACTTATATAATCCATATTGTAAAGAATCCAATATTTCATAACTGAACCAAGCATATTTCATCTTATTTGGCACTATGTGAGATATGAAGTGTCAAATTACAACATTGCTTAACAATATAGTAATTAGTAGACATCCTAACAAAAGCACTTGTATGAGATTTTTTTTAAAAGTTCAGAGGAATGTTTGGTCTAAAAAAGACCCCTATAGATTAATGGGGGATTTAACAACATTATATGTAATTTTCAATACTAGGTGTCTTTTGTCTCGTTAGGTTGTATTTGTCTTATTCAACAAGTTATTTTTCATTCCCATAGGAAAATGAAGAGTCACATTGGGAATGTGAAATGAACAACCATTTTGGCTTTTATATTGTAATGTTTGCTCTCATTCAAACCTAAATTGTGAAATAGAATTTCATGTGTATTTTGAATATAATCCAGTCTATCATAAATTTATTATTATATTTACAAGGAAAATTTAGGAAATTAGATGTTGCATGGCTCAACTTATAGATAAAATGAATCCTTTTACATGATTATTTAAAAAGGTTAGAAATTTTTAATGGGATGAAAATTGTCAAAAACATTTTGAGGATATGAAATATTATTTACTGTAACCACCTATTCTAATGCCATCTATTCCTAATATAACCTTATTATTATAAATTTCTACTACAAATCATGCCTTAGGGCCTCTTTTAGTATAATATGATGATGATCATAGGGAATGTGGAGTCTCTTATGTTAGTTGTTCTTTTGTTAATGTTTAACCCTAAAATGAAATGAGTGGGGATAGGGTTAAGAATATGAGAATAGTTCAAGCACAAGGGTGATAAACTAATTTATAACAAGCCAATTAATTAAAAACTTAGATAAATGAATATTATTAATTATAATACTATGATAGTTTGAATATAAAAAGTACCAAATTTGAAAAATGTTCAATTAATTACAATATCAAAGATAAATGATACTTTTTTACCAGGTGACCTGGAAATGTTACTTTTTACCAGTCGACCCAGTCCTCAAAACCAATTAAAACCTTTTTACTAGTCAAATTAAAAAATATAGAGAATAATGGGTGGACCATGATGGAGAAAAATAAAAATGGTAGAAGATCAGAGGTTTAGTTCTTTAGCATGAATCTTAATCATGGGGGGCCTATGAAAGGTTGGATAAAGAACCCAACTTGAGCTCAACCCAAGTGGGTTCCTATACTTTAACTGAAGATAAATAAGGTCATTGAAGATTGGTAGATGACCCATGTTCTATTTTATGGTACCTTCTACTAATTGGTTTTAGTCTTGTGTTCATTGGCTTAGTTCTTATTAGTAGTCATCCATGGACTACCTATTGGTTTTTTATTTTGTTTGGGACTTTTGGTAGGTCTCTATGTTTCTATGGTACTATTGTGTTTTGTGGAATAAATTTTTTATTGAAGACTTTTTATTTATAGTTGATCTCTTGTTGTAGGTTGTTTGGTATTTTTAGTAAGCTTTGGTTTAGCTATATTTTGGTTATTGTATCCCTCATGAATCATCAATTATGGCATCTCATTTGAGATTAATTTCTATATCTTTTGTATTAATGTTTTTAGGTCTTCCCAAAACATTTATTTTTTACCCTATAAAATAAAAAAGATAAATGATACTTAGATAGGTTTATTATATGTAAGTAGATTTAGACTCAAAACAAATGGAAAGTATGTAGGAATAGTATTCTAAATAAACTACCATATTCTATAAATATACTTCTATATCTATAGACACTACCATTATATTTGAATATTAACATTGATGCTAGTTTTTGATTATGATGCAGGTGTCTAGTATAAAATAATGATTGGATCTTGATGTGAAAAAATTCATTATTCTAGGTTTTATATAATATTTCTCCTAATATATTTAATTTTGGGATACATGTTGTCATTGTTTGCTAATTTACCAAACCCTATATCTTCACCCTTATAATGAGTTTCCCAAAAAAGGGTTAATGGGATCATGGTGTCAAACTATCCTAAATGGCCCCACTAATACTTAGTGTTTCCTACATAGCTAATACTCCAAGGAGGGCCTCAGAATTATGTATTTATCCACTATGTGTGGGAGTGTGTGTGCATAAGGTTCCAATATACAATATGAATATGCATACAATGATCTAACTTGTAACTTGAAAAATATCCTTCATGGGATACTTTGAAAGATTCATACCTTTTTTATGACTACTCCTATAACTGATAAATAAATAAGGATGAATAGGGTAGAATAAATTAGTTGTGAAATGGATTTAATGAGCCTTAGTAGGTGCTTGCTTGGTATTTACTATATGAGGAATGAGAAGGCTTAGAATTATATTTATACCACACCTTTTGAAAATATCTAGTGGTAGGGTTAACTAATAAAAATAAAATGACTCATAGGTTTCAAAACATCTCAAATTTGGATGAATTTTGGTAATTGGACACTAGATAAGGATCTAAACACCTCTGTTAATAGTAGTGTCCCTTTATGGCTAGTAGTGTCCAAAAGGCTAGAAAATAGGTTTAAGTTTGAAATAGATAGTGAAGGATGTTTATCAAGTTTTAAGCTTTCTATGTAGTGAAGAAGGCCTAGGTCATCATAATGTTATGGATCAGATTAAGAGATAAGCATTTAGGCACATTGAGATAGAAAAAGTGAGCCTTTCAATAATAGGGAAGTCTAGAACTGAAGGGTAGTGCTATGATTGACATTTTTTAAATTACATTAGTTTTTCTAACACAAAATTTATGAAAGTATATGCTAAATAATGAATGCATGTTATAAAAAAACTAGATCCTCTCATATTTATAATGTCTAAATAAAAAATTTAGGACAAATTGATAAATGGGTCATGCTACTCACATAATTTGAGTTAAAATTTATTTCACAAAAATCACTATAAAGACAAGTTATTATAGATCAACTAGCAACAAATTTGTTAACAAATATAATGCCAATTAATGATGATTTTAGAGATGATTTCACTTATCATCATGTTAATGATGACATTTAGACAAATTAATTTGATGGATCTAAATGTGCCATAGGTTATAGTGTTGGTATTGCTTTCATTACACCTCAATTAAAACCTATGCCATTTGCATACAAATAACATAACATAGTATAAAACACTAATATTGGGTGTATACATAACATGAACATTACAAATAAAATCCTTACGAGTATATAGATATTCTAAATTAGTGCTTACTAATTTATTAGACATAAATTAAACAAAAAAAAAAGATAATCCCATATAAAGAGTTGGTACAACAATTAATGGCACATTTTAAATATTTTTTATAGAAAACATCCATTGAAAGGAAAATCAACATGAAAATGTGATGGTTATTAAAGATTCATTAATTAATAATGATATTAATATAATTATGTTATTTTTACTATCTAATAGTTACAACAATCATTTATAATTAAAACACAAGTACTAGCAGTTACTCAAACCAAAGTTAATTTAGAATGGTAAAATGCATATAAAGACCCAATATTTAAAAATGTTACATTTAATGGAAAAAAATTATAATTTAAATGTACACATGTTCTTCTTGGGCCTTTATTCAAAACATCACTTGACATTCAATTACTTATATTCTTAAATCATGAAGAAGCTAAATTAGTGATACCTAAAGTTCATGATAGTGTATGTGCTGGTCATTTTAGTGACACAAACATATCTCAAAAATTATTATGATAAGGTTGATATTGGCCCACAATGGAACAATAATTTCATGAACATGCAAAACTTTATCCACAATGTCAAAAGCATATTAACTTTAATCATGATTTATCATATGAATTACAACCTATTGTGTCACCTTGGCCATTTTCCCTCTAGAGTTTTGATTTAATCAGCCAAATAAATCCATAATTATCTAATGGTCATAAATTCATCATTAATATGACATAATGCTTCACAAATGGGTTGAGGCCATATCCTTACAGTTCACTATAGGTGAAGATATCTATCACTTTTTAATGACACATTATTTCAAGATTTGGACTTACATCAACTATTGTTATAATTAATGGATCATATTTAAAAAAAATAAAACAACTTTGTGTAAAATACATAATCTATCATACATTTTATATAACATATTATCCACAAAGTAATGGTAAAGAAAAAGTTACAAATAAAAATATTTTTAATATTTTAAGAAAAATAGTTGCAAAATATGTAACAAATTAGTACAATAAATTATTTACACACTTTGGGATATCACATAAATGTGTTTACATCAATAAAGGCTCCACCATATTCTCTTGTCTATGGTAAAAAAGTAGTTTTTCCAATTGAATTATAAATTCCTTCCTTGTGAGTCTCTCTAAAAGATAAAATCAAAGATAATTAATATTGGGAAAGTCATTACATAAATTGTAAATATTTGATAGTAAGTATATTCAAGATTTTGAACATATTAAAGTCTATCAATATTTATTCAATTATGCATATAGTAAAAAGGTTCACAACTAAGAATTTTAAGTGGCGAACTAGTGTTAAAATAAAAGTAGAAAAATACAAATGTGGATAAAAAATTAAATAAATTTCAAACCCAATTAGTTGGGTCCATTTGTGATTATAGAGAAAGTACGTAAATATGCTTATCAACTAGCTAACAATATGGAAAACTAGTGAAAAAACCTATGAATATCATACACTTACACAAATACTATACTTATAATTGATCACTCATAACATTTGATTGCACATAGCTTCTTAATTATCTCACCATGTTATTCCTCTATTTTATTTCACATGTGATTGTATTTATCATTTATTCTAATCTCTTGGCTCTTGATAACTTTTTGGCCTCTTAGATCTTCCTTTTCACCATCCCATATCTAAATAGTCCAAAACATTGATCTATTATGCCATATCCTACCATTTATTTCTCTATTTTCATTATCCACACTTATAAAATTATATTTTATGACAAAGATAAAATCAACCAGTAAAGTAAATAATTGACTACTACTACTATCCTCAATTGGTCAATCTTTTCTTATGAAAAATTTCATAGATAAATCAAAATTTGAGCACACAAGACCTTAATATTAGGACTTTTTAGATATTTCACCTAGTCATAGTATACAAAAAATACTTATACATGTAGAATCTCTCTTTTCCTGTGCTATGTTTCTCGTACAATTTACATACTTTGACAAATGTATATTTGATGAAATTAAGATCTCAATTAATCCTTTGAATATCTAGTTTCTTTTAGTGTTTTCAAATTTATAAATCACGCATATAATGGGGGCATATTGCTTTTACATGTCCATGTAATCATTTCTAGTGCATATTTCACATTGATACATGTTTTGGATTATTTAGATCCTTCCCTTTTCTTCTAATTTCAAACCCTTAGTTATTGCTAGTTTATGTGGTTCTACTTTTAAAATGTAAAAAAATATGAAAAAAATTCAAATATTAATTTTTTTTTTTGAAATAATCTAAAATTAGGACCTAATCATGATTAGATATCTAGTTCACATCACTAACATATGTTATTTATCTCATGACTAGTAGTTAACATACTCTTTTTATGTCACACATGTATTTCAATGGTATTCATGCTTTTATGCACACCATATAGATCTCACATGGACTAAGATGTTGGACTTGCCTCTATATAATATCCTTGTTATACTGTGGCCATATTTTCCACATGCTAAAATATTTATATGTGCTATCATTATTTAAATCCTATATTACTGAGCTATACACACTTTTACAAATGTCTTTCTAACATTTTTATCCTACATTGTATACATGGATATGTTATTTGCTAATATATGATCACATTACATATGCATGGTTTAGATTATAGTTCTACTTATATTCTCTATTGATACTATTACTTGTACATAGTTGATTATATTATTGTTAATTTATTATGTATGGTCCTTAGCCCTTGAGTGCAAATTATTTGAACATTTTTATGAGATTATTGTTAGGTATGTGAAACATTTGAGCATGTCCATTGCTTGTGGCCCTTGGCCCTTTTTTTGTGGAACATTTAAATATGTCCCTTGTTTGTGACATTATCATGTCCATTACTTATGGCCATTTAACCCTTGTTTATGAAATAATGAATATGTCCCTTTTTTTTTAAATTATCATGTCATTTGCATATGGACCTTGTACTTGTATTTTTAATCGTTACTTATATGACATTTGAACATGTTCCTTGTATGCAACCACTGGCCTTATTGTATGATATTACAACTATTATGTTTGTGTGCTTGTTAAGCTTGTTAAGTTTGATGAGTTCCATGATATATATCATGTACTAACTAATACATATGATACTAATTCTACATTCTAATACTATAATATTCATGACAAATTTCTATAATCATTGCATCATATGTTACATACATTATTAAAATGGTATACATATTAATATGTTGACATAATTTTCACATATTCTTCATTATTCAATGTTTCCATCTTATTACACATGTTACAATTATCATTTATTTTGAGATAAATGACTTTTAGGAAAGAATTCCCTTACCTTATAAGGGGGACATTTCAATGGGATTTTCATTCATGAGATAAGCCTTATTGAGAGAAAAAATATTTTTGATTTCAAAAATAGTTTAAAAGGTCCATAATGGTCAAAATTCAATCATTATCACATATTATTGGGGCATATTCCATGTATATGCACTCATATTACAAGAACAAAGCACATAATAATAAAAATTTTGGTGCACGATATCGGTTCATGCACAAACATCAAATAGAATTTAAAAATTAAACTCTACATACTATTATTTAATTTACATTTAACAATGAGGGCATGATACAATTTCATGCATACTATGTTATTTTTAAAATTTTATGGGGTGTGATACATATTTATGCCATTATTATAAATATTAAGTTTCATCTATAGACATGGTAGGATCATGGATGTTTTACATTCTCATTTTTCAAAATTTAGGGGGTGTGATACAGATTCATGCCATGCTAATAAATACTAATTTTCATCTATAGACATGGTAGGAGCATGGATGTTTTCTTATCATGTATTCAAGAATAATGTTTTACATTCTCTTCTTATCATGTATTAAGGAACAAAGGAACAAAGTGGTAATTGAATCTATAATCCATCTACAATGATTGATTTAATTAATTGCATAATGCATAACTTAAGAAGTTTAGTTCCCTCTAGCATTATTGTCTATGAATCCATTGCAAAATATAATCCATTTTATGACTTGGGGTTATAGAGGCCAAAAACAAAAATTGATGTTTTTAAATCCCTCAATGGTTTTATTTTTTATACAAGTTCAATTTAATTTGGGGTTTGATCATCCTAAAATTAATCTATTGGTTTAGCTAGGGAACCAACTTCTCCAAGTGATTCATGGGAAGAACCATTTATTCAATACTTAAGGAAAGCATCATCTCAAGAAAAATCCATAATAATAATATTGGTTTCACACATACAGGTGTAATCCTTCATTTTTATTTTCAATATTTTCAAATTCAAGTTATATTTTAGTTTTTCATTTCATATATGAGAAATAACTAATTTTATATCATTATAAGATTTTCCATGGAACACTTTCCATAATTTGGAGCTTCTCCCAAAGTTAAAGTGTGTCATACACACTTAGTTACTATTTCCCATTTACTTTAGTAATTTCATGTCTAGAATAAAGGGGGAGAAAAAATTAGTCATTCAAATTTGATCATGAATACTTTATAATGCCAAGTTTAGTCCTATTTCACTTTAATTGACTTGATCACTCAGTCTAGGCCTATTTTTATACCTCACCCTATCCTAAAAACATATATAGACTTATTTATTTTTCAAATTTATATCTATCACCTAAAAAAATCTTTTAAATATTTAAAATGCCTTTAAGCATCTATACATACATCCCTAGACCTAGAAGTTACATATTTCCCTTCAGGACAAAAATGCCTTGTAGGGAACAATAGTGGAAAACATTCTTGTCCCCTATGGGATATTCCTATCCTTAGCTCTTTTAATGGTCACTTTTTTACATTTGGACCCTATTCTACCACTTAGAAATTTCAATACAAAGGCACACTTACACCACTACACATTGAATAAGCTTCCTTATTATTCCAAATATTTATTCCAATCATTTGAATTATTTGTTAGCAAAGTTATAAGCTTGCTTTATCTAAGCCAAAGCAAAAAATGATCAAATATTCAAGTCATCTCGAGATGAATTCATATAGTCAAAGGAACACAACTAAACAAAGAAATATAGGTGGACTTTATTTCCATCTTTAGAGTATTAGGTATGTAGGAATAATTCTATCATCATGGGAGTGATTGGGATCAACTTAGCCTATTACACTCCCATATTTTTATTAATAGGTTTTAATTTATTGTAACCCCTATCAAGGTTTCAAATTTGAAGATGTTATTTTTAGGTCTTCTACACACATCCAAAGGTCAAATATCTACAAATAGGCATGATTTATGTTATTGTAAATTATTTTGACCAAGGTTTCTTTATTTTCAGCAAAGGACAAGATTAACCAACTCAGGAAAATAATGACAATTGATTATGTCTAAAGTTGGATGATTTTGCCTTTCATCAGTTTAGTCTTAGTATCTAAGCACTTGAAAAATCAATATATATATATATATATATATATATATATATATATATATATATATATATATATATATATATATATATATATATCAATTATTATTTAGTTTCACACAATAATCACACAAATAGTAAATATCTAAGGTTTCTATTTTATTTATGGTTAATCTTTTTTCATTTTATTACAATTTGTTAAATTTAGTATTTTACTTGTCATAAGTTGATTTACAACATTCTAATTTTTTCATGAACTAAGGTTAATCATCTCATTAATTCAAAATTATGATAAAACACATTTATACATAGATACAAATTCTACATTTATCAATGGGGCATGATACATATTCATGAATGATTTACTATTTTTAAAAATTTAGGGGTCATGATACAGATTCATCTCATGCTTTCAATACTACTTACTATATGCAAACATGGTAATAGTGATGCAGGAGCATCTACAATAGCACCATGGAGGACTAGTTGCAAATGCAAATGAAATTCTAGTATGAAATTTCAAATTCTGGTTTTCCCTCCAAATTGTGTTAGATTTCAAAATTTCACCTTGAAAGTAAATGTAATTGTCAAAAGTGAAAAGTGAAAAGGTAAAAAGTGATTGTTGGGTTGTTAAGGAAATCAGGGAGAAATGGTTGAAAATATTTTCAACCTTAGCATATTGTTAAAGATTTAAAACTATATTTTGTTTTTCCTTAAGTCCAAAATTGGGCGTAGAGGTTAGAGAAGAGAATAGAAAAGAAAATTCATAAAAAGAGGACAGGGAAGTACGTAAAAAGGGGAGGAGAGGAAGGTAGAGAAGAGAAAAAGGAGGAGGATCTCCAAGAGGGAGAAGAGAGAGTCACGAAGGCCATTTAGCCTGTATTATTCTATTTTAACCATGGTGACAGAAAGATGACATGAATGTAGGAGTAGGAGTGATGTTTGCATATCAATCATAATATATTTTGTGTCTAAATCTATGTATGTTTAGTTGGGTGACTATCTATTTGAACTAGGTGTGAATGACTACGTAGACGTGGCTTTTATTCTTTGTTAGATTAGGGGATTTGGGTCTCGATCTGAGAGCTGTTCGTGATGTTTTTGTGTTTTTTGTTTCGAAGTCCAGCAGATTGCGCAACTTTCATATCGTGGATTTTTCCTTCATTTTAAACAAGGCTTGCATCTTGTATGGAGATATTCAAACCTGCTTCTACCCCTAGTTTAGACATCAAAGAGCTAACAGCAGCTACCTTTGCTGCAGGATCGAGGTCATACCTCTGTATTAGCTACTGAGTCAAGTAATAGTTTGTCTGCTCCTTAAGTTCATCAATTATAGCCCTCCTTTTAGCACGTAATATTTCAAGTGTCTTTTGATCCTTATTATCACGCATGTGGAAATAACTAGCAAATGTAGAATACATAATGACAGATATCCCTGGCAAGGCAAAGACAGGTAGTATCAAAAGATTCAGTTCTTACCTTCAGCTAGGTACACAGAGTTCCTAGTGAATCGTGCACATGAAAACATGTAATTGAAATTGGTATGCTTTGTTATATTATTCTGGTTCTATGAAGTTGTCTGCTAGGGCCTTGTAGTTTTATTTGGAGGGACTGCATTTTCCTTGAGATGCAAGGCATCTATCATTCTTGATGAGGATTATAAAGGCTTGTGGGGAAATGATAGTGAATGGTTTAATGAGACTACTCTTCTGAACAAAGGGCAAGTTGTTGAATTTGATGGCTACATGAGGGTGGTAGTAGACACTGACATTTTTTTATAGGGAAAAGACTCGTGTGGAGACCTTTTATAACTTGACAAAGGATTGTAAGGATGGAATCAATACATGCTAACTTTGATGTCTAGAGATTTGAGAGACACGATGTAGGTGCTAAGTGAAAGATGCAGAAGGTTGCAGTAGAACTAGGTGAAAATACATAGGCCGTAGGGATGTTCCAGTCTCGAATAGGGGCGTTCTTGTATACTAAGTAGAAATATGGGTGTGTGAAAATAAGTCTATCACGAGATGGGTAGGTGATATTGTGGATTTCAAGCAGCATTTGAAGAGCAAGGCTAGCCTATGAGTGCGTTTGCCATCGGCACTTTTGTTCTGCAGGTATTTTGTTTTTGAGGCATGCACAAGATATACATGGTTCATTTTATATAATTGTTTTTAAATAATGCCTTGAGATAGGCTTAAGTAATTCTGTTGTAGACTATAAGCAATTATGTTGTATTGGTCTCAAAGAATTAAGAGTTAGTTGCTAGATTTACTAGGCATTCTTGTCGTTGGCCTACCACCTGTACTGTGGAATGATGCTGCAATTTCATATAAATCTTCATTTGTATGTGGAATTATGTTTGAAATCCTTCGATACAGTTTTCTCAATGGACTATGATATCACAGCCAATGGGTGAATAAAATGATTGTTTTGAATATTTGAATTCCCTTGATTTGAATAGAGAGTGGCAGAACATGCAGAACCTTGAAAAATAGCCCTGTTTGTGTATTGATGTTTCAACACATCAATTTGGTATCAGAGCTAGTAAGCTCCTGAAAAAAAAAAAAAAAAAAAAGGGGGAAAATTTTTGTACCCTTCTAATCAATTTTTGTAGAGATAAAATTGCAGTGATTGAAGCAAATGAAGAAGTTGCAAGTTCAAGGTAGTGAAGCCATTGAGGCTTAAGAGGAGAAGAAGCCAAGGAAGGCTTAGTGAAGAGCTAAGAGAAGCTCAAAAGTAAGTGAGCAAGTGAATGCTCAAGAGGAAGATCCAAAGCAAGGATTGAGAAGAGGATCAAAAGACTAAGATGCAAAAGGCCTAGGTGAGATCAAAGGAGATTTTCAAAAGACCAGTCAAGGAGAAAACGCTTGGGTTAGACAAGGGATCAAGAGACCAAGGTGGAAAAGACTTGGGTGAAGATCTCAGAAATGGAAGTACTGTTGAAGGCACTATAGAAGAACAAGGTACATGAGGGCACCAAAAAGAAAGCAAGCATCAAAGGTATGACTAATGTTGACTTTGATAAAGAAATTGCTAGTTTGTGGAAATATTTAGCTAAGATTAAAAGCATGTTTGAGTCTAGGATGCAATCAAATGAGAAAGTGTGGGTATGACCAATGAAGAAGAGGATGAAGTGGCCAATTGATCTCCTAATGAAAAGGAGAAGAAGGCAAAGTGAGATTTCCATGAAGAGAGAAGCCCATAGAGGCTTGAAGAAGATAAGAGGTTGCCAAGTGAGCAACAAGAGAAAGAGGTGGAGAAGAAGGTACTCATTGTGGAGAACAAGAGAAGAGAAGAAAGAAAAGATGAAGTGCCAGGAAGAGCACTTGAAAAGATAAGAGTGTTGGTGAAGAGAACACTCATGGAAACATTATGGTCTCTTGTTTTTATTTCTAATATTGTCTTTGAGTGGGTAAATGCAGGTATGACCAGCCTTATAAAGGTCAAGAGAAAGGCCTTGAAGAATGAAGAGATTGGTGCAAGAAGAGACACCGAGTACACAAGTGAATGTGTAAGAAAGAGAAGTGAATTTGCTGTTGTTGATAAAGAAGAAGAGATGCATTGGTTAATGCATAAGGAAGGTGTTGAGAAACCCCTACAAGCAAGAGAAGAGATGGAAGATGAGGATGAATTCCATGATGCCATTGAATGCCAAGAAGAAGAAAGAAAACAGCCAAGCACAAAGGAAGAAGAAAGGACAGATAATCAAGAAGCTATGCAAGTCAAAGAACTAATGGAGCAACCCGTTAAGGAGGTAAAGGTGAGTTCAAAAACTGATTTGTCTTATAAGCATGGAATTGTTGATATGCATGTTAAAGAAGCAAAGAGAAAGGTAAAGTTTCCAATTAACCATGGATATGTGATGCCTAAATGGTGGAAGAAGCAAACTCCCAAGCAAGAGGAAGTGCTGGTACAAAAGCATGGATGCAAGATGCCTACATGGTTTGAGAAGACAAATGATAAGAAGGAGAAACAAGTATGGGTGCCTAAGAAGGCAAAGAGAGAAGATGTGAGTGTTGAAGCAACAACACTAAGAAGTCAATGGAAGAGGATTGAAGGTGATTCCAGCAGCCAAGAGAATGAAGATGAGAAAGAAAACTTCTCAAAGAATAATGAGGTAGAGCATGAAGATAGAAAAGGTAAGTCAATTGCTTGCAATGAATGGGATAATGATGTTTTTGAATCATTTAATGATATTTTTATGGAAAATGAAGTATGGAAATTGTCTATGAAGACTAATATGCAGCAAGGAGAGAATTCCAAATGGATGGAGGATGAGGAAAGGAGAAAGTATGCCATAGAACAAACAAGATGGCTTCAAGCAGAGATTGAAGAAAGCAAGGAGACAAAAGGTATGAATACTGCAATTGTATTTGATAAGTATATTGATGTTAATGAAGAAGTTGGTTTATGTGAAGACAAGCTAAGAAAAGATGAGATAAGAAGTAAAGGGAAAGTAATCCTTGTGAGTGATCAGCCCAAGTTTGATGAAGAGAATGGTGAGATAGATGAGATCTCACTAAAGAAAGAGTTGAATATGTTGGAGGAGCTATTTGGTAATTCAAGAGAGATGAAGGAAGGTATAAGCCATGGTGAAGACACCATTAGGAAGAGTGAAGCAAGAAGAGAGCAGAAGAGTGAAGAGACAAGGGTAGTTTTGGTCAAAGAACAAGAATGTGAAGGCAGCCAAGAGGCTTCATGGCCTCAAATGTTTTCTACTAAGGTGGCTTTGAATGTTTTGTATGTAGGTATGAAGGTTGTTGAATTAAATGACATACATGAGTCCTTGGAGAAGCTCATGACACAAGAAGAAGAAAAAGAAGATCTAGAAGATGTGTATGAAGATGAAGAAGCATGGAAGTGGGAGATGGCAGCTGAGAAAGAGATGAGGGAAGAACATACTAGAAGAGGAATAATAGCAAGATGAAAGACAAAGACCATCAAAAACAAAAACAAGCATTGGCATTGACAACAAGACCTTGGGATCTAGGTATACAAGTGAAGACTAAAGTGAGGAGGAAGCATGACATTTGAACTAAGGTTCAAATCTTTTCTAGAGGGAGAGTATGATGCAGGAGCATCTACAATAGCACCATGGAGGACTAGTTGCAAATGCAAATGAAATTCTAGTGTAAAATTTCAAATTCTAGTTTTCCCTCCAAATTGTGTTAGATTTCAAATTTTCACCTTGAAAGTAAATTAATTGTCAAAAGTGAAAAGTGAAAAGGTAAAAAGTGATTGTTGGGCTGTTGAGGAAATCAGGGAGAAATGGTTGAAAATATTTTCAACCTTAGCATATTGTTAAAGATTAAAAACTATATTTTGTTTTACCTTAAACCCAAAATTGGGTGTAGAGGTTAGAGAAGAGAATAGAAAAGAAAATTCATAAAAAGAGGACAAGGAAGTACGTAAAAAGGGGAGGAGAGGAAGGTAGAGAAGAGAAAAAGGAGGAGGATCTCCAGGAGGGAGAAGAGAGAGTCACGAAGGCCATTTAGCCTGTATTATTATGTTTTAACCATGGTGACAAAAAGATGACATGAATGCAGGAGTAGGAGTGATGTTTGCATATCAATCATAATATATTTTGTGTCTAAATCTATGTATGTTTAGTTGGGTGATTGTCTATTTGAACTAGGTGTGAATGACTACGTAGACATGGCTTTTATTCTTTGTTAGATTAGGGGATTTGGGTCTCGATCTGAGAGCTGTTCATGATGTTTTTGTGTTTTTTGTTTAGAAGTCCAGCAAATTGTGCAACTTCCATATCATGGCTTTTTCTTTCATTTTGAACAAGGCTTGCATCTTGTATGGAGATATTCAAACCTACTTCTACCCCTAGTTTAGACATCAAAGAGCTAGCAGCAGCTGCCTTTGCTGGAGGATTGAGGTCATACCTCTGTATTAGCTGCTGAGTCAAGTAATAGTTTGTATGCTCCTTAAGTTCATCAATTGTAGCCCTCCTTTTAGCACGTAATCTTTCAAGTGTCTTTTGATCTTTATTATCACACATGTGGAAATAACTAACAAATGTAGAAAACATAATGACATATATCCCTAGTAAGGCAAAGATAGGGAGTATCAAAAGATTCAATTCTTACCTTCAGCCAAGTACGCAGAGTTCCTAGCGAATCATGCACATGCAAACATGTAATTGAAATTGGTATGCTCTGTTATATTATTCTAGTGCTATGAAGTTGTCTGCTGGGGCCTTGTAGTTTTATTTGGAGGGACTGCATTTTCCTTGAGATGCAAGGCAGCTATCATTCTTGATGAGGATTATAAAGGCTTGTGGGGAAATGATAGTGAATGGTTTAATGAGACTGCTCTTCTGAACAAAGGGCAAGCTGTTGAATTTGATGGCTACATGAGGGTGGTAGTAGACACCCACATTTTTTTATAGGGCAAAGACTCGAGTGGAGACCTTTTATAACTTGACAAAGTATTGTAAGGATGGAATAAATACATGCTAACTTTGATGTCTAGAGATTTGAGAGACATGATGTAGGTGTTAAGTGAAAGATGCAGAAGGTTGCAGTAGAACTGGGTGAAAACACACAGGCCGTAGGGACGTTCCAGTCTCAAACAGGGACGTTCTTATATACTAAGTAGATATATGGGTGTGTGAAAATAAGTATATCATGAGATGGGCAGGTGATATTCTGGATTTCAAGCAGCATTTGAAGAGCAAGGCTAGCTTGTGAGTGCATTTGCCATCGGCGCTTTTGTTCTATAGGTATTTTGTTTTTGAGGCATGCACAAGATATACATGGTTCATTTTATATAATTGTTTTTAAAGAATGCCTTGAGATAGGCTTAAGTAATTATGTTTTAGACTATAAGCAATTATGTTGTATTGGTCTCAAAGAATTAAGAGTTTGTCGCCAGATTTACTAGACATTCTTGTCGTTGGCCTACCACCTGTACTGTGGAATGATGCTGCAATTTCATATAAATCTTTATTTGTATGTGGAATTATGTTTGAAATCCTTTGATACAGTTTTCTTAATGGACTTATGATATCATAACCAATGGGTGAATAGAATGATTGTTTTGAATATTTGAATTCCCTTGATTTGAATAGAGAGTGGCAGAACATGCAGAAACTTGAAAAATAGCCCTGTTTGTGTATTGATGTTTCAGCGCATCAAAGAGTATGGATGTTATCCATTCTATTTCGATGGTGCATTTAGAAATGAAGGAAAAATTTAAATCTATAATCCATCTACATTGGTTGATTCAGTTAAAATACATAATGCATAATTTAAAGATTTAGTTATCTCTATCATTACTTCCTATAAAATAATTGTGGATTCCAACCCATTTCATGTCTCGAGGTTACAAAGACCAATAATGAAAATTGAGGTTTTTGCATCCCTTAGTGGGTTTTATTTTCTACAAAATTTCAATTCAATATGGTGCTTTATTACCCTGAAATTAACCATTGGTTCAACTAAGAAACATACTTATCCAAGTGCTTAGTGAGAAGTACCAATTCTCTAGTGTTTCAAATAATCATCATATCTAAGAAATGTTAGAAGAGCATAATAGGTTTCACACATACATGTGTACTCATTCCTTATTATTTTTAAATATTTATATATTTATGTTATATTTTATTTTTTAGTTTCACATATGAGCATTGACCACTTTTACATCATTGCAATATTTTCCATTGAACACCTTGCATGATATATAGCTTCTCCCAAAGGCAAAGTGTGTTGTATACACGTGGATGTATATTTTTTTTACTGTATCAATTTTAATTTTATAATTATGTGCTGGGGGGTGGTGAGGGGCATGGGTGGTGGATGTAATCACTCAAATTTGATGATGAATACTTGATAATGCCATTTTTGGCACTATTTTACTTTAATTTAATTGAGAACTTAATTTGAACATATTTCACCACCTCACTCTATCCTAAGCACCTATTTTTTCTTATTCCTTTCAAAATTTTAATCCCATTCCTAAAAAAATGTTTTAAACTACTAAAACCCCTATAATCATATGTATGGACATTCTTGGACCAAAAATTCACATGTTACCCTTAAGGATAAAAAAGTCTAGTATGGAAATGGTGCCATAAATTTACGTCCCATTTGGTTTTATCCTATCCTTAACCCTTCTAATGATTACTTTTCAAATTTTAATCCTCCCTTATAGTTTGGTCTATATTTTTAAGGACAAGTAGTGTGAGGATTCCCCTTTTTGTATTTATATAAAGGCACACTTAAGTCACCAATTTTATCACTTGGAAATTACAATACAAAAGCACACCTACACTATTACATGTTGAGAATAACTTCCCCATCTTACCAATTATGATTCTAATCATTTGAAGTAGTCCTAAACCAATTCAATAACATGTTTTATCAAAACTAAATCAAACATGATCAAATATTCAATCCATATCTAGATGCATTGATATATTCAAAGGATCACAAAAGAATAATAAGTGGGAGGAATACATGGGTTTGATTTCCATTTTTATAGTATATGATACATAGGTAGTGTTCAATCATCAAAGGGGTATTTTAAGGTTTTAAGTCATTTCAAACTCTATTAAGTTTTCAAATTTTAAGAAGTTTTTTAGGTCTTTCATGCACATATAAAGGTCAAATCTTAGCATATAAAAATGATTTAATTTTTCATAAACAATTATGCCTTGATTCCCTAATTTTTAGCAAATGACAAAAATGTCAAGGAAAATAGTGGCAAATATGCATATCCTAGTTTAGATGATACTTTCCCTCATTAGTTTTATCTCTAGTTTTTGTGAAACTTATAGAATTAGTCCCTGTTATTTAGTCTAACCATTTTTTCAGTTTCAAATATTTATATCTTAGACAATAAATAGCTAATATTTTATTTTATTCATAGTTAGCCTTTTTTCAGTCAATTGTACTTTGTCAAGTTTAGTGTTTTTATTTCATTATGGTTAATCATAACATTAATTACAAATTATAATAAAAAAATTAAAAATTGAAGGCTTATAAAAAATTAATAAAATTGATTGTATGTGTAAGAAGTAGAAGAATAGCATGAACAATTAAGAAGATTTATAAAATTAGATTTTTTATTTTTGAATTATCTGAATATTTTTGAATTTTTAAGATATTTGAAAATGAAACATGCTAACCAATTGATCCATAAGATATGTGGATATTCCATTTTAAGCTTCACCAATATGGATGCTAAATAGTTAACTGATTAACAATTGGATTTATGATTGTTATGTGATGTTAAACATGTCAAAATAGAAATGTATAATTAAAAAAAATTAAATGTACAAATTTTTAAAAATGAACATGAAATAAAGGAATAATTAAATCACATAATAGACACACAAATTTATCTTTGAGAACCCAAGGTGTGAAAAACTCCAACAGGTGAGACAACTTGCACTCCCCTTCCACTGTGTTCTATAACAAGTATATAATTTTACTACCAACAATGGCCTTTAAAGATAGAATATTTAATACTCCTATATCTAACACTCATATACAAATTATATACACTTTAAATACACCTATCTATACTCAAAACCTAAGCCAATCATCTAAAATAAACATAAATAAGAAACTGAGAACCAAGACTCAAACTTGCCAAAAAAATAATGTGAATCTAAACTTCCCTTTATATCCATTCTTTCTATTTCTTACCCATTTTTAATGATTTTTAGGGACTTTATTTATGTTCTTCCATCCTTGTAAACCCTTAATAAATTGAAAATAATCATCAAGATTCAAAACTTCAAAAAAATAGTTGTACTCCCACATTCTCAGCTAGCTCCATAGTTTAACAGTTTGAAGTTTTAGACTAACTTAAAATGACTATAAATTTTGGATACTACCTGAAAATTGAGTGCCATTTTTTTCAACTTGCCTATTTTTTAGACAAGAATTCAAATATGGAATCAAAATATAATTTTGATACAAATAAAATTCTATTTTGACCCCTACAATATAAAATAATCTTTTCCCAAGAGTATGCAACTTATCGACTAATCACCATGAAGATGTCTCAATCACCCTCATATTGATTTACCTCATAAGAATGTCTGATATTTATATTTAGAGTATATTAAATTTCTTAAAATATTGTAATAATAACATAACTTATATATAATTAAGCATAGTGGAAACTTAGTACACATGACTAGTATATTAGGATCCAAGTTTGGATCATACCTCCCCAATTAGAGGATTTTAAGTCCCTAAAATATTAATAAATTATATAGTGAATAAATTTAGTTCCCCACTTATTGACCCTATATTTAACTTGGAGGTGTATATGCTGAAATAAATTATCAACCTTGTGAACTATTGAGTCCACCCTTTCATTTCCCTTGTGTGGCTCACTTCATTGTTGAGGAATACCCATATCTAAAAGTAGACATCTTGATAAAAACTAAACTTCATTATATTTATTATTATACCTTCTATGAGTATCCTTACATTCTTTTTTATCATTCAAACTAAGGAAATAAAACTTTCCACTAGCATTAAGCAACTAGTTACCTTGAGTGGAAATCACCAAAGAGGGCTTATATTTACCTTCATAGGAGGGAATGGTGTATATTTCCCCATATTTAACCAAATGGTACTAATTATACCTTCTCTTTAAAATGAAATATATAACACACATATAGGGGATACCAAAAACTATTCCATAAATGTCAACAAGTGCAACATCTACAATAACTTCATCAATGAAATGTTCATTTATTTTAAACTTGGATTCACATTGTTTGGAAACCATTATCTCTACTGCTTTTTTTACCCATCCTATTGCATAATGATTATGATGATCATATACTTCTAGCCCAAGTGTTTCCACTAGCTCTTTGCTAATTAAGTTTTATTGAGAGATAGAATAAAAAAGATCATTAACTTTGACCATATTAATTTAAACTTTGATATGTAATAGTTTATAAGGTTTACCTTTGTCTTGAGCATGATTACTATCCAAACATATATTTTTCTTCATAGAATAACAACATAGACTAGTATCCATGTCTGTATTACAATGAATATCTTCTTCTTGAAGTGATATCATGGCCTTTTTCTTATTCTTATTATTTTTAAATGGATGAAATTCTAGATGTAACTTCTAGCACTTATCTTCAGAGTGGCTATTAACATAACAATGCCCATAATGTTGTTGAGTATACTTCTTGAAAATTGTAGAAGTATCATTGACCCCATATTTCTTCTATGAAACATCATAAGATTTTGAAGAGGAATATGGACCCTTATTCTCATCCATCTTAAGATAGTGGGCCTGAGAACAAACCTCATATATGTCATTTCACTTTGAAATTAAAACAAGCCTCGTTATGTGATTATGCATCCCTCTAATGTACTTCATGAGCATATCATGATAAAATGTATCTTTTACCATTTAAACTACCTTTTTTTGAAACTCAATTTTATATACCTACACACTTTGGACTTTTTGTTGCCTCAAATATTTCCATTCAATAGACCTTTCCTATTCATAACAAATAGGATAAAATTTCCCCTTAATCAAAATTTTAAATTCATCCCATTTACTAATTTATGGTATCTCTTTAACAACCAAAGAATTAAGATAACTCTCAAACCAAGTTAGAGCATGAGTAGATAGCTTTAACCTTACAAAATAAATTTGTTTCTCTTCACTAATTTGATGTAAATTAAAGTATACTTCTAGTTGGGCTAACCAGTGATCAAGTTTATCCACATTTACCTCACCTTCATAGGGTTGAATATCAATCTATACCTCTAATTTTAATGGATGTGGAGCTTGGTTGGATTGAGGATTATCATTCTCATAGTTGGAAGCATTAAGCTCCTAACTTATATATAATTGGGCATAGTGGAAACATAGTACACATGATGAGTATACTATGATCCAAAGTTTGATCACCAGTGATCCTATCAAAATGAGATTCATAAGAATATGTAATAGTTGGTATAAATATCACATTTTATGAACAAAATATTCTATATGTGAATGAATTAGATTTTTAAAATGTACCATGTGTTGTAATAAAACTATATAGATCACTACTTGTGTAATATTGTGTAAGATGAGTAGTACTAGGAGATGATGTTTAATAATATGTTTTTTGTGATGATGTTTATTGGGAAATAAACAAAATTTGAAGTTTTTTTTGATAAAAAAAACTTAGACAAGATAATGAGTCATCCATCCTCTCCTAAAAGGAAACCTAAAAGTCTCCCCAAGGTCTATATCTATCGGGTCACAACATAATGGCTAACCCTATTGGTTAATATGAAACTGTTATAAGTCAAGGGTCCTTTCCTAGTTCTATAATTTAAAACATAGTTTTTATATTTTAATGTATAAGAGGAAATTATATATTTTTTGTTTTGTTAAAGTGGGTTTTAATCTTGTTTTAAAAAGTGAAAAAACATGCATCATTTTTCCCAACAATAAAATCAATGTTTTAAGTTTTTTTATAATTAAAATATGGCTGATTTAAAACATACATTCCATTAAAAATAAAAATTAAACAAAGAAAAATATAATAAGTAATGAAATTTTAATCGAGATAAACATTTAAATACAAATTCTACTCTAATCCCTAGTAAACCAAATTGATAAAAAAATTCAAAAGAAAGAGAGATAAAAGAGAAATAAAAGTGCCTAGTTATGATTCAACAAGTTTGAAGAAGTTGATTAAAAAGATTTGGTGAAATTTATCTTCCACTTGGTCAATATATATGTAACCAAAATAAATATGATGAATGAGTTTGAGGGAAAGTGAGCCATGAAAAATGAAAATCAACACCACCGCATTTCACCCATAGATGATGAATAAAAATTACACAACTTTTAATTGATCAAGATATCTATTTTGACTACAATAATTGAACCTAAAATAATCACCTGGTTAAATTTTTTGACAACATAATAATAACATTCAACAAATAGAGGTAAAAATTAGACTACAATGCATAAAAAAAGGATGTTTAGTCATTTCTCCTCATAATCAACAAAGAACCAACCCTTAAAATAGATTTTGGGCTCTACTTATAATATGTGTTTGGTCAATGTATGGAAAGAGTTTTCCCTCAAAAAAACACTTTTTTTACTTTATTTTCCTTATAAAATCCTAAGTGTTGTGCTCCATTTCCATTTTTACTATTAAAAGATAAAAAGAAACAAGTTAAAATTTCATGTAAAAGCAATTTTAGTAAAATGTGAAATTAAAACATGAGCATGTTTTAAATCACATAAATTTTCAAAAAAAAAAAAAAGATATCACGACATCCAAGCTGGAACCATCTTATTGGTACCATAGATGGATAAAAAAATGGATCCATGGTTTAAAATTTATTCACAAAAAACTTATCAATGGTAAAAAAACTACCCATAGACTATTTCACCCTTTTTTCCCTTAGCAAGGATAAGGGAAACCAGACCACTTTTCTCTTTTCAATATATTTTATAACTCAACTTATAAAGTCCAGTATTAAGTTTCTATACCAAGTTCCAATTATGAAAGTTCCTCACATGGAACCACTCTACACAATGAAGGAGATTCCAAGAATTAAGTGTGCATGTATGTTGAAATATGTCAAAACAAATTCCTAACATGAACATGCTGACAAGTTTTAAAATATGAAAGTTACTTAAGTGAAACTTATGTCATGATTATGAGGATGATACTACCTTTCCAACACTGTAAAAGGCATAAAAAATAGAGTTATGATTCATAAGATATAATAAAAAATATAACCACTTGTACACTCATAGATCATTTCACCCATTTTTCTCCTTGAAAGAATAAGTGGAACAAGATTCCCCAGACCATTTCACCCTTTTGGATGCTTTAGGAATTCACCTTTTTAAAGCACAAGGTCATGTTTTTTGACTAAAATATGATCATAATAAAAATTACACATATAAACAAGAAACTAAGCATGAAAAATCAAATTGGAGCTCAACTGAGTTTTAATAAGAAAGGCCAAACTCTAAAAGACCAAAGAAAAAAATAAGTCCATGATTTTAGGAGAAATTATGACATGTTATGTAAGCACCGTCAACACCTTTCTCCAATAAGCTTTATTTTGCATTGGTTGCTTTTGAGACCTTTACATATTTTTTTGAATAAAAATATTTTACTTAGGTGAAATAAATATGAATATTGTTTGTTATTTCATAGATTTATAAATGTACTATGGTGGTGGATGGGGAAGAGGTTATACAATATATTGTAGATATTACTCATATCTCATTCCTAAATTTTTATCAACTTGATTGCAATGAATGTACTTTAAGAATATATATATCATGGAAATTACCACACATATATTTGGTAATCAAAGGAATCCTAATATCATATAAAAGACCCCATTTTATGGTATATCTATAAAATGAGTAGATATTATAACAAGGCCCACTTGAAAAGGACACACAAGGTGTCCCAAAGTGGGTTGTTGTTTCCCATTAAATGTCTTGACACTTTTAGATTTTTTAGTGTATGTCATGTAGTGCATAAGCCAATGAATGAATTAGTGTCATTGTAAATGAATTATCACTTGATCCATTATCAAATAACACACTATGAATGATTTTTTGATCGATGTAATGTTGCATACATAGAACACAAAAATCAAAATCATCATCCACTATATCACTATCATCAAAAGTAATCATAGGGTATGGTGTATTAGTTTGAATAATTGTACCAATAATTCCATCTAATGGATGATCATATGACTAAGGAGGTGGATATACATTATAATTATGATTCATTTTTGAATTATCCTTATTTGTATCATGATTTAGAAAGGGAGCACTAAAAATATTCAACTTAGTATATTCATTTTGCTAAGGCTTAATTTCCTTTATAGAAGTGTCTATCTAAATTAAAAAAATTGTCAATAAGATCATGAATAAGGTGATTGAGATTGGAAAAAAATGTTATTAGAGTGACCATTATATCTATGGTAATAAAAATATGCAATATAATCAAAATATTTACATTGAGGTTTACTCATATCAACTTCTAGTGGTGGAGGTAGAGTAATAATATTTCACACAAGTAATTTTTATGAAATTTAGGAGGTGGTTATGGTAATCTATATAATTTCCTCCTTGGTTGATTTAGTAAAATAAGCTTATTACAAGGTTGATAAATATTATGAAATGTGACTTCTGTGAAATATTTAATATTTTTTAGATTATATTTGCAATATGGTTTACTTTGAGTTTGGTTGAAAAAATAGATGTAGGTGCATATTTACACTTTTTCAAACTAAGAAGCTTATATTATTCTTATTATATGATAATTATTCAAATGATTTGATTTTTTTGAAAAAAATTGACTCATGCAAAGGGGTAAGTGAATTGTTTTTGAAAATATCATGTAATTCATTATCTACCAATGTGTTAGTAATTTTGTAAAGCATGGTCTTGTAATGAAGTACATATTCACCGGTAGGCTCATTAGTTGTTTGGTTTAGCTTAGAAATTTACACATAAAAAATATTTTTGTTAATGTTGATATCAAAAAATTTAATAAATTAATTTGCTAATGGACTAAATTTTTCAACTGATTAAATAGGTAAATCATAAAACTAACACAAGGTGTAATCTTCTAGGTTTCTTTGAAACAAGATAGTTAGAAACATGTCATTGAAATCATAATCCAGACATGCCACATGAAAATGTCTAGGATGTGGTTCATGATATCTTTTACCTTCATATAATGGCAGTTTATGAGATGAGGTAAAGGATATGATGCAATGTTATGGTGATAATAAATTAAAAATTAATATTTGTGGATCCATTATCTAGATATATTTTGGTATACCTTACTCTAAATAAAACACCTTAGCATGTAAAAGTGAAATAGTTTGTACCAAATATTGTGTGGTAGGCAAGGAATGTGATGTACAATGTATAACTATCAGAGGTATTGTATGATTCCTTTTTTTAAGCAAAGGCATAAAGATCTATTTTAAGCCTTGGGTTGTCCCCAAATCCAAAGCTATATATGTATTAACAATATTAATAGTAGAAGAATGGACACCCGTGTAGGGTTGAGAATAGGTTAATTAAATTATTTGGTTCTTTATATGTGATATCATGATCATGTTTATTTTATTCTTTTCAAGCTAAAAATAACAAAGTTTCAATTTCATTAGGATGGGTATCAAGGTAATCACCAATTAGTTTACATCAACCAGCTCAAATCTATTGTTCTTAGTTGAATCAAATTCTTGGGTCTTGTCACTTTATATGGTAATAATAAGTACACCAATAGGGTGTAAAGTAAGCCTTATAGAATTTTGAATGTATAACTACTCTTATTCATATATCATGTTTGAATTTACAAAATTTTGAATTAATATTGTGTGATGTGTTTCATTTTATTACATGAGTGTTAATGTTTTCCTTATTAATGGAAGACAACATGTAATAGAAACTAGGAAATCATGAAACAAAACATGTAATAGAAACTAGGAAATCATGAAACAAAACATGCTCATCCAAATAGGCATAGAAATTTGAAAATTGAGAAAAATGGGAAGCTAAAATTTATATCCTAAAATAAAAGGTAATTTTTTGTGTATGGAGATTAGTAGTTTCCCTTGAAACCCAATGTCAAAATAATGTGATTATAGTATCATATTTTAGATTTGAGGTCAAAATAAAGTTATTTTAGTGTCAACTATTAAATATAAGGTTTAAATAAAATTATTTTAGTGTCATATTTATATCTAAGCTCATAAGAAAAAAATTAGTGTCAAATATTCATGAATTTATCCAAATCCTAGGATAAAAATGTTGAAACAATGCTCAAATAAAAGTGGGTTCACTAATATTTTTTATCACAATTTTGAATTAATTAGATGATTAATTTAGATAAAATGAATATAATATAGTAGATCATTGTAAATAAACTTATGAAAATAAAAATAAAAGTAAATTACTGAAATCAACAATGCATGATTGAATGAAAGAAGAATGACAATGGATGAATGAAAGAAGAATGATAATGGAAAAATGAAAGACTAAATTATTTATTGTCTAAGATATGATTATGTACTAATCACATATGGATGGAAATAATTGACAAGGATTTATTTTGCAAGCTCACAAAGATTGATATCAAAATGGGTGAAGGATAAGATCATCTAAATTGGGACATGATTGAATAGTACTATAGTCTTGATTTGGTTGATATTTTCCTTTGTTCAATATCATGACACAATTAGGAAATTTGACACATTGAGTCATGATCATTTTTGAAAACTTAAATCATGATTATGTGTGGAAATTTAACCTTTAGATGCACACAAAAGACATGTAAATGAATTGTTAAAATTTGAAACCCTAATAGGGATTTCAATCATTGAAAACCTAACAATATAAAAAGTAGTGTAATACATTGAGTTAATCCAATGATTGAATGTTGACTACATATCCAATATGTTGAAGAGATAATCAAACCCATGTAGTTCTCCCACTTAGAGTGTTTTGTGAAGGTATGATCATTTAACTATATGAATACATCTAGAAATGGTTTAAATACTTGATCATGCTTTGATTTGTCTTGGATAAAAGAGGTTGACTTAGTTAAGGATTGATTCAAATGATTTGAATCATAATTGGGAATAATAGGGATGCTTTGCTCAATGTGAAATAGTGTAAGTGTGCCTCTATATTTAAATTTCTAAGTGGTATAATAGGTGAATTAAGTGTGCCTTTATAATAATTCCAAAGTGTATAACCTTACGCTACCTATCCTAAAAATATAAACCAAAATTATAAAGGAAGATCCAAATTTTAAAAGTGAACACTAGAAGGGTTAAGGACATGATCAACCCATATGGGACCTAAACATCCGCCACTATTGGCCCTAATTAGATTTTTTTGTACTTTAGGGAAACATGTGAATTTTTGGTCCAAGGATGTTCGTACAGATGCTTAGATGGGATTTTGAGTAGTTTAAAACATTTTTATAGTAATAAGACAACAATTTAAAAATGTATAGGTTTGTATAGGTACATAAGATAAAGTGTGGTGTAAAAATAGGTCCAAATTAAGTGCTCAAGTCAAATAAAGTAAAATAGGGCCAAAACTAAAATTATCAAGTATTCATGACTAAAATTAAGTGACTACAACAACAAATATAGAAAGATATTTTTTTATATAATATACAACATAATACCTGCACAATTTAATTTATTAAGAGTATGAGATATAGTGAGTGAGATTTTTAGTAAACACATGGGTGTGATATGGGACATAATACTTTACCAATAACTTTGGGACTCAAGATAATGAATACACTATTTATTATACAATGTACTATTCCATAGGGGAAAGTAATTTTGGGATATCTATGGTTACAAAAATGAATATAACAATGAATAAGGATAATGAAACTATATATTTTAATTTTGAGGTAAATTTATTAACATTCTAAAATAATAGAACAAGCATGGAGGACACTATGGTCTAGGATTAAGTTATGCTTTGCCTTACATAGACATTGGTACCAAAGTAAAAATACCAAGATTTAGAATAGATATATGAATGTGTAATGCATAATTCTCTAAAATCCAAAGTGAATCAATTATAAAAATAAAAAGTATCATAAGAAACCAATACAAGTGTGAATATCTCTAAGAATATAGAGTCAAAGATTCAATATCAAAATTTAGTTATAAATGATGATCAATATGGTGCATAATTTTTATTTCTATCAGGATGGTCTATTCATTCTACAATTATTAGTTAGTTCACTTATACACATGTATCAAATTAAATAATACATCATTAACATGTTTTTTCATATACAAAACACAATACTATATATCAAGGTACTAGATAATAAATTAATCACAAGATCACAATTTGAAAATACAATAACTAGTAAAACATATGCAATATCCATTCTACATAAGCATGAATAATAAATAATACTAGAAGTACATTTATTTAAAAAAATTAAACATGATAATTAAATTAAAACATATTTAAAGTCACTTAATGATCAGCCCATAGACATTCAAATCGACATCAATGTCTCTCTGAACATCCCTATCAATTAACATAGGGGTTTGTGATGTAGATTCCCCACTATTATCATGTTGAGACCTTGATATGGACCAATTCCTCCTATATCAATACTCAAATACAACCAATTGTGATTATAAAGTGATCCCATTGTAATGTACTATGTTGCTTTGTCAACTCTTTTCTAAGTTGTTCTTGCTTAATTATGACCGCATCAAGCTTAACTCTAAAATCAGCCCACCCTTATGCAACTACCACCTATGCTATGGTGGCTATAACAAATTGATTGAATAATTGGTCATGCTCACTAAATCTATTTTTATCATGTTCAACTAAACCCCTAGGAACTACCTCACCTACTATGTGACTATTCAAAAACTATAAGTGTCACCTCTATGATCATCAACCTATAATCATCACTTCAAATTTAAAAAACTAAATGATATCAATGATAAAGATATCAAAGTAAATAATAATGATGTAAAAAATATATACACACTCATATCCATAGGACAAACATTAGTCTTAGTATATATTATCTAACCTGCATCTCCTCCTCCATTATGTGCCTTAGGGGCACCCTCTACCACAAAAATAAGTAAGATAATCTAGTAGTACACCATCCACCATCATGTGTATGTTGTAGTTAACTAAATCTATCAAAATTATAAATATCAATCAATATATCCACCTAGGTCAAAGGAATGGGTGCCAACTTGGTTGAACTAAGTCAATATCACCCTCAATCATCTTCACATTTAGGAGATCTAATAAATCAACTTCATATAACTGGTGTCAAGGGGACATCCTATATAACCCTCAATCATCTTCACATTTAGGAGATATATAAAATTAGCTCCTTATAACTTGTGTTGAGGGGACATCCTATATAATACCAAATTGATGTGTAACACTTTGAAACTAAAATTTCTCATAAATAACAAATCAAATATGATGGAACTAGTAAGCTAACATGAAACTAACATAGCTATAATCTATACTAAGTCCACCCTAGAAACACCTGGTAAGGTCTCCATATAATAAAATCCACTAATAGCTAGTCAATAATTCAATAATACTTCAATGTCTTAATTTGCACAACACATGTAATGCTGACCCATATTTGTGCAAACAATATGGATGTACCTAATCATTATGAGGTATACCCACATGATTTATCATAAAATGTATTCATATGCCCAATCATGCAATAATTTAGTTAATCCAAATTCACCACTAGAACCCTCTCAGGTAAATTGATGCAATTCCCTATAAAGATAAGCCAACATCTTTTTCCCCTAGGAATACATGGTATTGTGCTCCTTAATATATTGGACATAGTGATGTAACATGTATGAAATAGAAAAACTACCAATATCAATAGCAATAAAGGATGTTATAAATACACACATGAGTTTATGTACATATATAACATTTGATATTATAATTGTAGACAATAATATAATAATATTGATGGCAATATACATAACACCTTTAGAATGCCTAGTAATATATTTATGGATATGTCCTACCTAATCCTACCTGTCACCAACCTACAAGGTCACACATGTACCAACCATAAGAAATATCAATATCCTCCATACAAATGTAAGTGTAATAGTCATCTCCCACATGGGGAGCCAAAAAGTGCAAGTATATGAGTCTGAGTCACATCACTCTATCAACATCATCATCATATACATGACATATGGCATAAGATTTAGCCATCCAACATAGCCCAACTGAGCTATAACAAGATTTTATCTCTCTACATGACTCAATGACAAGGATTTCATGGTTTCCATAATGTGTCCATGCTTGCATGTTAGCCTACAATCACAAAAACACTACATCAAACTTGACAAACTTATACAAATATGAAAAAATCAAATAGAGACAAATTTAATATTAATCCCTCAAAAATATCTTATAAAACACCACATTAAATAAGAAAACTATGTAGACATGACCAATTTGAAGTGGGCACTACTACAACCAAAGGGACAAATTTGGTATATGGTGATAAAAATAATAAAATGCCTAAATATCATATAAAAATACAAATTTTGTATTTTATGAAATAAATAAAAAATATGGGTTTTCACAACATGCCAATGGTGGGATGTCCTTAGATTATAGGGTGACCTTCAATTACTTGAATCAAATCAATCTAAGATCTCAGTTTTGTGGCATTATTTTCAATGAAAGCTTAAAATTAAAAATTAACACTACGCAAATGAATTAGAAATTTCCATTGAGCTAGCTTATTTCTATGGGTTGATTTTTTTTTCAAACTTTAAAAATTAATACCTTTAAAATCTGTGAAAATTATGCCTAGGGTAATACTTATCGAGATAAATCCCTATTGGATGCATTGAAATACATACAACTTGTTCTTCCACATGGAAGTATTTCCATCACTCCTACCAACCATTTTTAAAATGCAAAATTTATCATTTTCCACCCATACATGGATTATGCTGCATATTTATTAATACTTAAAGATCATTTTTCTATATTATTGCCTTCAAAAATCATTATTTATACCCATCCAACATATTTATCAACTTAAACCATGACATTAAATTTGAAAGATTTATTTAGAGGACTATAA
The DNA here is from genome assembly GCA_037957365.1 of Torreya grandis. Lineage (NCBI taxonomy): Eukaryota > Viridiplantae > Streptophyta > Pinopsida > Cupressales > Taxaceae > Torreya > Torreya grandis. Next base: position 892,141 of record JARHVA010001037.1, on the reverse strand, counting down.
CAAGTTAAAATTAGAGAAATGAAATTCATGTATGGGTAAGAGTTAGATGAGTTCAAAAAGAAAATTAAAAATGTGTAGGTGTCATAGGATCATTTTATCCAATCATAAAATGTTATAGGCTTGGGTATGTGGAAATGGGGATAGGAGAAAAATGAGCCTTGGCATTGAGGAATCCATGGTGTCTCTTCAGGCTACTTATTATCCATCTATTTTCACATAGGGATTTCTAGATGATGCAAGACCCAAAAAAATCTCATAAATGAGTATTCAAGAATGAATATAATAATTAAGAAGACACACATTGGATTAAATTTTTTTGGTTATCCTTCTTTGAGTTGATGAATTATTTTATATAAGTGGTAATGATAATAAAGTTAGATGGAAAAATATGGCTAAATCCAAATCTAATTATAGTAGTCAACATAAAAACCTTAGCTAGGGAAACCAATATGCCTAGTGAAGGAGAAAATATTGATCAATATAGGGCAAAGATTCTAATCCATACAAGGCAAGAAGATAAGAATATATATAAATGGAATATGGTAATGGGAGTTGTTATTTCATGAATTTTAAGTGATATGATGGTACAAAAAATATCTAAGAATATTAATTATCAATTATGACATAAAGATAAATATTGGAAAGATGTCCCAATATGCATAATTGCTATTGCACACCAAACAATGGCTTTCAACATCAAATTCAATTGGATTAATTATTTTTCTAGTGAATTGTTGGATATATGTGATAAATTTTTCAAGGTACAACACTCTATAAAATTTTAGTATACTTTTTTTCTATTTTTAATTTATTTGTTTATTGGAAGACCCTAGAAGGATCAATATCTCTTTTTCCAAACTATGACTTTGTACTTACATTCAAAAGTATATATTTTTTGAGGAAAAATGATATGCACATTATAAAAATCCACAATATAATTTGTCACTTTGGTTATTTGATTTGAGAGAGATCATTAATAATATCCCAAAAATAATAACACACTTCTTTAATGAGCATGAAGAGAATATATATGTCACTTTCATGAGAGATAAAACTTGGATTGTGGCTACAATATGTATGACACATTAATGAAAGATGAAATTTGGGTTGTGGTTACATATAAAAATAAGGTTTATCCTAATCCATTTCCATTCATGGAAATAAAGGAATTTTTATTGTGTTAATTGATACATCAATAAGGCACAATTCAAAACCTAAATGTGGGTCTTATTTCCTCAAACAACCCCAATGCAGTAGGATTAAATAAATGACCTAAACAAATTTATAATCTAAGAAAGGATTGTAAACTGACTGAGGTATCAACTAACAAGGTAACTAGGGTTGATCTTTCAAAATATAAATCCACCATTTGTAGGTGAAATAAAAATGTTGAAAGGATGTGCCTATGGATAATGAATCTCAAAAATAATAAGCCACAAAATTAATAAATAAGACATATTTTTTTGGAAAAGACATAAAAATAAAACAAAATGACGTCATATGCATACTTGTTAGTAGCTATTCTCATGGATAAGGTCACATTATCCCAAAAATATATTCCACTAAGTGTAAGGAATCATCCATTTACTGACAAAGACCAAGCTCAATTTATTTAGATGGAGTTTTTTGAGAATGAAAAAAATATGGAATGTCCAATATAGATTGGCCAATAAATCTTGAGTCCTTTTGGATTATAAGAGGTACTACCACTATAGAAAAATATGTGAGTATTACTAAATCCCAAGTTGAGATAAGACCTTTATATCACTCATCATCTTTGACTTAAGCTATTGTAGTGACACTATCACATGATGTACACACCATGCATATAAATTTGAAATCCACTTAATATATAAAAGAAGATAATCTATTGTCAACTATAGTTAATAAAGATAGAAAGCCATTGATCAATGAATTCAAAAATATAGAAGTGGAAGATGACACTTCCAAAGGGACAAAGATTCATTTTGAGATAGGTCTAAATGATAGATCAAATTACTTGAAAATGATAAAATAATATATTAAATTAAATTAAATCACACTAAATGAATCTATCCATCTTGAAGGAATAAAAAAACTAGAGTTGACTAAAAACCCACCTCCATAATCTACACTTGAAGTACCACTTTGTGCCATTGAGACTGAATATAAATATGATGTTCAATATTATACTCAATTAGCATATAATAAAGAGTTATATTTGCACATGGTATATGTTATTTTAATATTTAAGGGTCCATATATAGTGCAAAATTAATCAGAGAATCAAGAAGCCTATGATGGTGATAATATGGATGAAAGATCAAATACAAAAGAAGGGAAGTATGGTTCAAACATAAAAGGTCAAAACCCAATTATAGATAATGTTTAATACATAAATTATATTGGTATACAAGTATTCTAAGATGTTAATCAAGAATAGGGATCAATAGATCTTGTTCCTAATATTGAGCAAAAAATAGAAAAAATGCCTTATTGGTACACAAATTTCCTTGTCAAATGTCATGTGGTTAGTAGCGGACAATTCCAATCAAATCTAGATTATCAAGTTATTCTTATTCTTGAGGCCTTTAAGATCATTTCTATCCTTTTTTTATAGTGAACAAAATTTTCTTGGATTAGAAACTTAGTCTACTATGGTTCATCATGAGTACTCTAATTTCTTTGAAACCATAAAGAAGCTTCAAGAGACCTTAATAAAATATTCTCCAAAAATTCTACATCGAGTTAGTAATTATAGTTATTTGTTGACCCTAGTAATCTATCCCATTATTTTTTACAAATTATAAATAATTTCATCCATTTGAAGAAGCATGGTGGATATGACAAGGAATCACTGAAATGAGGACATAGTTAGAATAAGAAGTCCACACTATGGAACAACATATGTAATAAGTATAAGAAAAGGAGATGGAGGCCATAAAATTATGAAATCATTTATTAATATATATTTTTATCCCATAACAATATTTGGTTAATAAGATACATGAAATCTGTTTCACTAAATTTTGTCTATTTCAAGTCTAAAGGAAAATAGAAAAGAATGATGGGGATAAGTGATTAGAATGAACCTGGATTGGTTTGCATGCCATATCCAGACATTGTGAGCACTCCTCTTTGGCTAAGGAGGACTACCTGCAAGTAATAAAGAACTACCATAAGATGTTTCTTAGTAGTTAAATGAGTGGGCTACTAAGTTATGTGCTTGTTCTAGGAAGTGCGAAACTTCCTTAGAGATGATAGTCCACTTTTGAGAGACAAAAGAGTAATGAATAACTAAAAGAGAGGTAAAGAGAGATAATATTACCTTTATTCACAACCTGAGTGCAGTAGAGAGTGATAAGGTATAGGTGGTGTATTTTTTTTTGTATTTTAGAAGTTGTTTAGGTAGGTTTTGGAGAGGTTAAGAAATCCATAGTCATCAACGTCAGTAGGGGAGTGACCGATATCAATTATATTACCAAGGTCGATAGTGAAGGTGACCGATGTCATTAGGCTATCGAAGTCAATAGGGGTAATAATTACCTAGGGCTTGCAGAAGGATTTTTTGGGTTTGGGGAATGGTTTTGATCAGGTATGGGAGGTTGGGGAGAGTTATGAGAGAGAAAGTATGGTTTGGGTAGATTTGGTCAGAGGTTTGGTGTGTCAGGTTAAGGGGAAACAAGCAAAGAAGCTTTGTAACTCCCTCACAGGGGTTTGATCACGAGTGTGTAACAAAATATATATAGTAGATATAAAGTGATAGTAGAATAAATGTTTAAAAGACCTATAGAATAAGTGATGTACTTAGCTATGGTTACTAAAAGATAAGTGTTAGATTGATGGTCCCTATCAGGGAGTCTAAACTTGAATGCCAAAATAGATAGAAAAAGTAGGTATTGTTGGTCATCAAGAGCTCAATTCCTAATCATGATTAACTTATGCATGATGACAGTAAGCTAGGATGTCAAAAGTTGAATGCTAAGAGCTTGAATGCAAGTAAGAATTAATTTTCTTGATTTTTACTAACTTGAACTTTAGGTGAGAGTTTGTCTTATATCACCAACATCGGTGATCCTATCGACATCGGTCATGGGTTGGTCGATGTTGATGGCCCTAAAATAGGTAAAACTTACTAGTTTTGGCATATTTTTTGTTATTATTTGTGCCAAGTGTGGCACCCATTAAAAAATAGTAAAAATAAGAGGTTAAGAAGAAGGTAGTTGATTAGGAATTTAGTTTAGAAGTGAGAATAAGTCTTGGGTAGTTTGGATGAGGGGGCCAAGTCTTAAGGTGACTCATCAAGTGAGAATTAGTCATAGGGTGAGGTGGCAAGGTAAGGTGGCAAAAGGGGTTTTTAATTAACTTAATTAATTATTTTAAATTAATTAAATGTGTGAGGGTTAAAAAGTATGGGTTAGGGAAGCTAATTGTTATTATTGAAAAATGGGCTAAAAGGGGTTACAACATAAGGAGTTAACCACATGTGTGTGAAGTAATTTTGGTGTATATATTTGCCCTTTTTTATCTTGTAATTTTTACCAACAAGTTTTCAAGACAAAAATAAGAGTTAGATGCTCCAAGTATTAGATGAGGTATCCCCCCTCAAAATGGGAATTGATGGAGGAGAAATTAGAATTGGGTACCAGCTTGATAAAAGGTAATTGGGTGAGTGGTGAAGAATTGAGTTTCACTTTGTATATGTATACTACTATAAGCTATAATAAAAAAAATCAATAATAGGCAAGGTTGAGGAGGACACAGATAGAAATAACCAAAGCATAGCTTGTAAGTGATAGGTAATCGGTCAAAATAATCAAAGTTGTAGCTCCAATGGTTAATGTGTCCTAGGTATTCAAGGTAAGAAGTGCCCTTGGGAAACACAAAAGGGTTGAAGGTGACAAGAGGAGATTAGTTTCCATCTAAAACACCTAATATATATGCATGTGTATAATAGCAAACTATACATAAGTGATCAAGACAAGTAATGTGAGGTTGGTGTAAAAAGGCCAACGAGTGAGGAGATATTTGTGATCTCTAAGTAATGTCATCATGGGTGAAGATTTAAGGGATCTCCAATGGTGTTTATCATGGTTGGTGAGATATATGTGACTCTAGTTGCCCTAGTGTATGGGTATAGTCTAAAAAGTTAGGGTTGTATTTTTGTGGAAAATAGTGGAGGCAATGGTACCAATGTTGATGACATTGATGATATTAGTAATAAATAGTGCTGACATTAGCACAATAGAGAAACATTACTGATGTCAGTAAGTGTAAGCACTGACATTGGTGGATTAGGTCAATAATGTCGACATTGGTAGCCAACCAAACCTAATAAAAGGGGGTTTGGTGATTGACCAAACTTATTTACAACTTTGTGATTGGAGAGAAAAAATAGAGATCGTAGATTGAATAATATGGTAGATCAAGAAGGGGAACTAGTGGGAGGTACACCACCATAAGAGCTAATTATGTTAGCCAGGAGGAGATGGAGAGACAAGGTAAGAATCTCTACTAGTTGTTATGAAATTTGATTTGCATATTTGTAGTTTTTAGAATAATTTAGAGGTGAGGGTATAGAAAATGTTAGTAGAGGGGTAGAAAATAGGGTAGGGTAGTTTTAGGATAAGTTAGGGGGCCATTTGGGTAGGTATTTAGGTTAAATTTGTAATGTTGGGTTTAGGTCATTTGGCCCTAGGGCCACACCAATTATTGACATTGGTAAGGTCCACCAATATCGATCGACATGGCACCAAGGTTGGTAGATGCCTACCAACATCAAATGATACTTAGGCCTATAAAGCACTGACATCGACATTAATGTCAACATCGATGAATGTGAATGACTAGAAAAATAGGATTAAGGGTCAATTTAGATCCCTAGTGGGAGTAGTCAACTAGCTTAATGGATGAGCTAACCTCAAAAGACCTTGTGTTGACTGAGTGCTACCTACATAGCCTGATTTAGGGCCTCAAGCCAATGTAGTTCTCCTAGAGCCTAAGAAAAATATCTAAGGTACTTTTAAAAGGTATGTTAGGGGAAATGGGTAAAAAGGTAGGTTGAGATAGGTTAAGAGGTCTAGGGCTTAAAAGACATGGCATAGTGTCAAGATTTAGGGATATAGGCTATGAGGCCTAGAGTCATGATAGGTGGGTAAACCTAGGGTAGAGAGAGAGAAGAGGTAGTAAAGCCTAGGGTAGAGAGAGAGAGGCAATGAAGCCTAGGGTAGAGAGAAAAGAGTATGGTAGTTAGTCAGGTGGGTATATGGCTGAGATAACCTTAGAAAACCCTGTGTTGTATCGAGTACTACCTACATAGCCTAGTTAGGGCCTAAATCAATGTAGTTCTCCCAAATAAAAGGGAACAAAGGTGGTGATAGAGTATATTAAAAGGTATGTGACTTGAGTTGTGTGTGTATGGATGCAGGGGAGGATGGAGCTAACATTACAGGATCATTTAATGAGGTTTTCAACACATATGAGGAGGGATGTCACTCTTGATGAGTGGAAGCACATGGCAGCCATGGGGTTAAGAGGAGTGTAATGGTATTATCAAGTCACCCAAGATGTGTCCCTTATGATAGCATTGATTGAGAGTTGGGATCACACCACCAACACCTCCATCTATCGACCAGAGAGTTGATAGTGACTCAGAAGGATGTTTATAGGATTTTATGGATACTACTCTAGGGTGAGAAGCTCTTCTCATGCTCAAGAGAGGATTATGATATACACATGGTCACATTATATAGAGATCATGTTAGTGAGGTGACCTACCATTTGACGTGTTTCATGTATGATCCACTTTATATGGTTGATGAGGAGTAACATCAATTGAGCATCTTGATGATGATTGGGATCATGGTGTATGCATTACCAGATGCAGATGGTTGTCAAATTTTTATTGCATTGATAGGTGTGCTTACATAGATGGTGAAATAGTAGACTATTTTTGCCTGGGGTCTAATATTTTTAGTGAAGTTATATAGATAGTTATGGGGTTTGAGGGTGCAATTGTGATATAGTTTGTGTGTCAGCCATATACTACACTATTGGGCATACAAGCACATCATGGTGACATGAACATTGGGGTTACCTACCATGATCCTATCCAACTTTAGGGTTGGTTTTAGATGATGGAGAGAGGGCATGGCACAAACTCAAGTGGATGGCATGGTGTGGGACATTGCCTATTATAGGTGCATTATTAAGGGCTTGATCCATATTGATATTTTGTAGAGACCCTACCTGACATACCTAATTTTTAGAGGATAGGCATAGTAGCTTGTTGGTTTTTAGAGCTCACTATGATTTAGGGAGATGAGTTGGTGAGTTGGAGATGACACCCATGACACGAGTTAGGAGGTAGTTCAGTCTAGTTTAGGATATTTCACATGCCTTCCCTTGATATAAGAGGGATGACATAGAGGTACCCATGCCATTACCCCAAGAGATAAATGGGCCAAATTTTGAGAAGCTGTCAGTAGGGCTAGGTATTAGAGATCTAGGGTACACAATATCATATACAGCTTGGTGGGTAGGTTTACATCTTGCTATGGAGGTCAAGAGGCCACCACCAGATTTATAGGGGTTGATGAGAGAGAGAGGGATGCAATGGTATAGGCTCGAGATGTAGTAATCCAGGCTAGAGATACAACCTAGGCTAGAGATATAGCCTAAGCATAGGTAGTAGCCTTATAGGGGTAGGTGGTGACATTGTAGGGTTAGGTTGGGTTACTAAATGGCCAGGTTGTAGCACTACAATGCCAAGTTGTATTTTTATAGGGTTAGGTGACTATAGTGATAGTAGAGAGGGATAATCTAAGAGTAGTAGGTCAGGTTACTCCTCCTCCACCACCACCATAGGGACTAGTATAGGCTGGGCCATCATCAGGTGCTATGTGACCTCCACAAACTATAGCTCTGGTGAGATATATGACTACCCTAGATGAGATTGCCTACTATGAGAGGGTGATTAGAGAGTTTCCATAGATTCAAAGATATTTAGAGTTTAGAGGGTAGGAGAGGTATATATCATGTGCCATAGATTCTATCTCACATAGACATAGATAGGTAGAGAGTGGTGATGACACTACTTCCTCACAACCATGTAGAGAGCCTTGAGGACCCTAACTATCATAGTTTACCATTTTTTATTATATATGTTATATGTATACCAACCTATGAGTCAAAGATGTGAGATGTATATTTTGAGAGAAAGATGATATTATGATGATGTAGTGATGGACATGTGTTGATCTTATATATATGAGATGATCATTTATTGTTATGTTGAGATGTGTTTATTGTGATAGATGATGATGATATGGATGATGATTATTTTATGCCTTGTTGATTTTGATGTTAATCTTGATCATGTTAGTTGAGTTAGACTAGCCTTTTTCCCATATATGTGATGGTACATGCATACTTGGTTTGTTAGTTTCATCTTAGCATTTTCCCATATTTTGTGATGGTGTATGCTTAAAATGAATAAATTAGTTATGTTAGTTTATTTTAGCATTTTTACATATTTGTGATGGTGTTTGCATAAAATAAATTGAGTAGGCTTTGATAATGTTGGCTTGACATTGTTTCTTCAACTCAATAGAGAGATTGACATGTGATGTGGATGGGAAAATAAAGAGGCAAAATTCTCGTGCACCAGCAAAGACCATAATCAGAGCATAAATAGGCTTAGGAAAATGAGCCTCTTTCATGCCTTATATCTTTGAACCATTGTGTTTGTTAGAGAAGCATCATGTTTACCTTATATTAAGTGAGCTTCACAGTCCCTTGAAAAAGTATGAGTGAAAAAAGGGTAAATTGAGGGAAAATGTTTGGGTAGAATAACTTACAAAGTGGGAATGATATGCCCTTTTTCTTGGGTGACTTGAGAGTTACTATAGACAAGTCCATGACTTAAAGTTTTTTTTTGTTTTTTTGTTTTTTTTTTGTAAGTTGATCAATGCGGGAAGCCTACAATGGGATTTTGTATAGGTTAAGGTCGTATAAATCTAATCAATGTGAGAATCCTTTTTCATTTGTATTTCCCTTTGAGAATAAAGCTTGGCTTAGCCATCCTTCAAGGGAGTGATCTAAGCATTTATTTTTAATTTTAAATAACTATCCTTCAAGGGAGTAGTCTATTGATAGTATAAAAGGGAATTTACATAGCTATCATTCAAGGGATTAGTCTACATTGAGAAGCATGACCTGAGACTTTATAACTTGTCACATATCCCTTTTTTTTTGTTTTTTTTGTTTTTTTTATGCTTTCAGTCATGGACAAGACTATAGAGGCTTAGGAATTTTCCACTTTAAGGGGAATCCCATACCACTACATAAGTTAACTAAGTGTATAAGAGTAATGGTGAAGAGGAAGGGAAATGAATGTAATAAGGATGCTCAAGGGATGAGCTCAATTTAAACATGAGGTGAAGTGACGCTTGTTTAACAAAATAATGGTCATAGGTGTAAGGAATTTAAAGGCTCAAGTTTTAGCCTTCCTTCAAGAGAAGATAAGCGATAAGTTCCTGAGCCATACTTATGAGTTATGATATAAGGTCCAAGCCAATTAGGATTAAACTTACCACGTTTGCTTTTCTCCATGTTCATCACATGTTGATTTTATTTTAAGATGATATCTCCTACATTTAAATCTTGCTCTTTGAGGTTTTTGTTATAAGCATGTTTGATACGCTCTTGATAGATTTAGAGGTGGTTGAAGGCTATGAGATGATGCTCATCAAGCAATTCAAGTTGAGCCAAATGTTCCTGGTGAAATTCATCATTAGTAAGTATGTCTTGTCGATAAATATGAAGAGAAGGAATATATACTTTATATACCAAGGAAAAATGTGTAGCACCTGTAGGGGTTCAAATGCTAGTGTGGTAATCCCATAAAGAAAAAAATGTGTCCGTGTGCTAATCCTTGCTTGTATCGTTGACTACCTTCATTAGAATTTTTGTCAATGTTTTGTTAGAAGCTTATGCCTGTCCATTAGCTTGTGGATAGTATGCTGATAAGAAGCTTAATTTGATTCTAAATGTATCACAAAGACTTTGAGCAGTCTTGTTTTTAAAATATTTATTATTATTTATTATAATTTTATGAAGGACACCAAAATTATAGATGATGTGATGGTTGATGAAGTCAATAATTTTGTCATCTTTAGTGGAGATGAGAGGGATGGATTTGACCCACTTGGTGAAGTATTCAGTGGCAGTAATGATAGAATGATGATAGAGGGATGAATGAGGGTTAATATCTTTGATTAGATCTAAGCCCCATTGGGAGATGGGCCAAAATTATTTGGTGACTTGTAAGGCATGAATACGAACGTGAAGGAGGTTAGCATTTTGTTGACACTTGATGCAATGTCGAATGTAATTAGCATAATTTTGATGATGCATTGGACAATAATATCCAAATTAAAGGATACACTTGGAAACTACATGACCATTGAAATGCCCACCACAAATCCCATCATGAACTTCCTTAATAGTGAAAGAAGTCTCAGTACTAGTGATGCATCTAAGGAGAAGACCATCAAAACCTCACTTGTAGAGAAGTCCCCCTAGTATATTGTAATGAGTGGCATATTTCATGAAGGCATGTTTCCTATTATTAGAAAGATCAGAGGGGGTAATTTGTAAGTTTCTTGTACCATAAGTCATGGTGGTCAGTTGTTACTTTTTTGATTAAGAGGATGGTAGCTAAGATATAGGAGGGTAATGTTAAGTGATGCATGGTGACATAGATTCTCAAGGAAGAGGATGAAGAGGGTATGTGTGAAGTAAGTGAAGCCATCATGTCAACAAACTTGTTTATAGATCAAGGAATAGTTTGTAAGAGATAAGAGTCAAATGATCCCAATATCTTATCTACACAATGTTTATACTACTACAAAATTTCATTTTTACATAGGTAGGAACCATTAACCTGATTAATCGCTAGCTGAGAATCACCAAAAATGATTATGGATTTGATACCCAAGAAGAGAGCTATTTGAAGTCCTAGAATCAAAGCCTCATATTCAGTCATATTTTTAGTGCATTAAAAATCTAGTTTAAATGATAGAGGCATAGGCTTACCATCTAGAGGAATAAGAATAACCCCCACACCCCCACCATGTTGACATTTAGATCCATGAAAAAACATCATCACTTGATAGAATATGTCATTTATGGAGAGCATTTCAATGGATTCATTAGAGAATTCAAGGTTTAAAGGCTGATTATCAGGTAAAGGGGTAGTAGCTAACTAGTCAGAAACTGTTTGCCCCTTAATAGACTTATTTTGAATCAATTCTAAGTCAAATTTAGTAAGAATTTTGAGCCACTAAGCTACATGTTGGTTGTGATATGGATTGGAATACATGTATTTGAGGGGATCAGCATGGGTGACCACATAGGTTTTATGATTTAGGAGATAATGACAAAGCTTGGAAGCAAAAAAAACCAATGCAAGGCAAAGTTTTTTAGTATGGGTATATCGAGTCTCATAATCAATAAGTGTGCAGCTTATGTATTAAACCACCTACTCTCGATGTTGGTCATCTTGATGTGTAATCATAACACCCAGAGAATGGTCTATTATAGAGATGTAAAGGTAAAAAGCCTACTTTTACTTAGGTGGAATAAGAATCGGTGGGGAAAGGAGAGATTGTTTGATTGCATCAAAAGCTTCTTGGAAATATTCATTCTAATGGAAGGAGACATCCTTTTTAAGGAGATGGTGAAAGGGTTGACAATGATCTGACAACCAGGAAATAAAGTGATGAATTGACTAAATTTTTCCTTGTAGGTTTTGAAGTTGTTTGATATTAGTAGGTGGAGGCATCTCTAGGATTACTCTAACCTTATCAAGATAGACCTTTATGCCATAAAGAGAAATAATAAAACATAAGAGTTTACTAGAAATAACTCCAAAGACACATTTCTTTGGGTTCAGTCAAATGTTATATTAGAGAAGATAAGAATATAATTTCAAGAATTGTCAAGTGGTCTTGATGAATTTTAGACTTATCGAGTAAGTAATCCATGTAATCTTCCATAATTTTGTGTAGGAGATCATGGAAAATATAAGTCATGTCACATTGATAAGTGGCACCAACATTCTTTAAACCAAAAGGTATGACCCGATAAAAAAAAGTCCCCCATGGGATAATGAAGGTTGTCTTATGTTGATCCTTAGGAGCAACTAGGATTTGATTATATCTAGAGAACCCAACCATAAGTGATAGAATTTCATAGCTAGTTGTTAGATCAATAAATTGGTTAATACTTTTTAATAGGAAGTCATCTTTTGGACAAGCGAGGTTTAAATCATGATGGTTGGTGAAAATATGGATATCCCCAGTTGCTTTTTTGATAGGAACAATATTGTAAATCCATTATGGGTAGTCAATGGTTTGGTTAAAGTTAACAAAAAGGAGGCATTAGAGTTATTCTCTAAAAAGGAGAGAAATATGAGGATGCATCTTGCGAAGCTTCTACTTAATAGGTTTAGCATCTTAATTGGTGACAATGTTATGAGTGATGATAGAGGGGTCAATACCAAGCATGTCATTATAAAACCAAGAAAAGGCTTTGTTATGGTTATTAAGAAATGTGGCATAATCATATTGTTCAAAGGAATCCAAAGATTGGCCAATCTTGAGGATGCGAGGGTTATCGTGAGTGGGTAGTTTGATGTCAATGTTTGATTCATTTAACATAGCTTGTGTTTTTTATGGGAGTGATTATTGGATATAGGAATCATTTTCACCCATGTAGGTGAGAATTGCATCATCATCTTGATATTGGATAGTGTTAATAGTGGGAGAGTCTTCATCAATTATTTTTAGGATGAATGAGAGGAAGGGACCTTGTTTCCTTACCCTGATGATAGGTGAGAGGCCCCAAATGGATGGTATTTATTGATTAAAAAATTAGGAGGTATAGATACCTCTAACTCGATAGGTGATGGTGGGGAAGAAGGTGGAGAAGGAGAGTTTGGTTATTTAATAATTGGTACATGAGAAGTTTTAATGAGTTTATTTGGTTCATCATATCCCACTCCATGCCTCTTTTTGGTGTTTTCAATGGTGTTGGTAGTAGGATATTCAATAGGCATATGGACACCCTATTCATAACAACCCAAAGCAAATCCTTTCTAGGCACATTGATAGAGATAGGTGTGAGAGAATCTAGGGTTACTCAGGAAAGAGAATTCATAGGTAAATGGTTGTGGTGAGGAAGATGGATTACTAACAGTCGGAGCTTGATCAATTCTCCCATATGTGAAATTATTTCAAAGGTTAGGGGGGCCATAAGGGATGACCATCCCAATGTGGGGATCATAATTTGGGTGCATGTGAATCCTTCCATACTCTTTTGGAGTATACAACATGTTGAGCATCAACAAATGATATTCACCAAGTGACAAACATTGAAAGGTCTCTTCCATGGGATCCTTGTCAAGAATTTGTGTTGCCGGTATCTATGTAATCAGGGGAGTGGAGCTTATAGAATATTCAAAAGTACCATGTGGAGAAGATGATGTTTTAAATGGAATGAGAACATCATTGGGACTATAATTCATGTTGCATGTTTTAAATGGAGGTGGGTCAGTAGGTATGACATGTACTTGTCCATCATGTTCAAACTTGACATAACAATGCAAAGTTGAGGGTACACATGCCATAGCATGTATCCAAGGTCATCCAAGAAATATGTTACATTGTAACTCTCCTTCCACAACATATAAGAGCTCAGGAATAGTGAGGGAACCTACATGGATATGTAATACAATAGTGCCCACTATAGTAACTATAGTATCATTAAAGGAGCATAGTACCACATCAATTTGAGACATGTAATTGTTAGGAAGGGCTAGTCATTTATAGGCATGGGTGGAAATAATATCAATACTAGCTCCCCCATCAATCATAACTCTCTTGACATGAGTTTGATTAATATATGTGGTAATAAAAAGTGTAGAATCTTGATCTTCAGGGTGTTGTATTGGAATTTTTGAATTATTGAAAGAAATCAGGGAGTCAACCAAATCTCCAAGAGCATGGGGATAATCTAAATGTACCTTAACCACTTGCAAGGCACTAATAAAAGCTTGACGGTGTTGGGATGAGTTTTGGATTAACTCATACAAAGACATTTTCATAGGAATTTGGTGAAGTTGTTTCACCATTGAGCTTTGAATAACATTCGAAGATGTTGTTTTAGGGATGCCCCAGATGGAAATATTAGGATTAAGAGGAGGAGTGTCTTTGGTGAAGGGATGAGCCCAAGGAGGAATGACATTTTATAAGCTTTATCTTTTTGGTTTTGTGATCATGTGGCCACATTATCTATATTTATTTAAAATGTCAGTGAAGGAGGTGGTAAACAGGTTACGATGACATCTTTAGGTTTGATTATAGGTGGAATAGTAGGAGGCACTATGGATGCCCAAAGGTGGAATAACATGAAGGTTAATTAGAGTATCATTGGAAAGAGTGTCAACATTCAAGTGTTGTTGAATAACTATTATGAGGGATTTACAACTCTCAGTATCCTGTTCAAGTGAATGATGATATAAACACACTTATGTATCATTAAACTAAGATAGCTTCATTCTAAGAGGACTATAAAGCTTAATGGGAGGAAGATTTATTATGAAATATTTCAATAACTAACATAGGAAAAATCTCTAAGAGCCTGTAGGTGGGCTTGCACTTGTTGTACTAATAAGATTAGACACCTTCTTTTGTTTCGATGTTGAAAATGTAATTTTACATGGTTCTTTGTTTGGTGACTATGGAATTACATGTCTTGATATCAATTTCTTAGTGTTAGATGTGAAATGCCTACTAGATGGAAAAGGTAGGAGTGGAGGTAAATTATCCTTTTATTTTGCTTAGGTCAGCAATATTCTAACTAAAGTAGAGGGGTGTGGTCCCAAAATGGATGGTAAAGTTGAGGGCTGAAAAAGGGATTAGCAAGATCTAGGAAGCTTAAATTTTTTTTATAATTTAAGCTATGAAACTTCAACTTGTGGTTGAGGAGTTAAATTTAATTTCACCTATGGATGAATTAAATTAGAGATGGGGTATACACCTAAGGGCCTAGCCTGCTTTAATGTGGCAGATTCCTATGAGGGTGACATAATAGATGAACTTCAGGTGCTTTTGGTGAAGAATCTATATCTTTGTCAAAGACCTTGGGGTAAATGGTAGTGATAGGGTTGGTGATAAAGGTTGACATTCATTATGTTGGATAAGGAGTTTTTAATCAGTCCCAAAACACCACATGATCTAGCTTCGTGGAGTCAAGAAATTCTAGACTTTTCACCAACCATGAGAAGGGTTTAGACAAAGTTGACTTAGGCCTTACAGTTTTGTCTTTAGAAGGTTGTGGTGTTTTAAAAAGAGGAAAATTGTTGGTTTTTGCTACTTCAGCCCAAAGACGAGAAAGAACCACAATGGGGTCCTCTTCGATAGAGACAGGAGAAGAGACATGGTCTACCATGGGTGGAGGGGAGGTAGCTAAAGAATGTTCCTTAAGAGGGTAAAGCATAGGTATTATGGCTCCCTCAACATGTGGAAAATGCATGGGTAAATTATGATCCTCCATAGGTAAAAGAAGGGGTAAGAGTGGTACAATTGGAGTAGTCACAATAGGTCTCTGATCTATTATGGGAGTAGATAATACTAACTCCTCTAAGTGCAAAGGTGGAGTGGTTAGGGTACTACTCTCTATAGTTAGAGGAGAGGTAGGTGAAGAAGGTTCCTCAAGAGGGTATAATTCAGGAGTGATGCTCCCTTCTACATGTGGTTGAGGAATGGGTAGGGTTTGGTCTTTAAGTGGTAAGAGGATAAGTAATATTAGTGCAAAATAAATTGGCATTACAAGCTCCTTAGATGGAAAAAGAAGTGGTAAAGGAGGCTCTTCCTCTTGAGGGAGTGGAATGGGTGAAATAGGCTCTTCTACTTGAGGAGGAAGAATGGGAAAAATAGATGCCATTAAATGTGGGGGAGGAGTCGATGAAATGGATGTATTTTGTTGACGAGAAGGTTAAACTAGAGGTAAAAGAAAGACCATATTAATCATATGGATATTATGATCACCTGAGTTAGTTGTGGTCTAAACAATATTTTGATTCGGTGAATGGTTAGGAAAAGGGTGTTTGAACACATCTATACTTTGATTAGGGGGTGCATTAGGATTATCCAAGATGAGATCACATCTATCAAGCATGTCTTGAACAATGTTCTTGAGTGTTTTATAATTATTAGAATTGTGGCCTTTAACTCAATGGTAACCAAAAAACTCATCTTCCTTATACCAAGTTAGAATAGGATGGGAGGGGTCAAACTGTATAGGAGGTTTGATCTAAGGAAGGGTTATGACACCTTATTGCAATAGTTTTTCCAAGATGGATGTATATGACTCCCCAATAGGAGTGTATTGTCTTTGTTCATACCATTGTTGGAATGGGTTGGTCAAATTTTAGGAAGTCAAGGAATTTGATTGGTTTGTGGTTGTGGAAGAGGCTGACTTAATGACCACTGCATTGGTAGATCCTTTAGCCTTTTGGTTAGAGGGAGAAGTTTTAGAGGAGGAGGAGGAGTCATTTGATTTGGAATTGGGATTCTTATTGTGCAACTTGACTTTGCCTTCATGGTTATGAAAAGGGTGTTTGAACACATCCATACTTTGATTAGGGAGTGCATTAGGATTATCCAAGATGAGATCACCTCTATCAAGCATGTCTTAAACAATGTTCTTGAGTGTCTTATAATTATTAGAATTGTGGGCTTTAACTCGATGGTAACCACAAAACTCATCTTCCTTATACCAAGTTAGAATAGGATGGGAGGGGTCAAACTGTATAGGAGGTTTGATCTGAGGAAGGGTTATGACACCTTGTTGAAATAGTTTTTCCAAGATGGATGTATATGACTCTCTAATAGGAGTGTATTGTCTTTGTTCATACCATTATTGGAATTGCTTGGTCAAATTTTGGGAAGTCAAAGAATTTGATTGGTTTGTGGTAGTGGAAGAGGTTGACTTAACAACCACTGCATTGGTAGAGCCTTTAACATTTTGGTTAGAGGAAGAAGTTTTAGAGGAGGAGGAGTCATTTGATTTGGAATTGGGATTCTTGATATGCAACTTGACTTTGCCTTCATCTATAGTGTGACCCTAAAGTTTCTGTGCATTGTAAAGGCCTCATCAAATGTGTATAAAGTTTGTACCTAGACTATGGATGAGATGTTATTAACACATGCCCTTGATAAGAGATCAATAAGATATAGTTGGGGTAAGGAGAAGGAGGTTTGATTGATCAATCTTCTCCAATGAGTGACAAAATCTAAAATAGACTCATCATCAAATTGTCTGATAGAATAAAGGTCTGTTATAGAAACATTCTTAGAAATGTTAATAGAGAAATGGCCCAAGAATATTTGTGTGAGTTGGGTAAATGAAAAAAGGGAGTGCTAAGGTATAGAGTTGTACCAATCCAAGGAAACACCTAAAAGTGACATAGGGATAATATGAAGTAGTAACACATCATCATGCCCTATTAAATAACAAGCATGTCTAAATGCTCGCAAGTGTTATTATGGATCCTCTTTACTCTATAAATGAGTAAATTTAGGTATTTGCCATTGGCTTGGATAAGTTTGAATAGGCATAAAAAGATGGATTGGTTCATTGCATATTTGATCATAAGATAACACATTCTTTGAACCAAAAATAGATGTCTCCAGATTAGACATCTTATCCATCAACATCTTAATGAGGTCTGGAGTGGGATTAGTTTGGGGAATACCTCATAAGTTATATGGAACTTGATAGGAATTAGAGGGAGCATATGACATATCTTGTTGAGGTTGTGTTGGGGAAACATAAGGATAATGACTCATAGGTTAGGGTGTGGAAAGAAAATGGGCTTGTCCTATTGGGTTAGAGACTATGCCTTGGTTGTTGTTATTGCAAGTTGGATTATTGGCATGGTTAGATTAGATGAAGGGTGAGTTATAACTCAAGTAATTATAGGTATGAGGGTAGATGAAATAGGTACCACTAAATTCTAAAATGGGGTAAGACTTGACTAAAATAGTTATGGTTGTGAAAGTAGGGAAGTCACACCAGGGTTTAGGTGGGATTCAGTAGTTGGCAATGCTAAACTTTGGACATCATTTATAGTTGGGTTACTCATCAAAGTGGTGGTTTTGTTAATCATGGGGATTAAATTAGAGGCAAGTAAAATTGAAGTTGTCTCCATTAGAAAAGTTGGCATACTATAGATTGGGTCACCCAAATAATTATAGGTTTGACTCATAGCAAGGTAATGTTAAAGGGCTGCCACATTGTGATCAAGAAATTTAACAAAATCTTGATCTCCTTCAGGCACAATGGGAATTTGGTTGGGGTTGGGAGTATGCTTTGTATCTGAAGTATGTTCCATGATAGAATTAGAAGTGAGAGTGGAAAGTGGAAGTGGTTTCCAAATTTCATAATCGGTAAGAATTTTGGATTGAGCTCATGTCAATACCATGTAAGAGGAAGTATAAATAATATTAATACCTTGTATTAAAAATAGAATAAGGAAAAACCAAGTTTGAGTGTAGGTAAGTGGGTTATTTTAGCTTACTATTTTGAGCAGATGAAATTACACAGTCATTAATGTTGATCGCTAGACAAATGTCGATAGAAAAAGTTTGGTGATGTTGGTGAATTTAACCGATATCAGTAGGTAAAATCTACCGATGCCAGCAAGGTTAACCAATGTCAATCATTGTGATATCCTGGGAGATAGAAAATTTGTTGTTTTAAGAAACCAAAAGTTAAAACTAGGTAAAATAGTGGATGCAAGAGGTCTATGTAAGAAGGAATAACACTCAAAAAACTTGAGATAATAGGCTATACAAACTGAGTATTAGAAATAGTATTGATTTTGTGAATCAATAGGAAAATGTCCTTACCAACTCCAAAATATAGAAGGAAATAGAAAAGAAGAAAAAGAACATACAACTAGAAAATATTAAGTTGTACAGATTAATTTTTAGTCTCATGTTGGCTTATGCCTTAATCAGATAGTGAAAAGAGAATTTGGTTATCAAAGGTACTAGAAATCAATCTAGAGCTAGTTTCATATTAGTTTTAGTGCTCAAGAGAAAATATGTGTTAGACTAGGTATATGGCTTGTTATAGGAGCTTGATCTTCACACTTCATGAAACTGGAGCTGAGCCAGGCCACTTAGCCAAAATATACCTTTTGTCTAGAGTTTATACTCTGTCAGAGAATGGAATGGGTTCTCCCCTTGGTGGTGAAATCCAAGTAGGATAGATGGGTAGGGTAAGGTGATTCACCAAGTGATGAAATCCTGATGGGCCTTTTCTTAGGTGAGTTTATATTTTTGTTTGTGTGAATGTGATTTGGTTTTGTAACATAGGTGGACTACAATTTATTCAAAATGCTTGTAATTAACTAGGTGAGTTAATATGCAACAAGCAAACAATGAAATGCAGTGAGTTTTAAACCCAAATATAAAATGTTTAGATTCTAATGAAAACAAAGATGAAATAGGAATAGAGTATGAAATTAACTATCCTAATGTGCATGCAATAAGAAGTAAAGAAGAGATTATTTTTAACTTTTAAAATGAAATGATAAATTGCTTTTAGAGGCAAAGAGAAAAGAAAGAAAATTTCAATTTAATGCTTTTAAACAAAAAATGAAATGTTAATTTTTTTGTTTTAAGAGAGAAGTGAATGAAAAATTGCAAGAAATGAATTTTTCACTATAATGCACCTATATGAATGCTTAAAACAATAAATAAACCCAAGAAAAACTCCAAGGTCCCATCGGGCATGCCAAAAATGTTTCACTAAATTTTGTCTATTTTAAGTCTAAAGGAAAACAAAAAAAGAATGATGGGGATAAGTGATTAAAATGAACTCAGATTGGTTTGTGCACCATATCCAGATGTTGTGAGCACTCTTCTTTGGCTGGGGAGGACTACCTTCAAGTAATAATGCACTACCACAAGATGTTTGTTAGTAGTTAAATAAGTGGGCTGCCAAGTTACATGCTTGTTCTAGGAAGTGTGAAACTTCCTTAGAGATGATAGTCCACTTTTGAGAGATAAAAGAGTAATAAATAACTAAAAAATAGGTATAGAGAGAGTGAAAGAGAGATAATATTACCTTTATTCACAACTTAAATGCAATAGAGAGTGACAGGGTATAGGTGGTGTATTTTGTTTGTATTTTAGAATTTGTTTGGGTAGGTTTTCGAGAGGTTAGTAAATCCATAGTCACTAATGTCGATAGGGGAGTGATCGATATAGGTTATACTATCAAGGTTGGTAGTGAAGGTGATCGATGTTAGTTAGGCTATCGAGGTCAGTAGGGGTAATAATTGCCAAGGGGATTATAGAAGGCTTTTTCAGGTCTGAGAAATGGTTTTGATCAGGTCTGAGAGGTTGGGGAGAGTCATGAGAGAGAAATTATGGTTTGGGTAGATCTGGTCAGAGGTTTGGTGTGTCAAGTTAAGGGGGAAAAATCAAGGAAGCTTTGTAACTCCCTCATGGGGGTTCAGTCAGGAGTGTGTAAAACAATGCATAGTAGATATAAAGTGATATCAGAATAAATGTTTGAAATACCTATAGAATAAGTGACGCACTTAGCTATGGTTACTAAATGATAAGTGCCAGATTGATGGTCCTTATCAGGGAGTCCAAACTTGAATGCCTAAATAGAGAGAATAAGTGGGTGTTATTGGTCCTCAAGAGTTTAGTTCTTGAATGTGATTAACTTACACAAAATGACAATAAGCCAAGATGTCAAAAGTTGAATGCTGAGAGCTTGAATGCAAGTAAGAATGAATTTTCTTAATTTTTGTTGACTTAAACTTTAGGTGGGAGTTTAGATTATACCATCAACATCGATGATCCCATTGACATTGACCGTGGGTTGACCAATGTCGATAGCCCTAGAATAAATAAACCTTACTATTTTTGGCTTATTTTCTATTTTCCTTCATGCCAAGTGTGGCACCCATTGCAAAATCATAAAAATAAGGGCTTAAGAAGGAGGTAGTTGATTGGGAATTTAGTTTAGAAGTGAGAATAAGTCTTGGGTAGTTAGGATGAGGAGACCAGGGCTTGAGGTGACTCATCAGGTGAGAATTAGTCATAGGGTGAGGTGTCAAGGTAAGGTTACAAAAGGTATTATGACACAGGGAGTTACGCATGTGTGTGTGACGTAATTTTGGTGTCTACAAAATCATCAAGTTATAAATGATCACATAAGAAATGTAAAAGTGGACATTCCTCAAGAATATTTAAAACCAACTCAAAGGGAGGAACATCATCTTCAAACTATTATAACTAATTAGATAGGGGATAAATGATGGAATACAACCTTAGGTGTAATTATCAATTTACATCAAGAATGGGTTAATGATATTCTTATGATGTTGATGTTGAGAATGATGTATCCTATCTATTAATTTATAAATATGGTGCCCTCTTAATGGAGGGGGAAGTGCCACTATAGCTAAGGTATGAGGTTGGAATGATCATCTAGAGGATGTTATGGAAGAAGGGAGACTATGAAAGGTGATGTTTGTCAATGGTGCCAAAGGTTAGGAAAACATTACATTCACCACTTGACAAACCTCCTCATCCATAATATGTTATGCATTTTTTGGTCAAATTTCGATCATGGAAAACCATCATAGGACTATAAAATATTAACATGTATTAAAATTTCATAAATGTTGAAAAATATATAAATAATCACAAACATGTATTTTATCTTATATATCTAATTTTTAAATGCCTTGTTTTTCTCCTAAAAATATGAATAGTTTGTAATTACCTTGTTTTAGAGGAATGGATGAATGTATTTTTTGAATATAAATAAATATTTACATATAATTATAATTTAGAGGTAGAGACAGAGTTAGCTATGACTTGTTTTTTGTATGCATGTCTAAAACAACATCACAACATATAAAAACAAGGTGTACCTAAAACTAATCACCTACCTATAAAAGCATCACAAGCCTATAGAATCATGACATGCCTATAAAATCATGGAATGCATGTAAAAGCATCATAGTCCTATAAAATAACCACTAGCTGGAAGAAATTTTCTTTATTGTAAAATCCTATACTTAAAAGAGCATCAAGATATTAGGAAAGCATCACAATATTAGGAAATAATTTCATTATTAAGGAAGCATCATGAGATTTAGATAACATCATAGTCTCAGGAAAACACCCTAGGATCATGATAACATTGTAGGTTGAGCAAAACATCATAGGTTCAGGATATCATTGCAAGCTTAAGAAAGCATCATAGTTTCAGTAAAGCATCATAGGCTTAGGAAAGCATCACAAAAATAAACTAAAAATAATCATAATATTAGGAAAGCATTACATTCTCATGAAAGAATAACAGTCTTACGAAAAAATTACATAAGGAAATCATCAAAACATTAGGAAAACATCATCAGCTTAGGAAATCATCACTAGCTTAATAAAGCATCAAAATCTCAAGAAAGAATTATAGGCTTAAGAAATAATTATAGGATAGAAGAGTTTCATGGCTTGTATAATCTTAATATAAACCCAATAATCTAATAAAGGAGAATAAATCTAATTTTTTTATAAATATCATAAACATGTTTAAAAGTGGATCAATAGATTTACTTGTAGGTTATAAACTAAAATTTTGGAAGGGTTTTGAAACTAATCAATATATTTGTTTATTTTAGTACACAATTATTTGATTTATTTATATGTTGAATCATCAATTTATTAGATCCTTTTATACTCACCCAATCACCAAATAATATGAAGTCAAATATCATTAAGGTATCAAACAATATTTAATTTCAGGAATATATGAGTACATTTAAAACATTTTGATTTGATATAAATTACAAATTTAATTACTTTTCAAAAATTTCTTCTAAAATTTTGACAAGTGTGATCCGAGACCCATAAAATGTATGGTGGTCTAAACATTGTTTAAAACCCTAAACCTTTAATTTATTAGTAATCCCAAAATAAATTTTCTTTGGACTAGAAATTGTTTGAATATTTGATTGGGAAACAATAATATGCATGGGTTTTTTTGACAAACTATTGTGCAATCCAACGTATCCACATAACCAATCCTGAGTTGGTAAATTCCTAATATTCAACTAACTATGAATATTCACTTCTTAAATTGTCCATGCTCAGTTCACCTTAGCTATAATTAAGACATTTGTATCATAGTATGACCATTGCCATGATGTATGATTCTAATCATGTCAATTGTGGGTCCTTTCTAACATCCCATGTTTCCTTCTAATAACCCTATTGGGTGCTAACTAAAAATACATGAATTTTTTAAATTAAACACGCATACTATAAATATATTACACCATGAGAATATAAATAGTGATAATAAAAAATAATCTAAGTGTGATATCATTAAATAATTACATGGCATCTAAATAATGTCTGATCACTATCAACATATGGAACACATCATAATACAAACATAGAAAGTAATTACAAATATCCAGCCTCTATTGGTATAGTACACAATCACTATAGTAAATCCATAGTAAATAGGTAATTATAATTATTCATGATGATGTTTCTAATAATAAATAAAATATAATACAATGTACATAAATATGACACATGTCTCCTCGAAGCATGACTTCTATGAACTCTCTAGTATCTGTGGCAATCTCAAGTGTCATCTCAAAATTAGTATTGTTATGGAGAGGGAGAGCATCATCTAAGTTATTTTATACATCAAACATGGACCAGATATCTCCCACACTAATCCCATTAGGGAATGGCCCTCCCTTCATGGATGAGTAGATAGTGATGACACAAGAATCTAGAGAGACAAGAAAGTACCCGTGTGTTGTATAATTTATAAAACTAAATGTGTAGTGTATCATAAAAAACCCATTATATTGTAAAATATCACACAAATATATGAATTATACTCATTAAATTATAGTGTCTTGCTAAACATACTTTGGCCAAATTTTTAATAATAATAAATTAGCAATCTATAGATCAATCAATGTTATACACACCACTTGATTGGATTTCCTTTATCTGGTATTGTGATGCTAATAATCTAGTGAAGTTAATCTCACTCCTTACTTAGTATCAACAAAGCAATAATAGTCAAACATAATTTAACCACAAGATTCATACAATTTACATCTTACTATCAATCATATCACATAACATGCTAAACATAGGAGTATTCAAAACATACATTTATTTTGTCAAACGTATGAGTGAATTTTACATTATTATCTATTCCATAATAAAAACAATGACTATATTTTATACCTCCTAGGTAAAATACATATTTAATTGTAGATTCAAACTACCATAATTAGTTTCCAAACATACTACACTCTATGATAACCCATATTACCATAGTCTAATATTCTAATATATAACTACTAGTTTTCCACAATTAGTCATATATAGTCTTAAACACATGGAAACATAAAATTCTATTGAAGAAACAAAATATAATAAAACAAGTCACAATTTCCATAAAACACATAATATTCTATCCTATTATATGCTACACTTTCTAAGGTTGTATACATGTATAAACATAATTCTACTAATTGTCATAAAATATGTTATTCAAATAAATAACTATCTTATATACATTTAATCAGTCAAATGTAGGTGTGAGTCTAGACATAAAAATTATAGTATGTACCATCTAAGTATAACATACATTTATATTATAGTACTCCATGACATCCCATACTATCATAGTTCATAACTACATAATTACACATAACCAAACTTACAATTTTAAGAATCAAATGACCCATAAGAAAATATGGGATTATACCACCTAAGTATACCCTATGTTTAAATTGCATATTGTTATAATTTATAGGAACACATCATGATGTACTATTATATGCTATATATGTCTAAACACTTATACATATTAACATTCTCATACAATGTACCATACACAAGTATTCAATGTTGAATATATATATATATATATATATATATATATATATATATATATATATATATATATATATATATATATATATATATATATATATATATATATATATATATATATATATATATATATATATATATATATATATATAAACTAATAGTTGGTCATGTTATTTTTAAAGAATCAAAAAACTCATAACTAAGTTATTCTATAATCTTTCCATTTTAAGAATTTAATTCCTTTTCTAAGAGATTGTTTTCACATGGTTATAGTTTTGGTCCCTTGAACACTTAATGACTCATTCTAACCATCTGTTAACTATAAGTATAATCCTTATATATGAGTACTTGTACATCATAAGATGTGTCGAATGTCAGTACTCAAATGATGTGTAATTACTATACCACTATTCATTTATATTTCTTTATCAAGAACTCTCTATGATTATAACATTACTTAGAATTTATCTATTCATTAATTATAATGACAATCTTTTTAGGATAAGGGACTCTTACAATGTAATTTTATTTCATAGTTTATATTATGTTTTAGGGAGATAGGTATACATGTAGTTGGTGTCCTACTCCTCCAAGGTCCTTGAATTAACTATAATAATTAATAAAGCTATGGACACACATCAATACATACTATATATACATATATACCCATATAAATTAAGCTACCCATATGAGGTGTTGTACACATATCTTCAAAGCAATAAATACTACATAAGAACCCCTATAGTCATTTATGACACTACATATGGTTTTTAAAATATTTCCACAATCATTACATTCATGAATCAACAAGATATAACATGAGTACCATAGTGAATACACATCTTTATATATCAATATTCTATTTTGTTAGCTCTTAACATAGAACAAAATAAGCTCCAATTCAAACCTATCATATAAGGCATTGCAAAGGTTCATTTATGTGATGTACTCTATAACAATCTATGTATTTCATCTATGTATGTTGTTACGGATTTAACTTACCACATGTAATGATTTACAATCATTGCAACATATTCATATCTCCATGTATTATGATTATCTAATTTTACACAAGTTCTCGAGCCATTATATCCTTTTTATTAATATATATTATCTAATTAATAATGAATATTATTCAATTTCATGATTAATCTGAGCTATATTAATGTCATTATATCATATTATGAATCATGGGTATTGTTCACCATACCATACTTATTAATAGTTATTGAATATTCATATTACTCAAATAGTGATATATTTTAAGTAATATCATATTTTGGATGGTATAAATTACTAGTAAATCTATAAATCATTACATTCAATGAAGTAAATTATTATTATCTTATCACCATCTTAGTTTATATAAGCATACATGAATATTCATACATAATAATATATCACAATTATGAAACTAACCATTAATATTCATACTACTATGACTTGGAGTATATGCATATGGAGAGTGAATATATTTATGTAAACATAAATATTATTCACATTTTTCTATGTCAATAGTATTTTTAGTATAGTTTGTCAATATACTATAAACTATGAATCATTCAGTTTCACATTAATCATGATAAGTTGAATTATAATAATTGAACTTAAGACTACAATTTATACATATACTATATTATATTCTTTGATGACACATACATGTCATGTAGATCTAGAAATTCCAACTATATCACAGTGTTGCATATTTATTTTAAATCAATGCATTTGCCAAGTCATTATGGATCATTGCATGTGCTAGGATGTTGTAAATCATTGCATATGCTAGATCCTAAAAATTTCTACATGTATTAATTATAGGTTGCTTAAATAAATCACTGCATGACAAATTAAAAATAAATCATTGCATGATGAATCACAAACAAATTGTTGCATGATGAATTGTTGTATCATAAATTAATACTATGTAGTACCATTATTTAGGTGCCTTAAGTAATATAATAAATATATTATTTCATGATAATAAATATAATTTATTTATAGAATACTAAGTCGATGATATAAAATACAGTTAGATAGATCTTTTGTATATGAAAGTTATTGACATTTAAAGACCTACCTTAACAACCAAGTGAAATAACACCCATGGTTGCAAGGAAAGTGACTGTGGATATAACATGCGTTCACTTGACTACATCATATTATAGAGAAAATTTAAAAGATAATTTTGTCTAACCTAGTTAAGATAGAAGAAATTTAGAACATGATATTAGGTATGTGCAAATTTAAAGCTAGGCAAAGGATTCCAAAAGAATTAATCTCAAAGTGGCATGGTAGGATTGAGTAATTACTCAAAGGTGGGTTATGAAAACATTGCATTCAGGTATTTATTTGTTATAATTATCACTGGTGATCACTTATAATATATTAATAGCTAATTCAAATTGCTCTTTCACCTATCAAATCATTGTATAATTAAATCGACTAGATTAACCGACATCACTATTTGAATATTAGATTTATCTTGTTGATGCTTAAATATTTTGCTATGTTTGTATGCTACTTTTATTCCTTTCCATAACGTAAAATTCCATTGTTTACCATATTATTTCATTGCATAATTTATAAATAATTCGCTACTCAAGTATGTAAAGTCAGATTCATACTTTTACCTGCTATGTTGTTCGATTTGACTCAGATTGTTCCATTCTATAGTCTCTAAAGAATTACATTAATTATCTAACTACTCAATGACCTCCTGACCCTTCTCCTCACCCCCTAAATATGGTGTTTCTCTTTTCTTTTTTAAAATTTGGCTTCTCTTTATTAAATGGCTTTTTATTTTTTTAATTTTAACTTTTATTTTTCTTTGCTTTAACTATATTTAAACTTTCCCCTTTATTATTTATTTATTTATTTTCTTTTCTTTTTCCACTTAATTATAAATCTTATTTTTTTATTTATTTTAATACTAATTATAAAAATTAGTATATCCACTAATAAAAATAGCATCCCCAAATACCATGACAGTTTTAATGATAACTTATTCAATCAATAAATCTAAATTTAATCTAGTTATGAAAATTATGTCTCTAAAAAAATTTAAGGTCACACACATAAATATCACAAATCTCAAAGCATTAATGGACATACATGCAAGTCACACAAGACAAATTACATAGAACCATTAACTATGCTAGCAACCATATTAAACTAGTTAATGCAAATGATATCAAAACACATTATGCTAACTATTTATTATGTATCTAATCATGTATTGGATGATGTGCTATATGAAGGTTTTCAGTCAATTTCTCTATCATCCTCTGACATCTTGATGTACATCACCCTCTTTGATGATGCTCTCCCTCCATCACACTCAAAGGGATGAGTTCTCATACGTCAACTTCATAACAAACAGGTAGTTAGATCATTACATCATGATATACATACATCATAAGTTATAAATACTATAAAAGATCAACATGTTTGTAATATAAACATATACACTAAAACTAACTCATAGCAATGCAATCATACAATCTCAGTAATATCTTACTGTCTCATAATAACATATATCTCATAACTTAGTTAAAAATAGTCAAATATAAATTTATCAATTATAAATATCTATGGATAATCAGATAGTTTGCTTGAAAAGGAATTGGGATGTAATATATTTACCCCTAAATATAGTCATTGTCATGAATGACTCTTATTCAAACATAAGTTTTAAATTAAAATCATTACTCAATAGATAAATAACATAATATAAAGTATCAAATAAAATAAATAAATGTGAAGTTCACCTGTAGAACTTACCATAGTATTCCAAAATAGTATTATTTATATATTATTGGTCTTAGTAGACCCTACACTATGGCATCTCCCTATATGCAAACAAATTTCACATGTATCAATTACTATGAATAGTTCCATCATGACCATTTTGGAGTCCATAACCAACAAGACAAGCCTACATACTATAGGACTAACCACTTCTAATATCTCAAAGGTTCCCACATATCTCAATGAAAGTTTCACTAACTTCCCAAAAACACATGAGATCATCAAAAAATCTAAAAAAAATGGCTAGGGAGAGTTCCACAAAACCTTTTAGTTCCATCTACACATCTTTCTAACTTAGAGAGTATGTTTCTCATTCCAGAGATAAGTATTTAGAAAACCTAACAAAAATGATGTGTATAAGTTAATACTATTACTACTCTACATAGCTTCTGATAAGTATAACATGTCAATACTATCACTACTCCATAGAGATCTAGATAAGTATGATGATGAATAAAAACTAGAAATACTACATTTTCAACATATACAAAATTAAGGAATAAATTTTCCATAGTATACATGCATATGGCCATATGACTAAAATTGATAAGTCTGTCTATCAAATCTTTGATTTGATAATTCCATATGTCAGATCCAAAATATCAATAACTACTGAGTCAATGTGAGTTTAAGTAGGATCCACTTGTTAAGTTGTGGAGCTAAAAGCTTCAACTCTTTACAAACTAAAGGAACAAAAGGTTGCTGAGATCCAGGAGCACCGGCGTCGGCAGCAGGACCGACGTCGGTCGTGACCAGTGCAGAAGGCCACTGGCGATGGCAGGGAGTCGGCCGACGTCGGCAGAACCAAGCAAGCAGGGACCGGCATCGGTCGCCTGTGTGTTCCAGAACTGTTTGTTGCATGGACAGTTAGTTAAGTGAACAAAGTGTTTGCATGTAAAGGCCAGTTAGAGTCTTGAGCTGCGAGGATAATTGTCTAAATTAAGAGTCTAAGTTATTGTTTAAGCCTAGGATCTATTTATAGACCCATTGGCATGTATTGTAATTGATATAAGAAGAGGAAGGCAAGAAAGTTCCTTCTAATTGTAAGATCATTGAGTTGCAAGTTGTTGCAAGCTCATAGGAGATCTACATGTGTGAGTATGGTCTGTTGAATTGCAGGTTGTAGGTTCATGGGAGATCAACTTGAAGTACTATAGAGTGCTTGGTGAACTGGCAGGGTTATTACTGACTAGTTGGAGAGGTGAACACCAATTCTATTTGTGAGTTAGTTATTGGGACCATTTTTTGGTAGGAGAGTGTTGTAGAAGAATTACTGTACACTTGAGGTGTGCGAAGCCTCTGTAAGGTGGAAGAGTGTGGCGGCTCTTTATTGTATTCTTTTCTGTAAAGTGTTAATACAAGATAGTGTATTGTCTCTCATATTCTGTGCTATTGGTGAATTCTAGTTACTTGTATTTCTGGTTATTTTCACATTTATAATTGCTTATATTTGGTAATCATACTGTGCTCTTTCTGAGGAGCAAGATCCTAACAAGTGGGATCAGAACAGGTGTTGTTCTTGTGATCCCCCAACAAAGTGGTATCAGAGCTGTTGGTTGGGATACTAACAGATTGGATTAGATCTGGTTAGTGTGTTTTGATTACAAGTTACTCACAGGGTTTCTGTTTGAGTGGGAGTTGAGCAATGGCAGAAGACCGTAAGCTACAGATGGAAAAGTTTAATGGCAAGAACTACCAATTGTGGAGGATGCAGATTGAGGATTATCTGTATCAGAAAGATTTGTACTTACCGTTGGGTGGGGTTGTTTGCAAACCCTCGGATATGAAAGATGAAGAATGGGAGGTTCTTGATCAAAAGGCTCTGGGATCTATTAGATTGAGTCTTGCATCATCTGTGATTTCCATCTTATCACAGTGTAAGACAATGATGGAGTTGATGGAATCTTTGGCAAATTTATATGAAAAACCCTTAGCTTCTAATAAGGTATTTTTTATGAAGCGTTTATTTAATTTGCAAATGTTGGAAGGTGGATCTGTTCATAGCCATCTTAGTGATTTCCATGGTTTGGTAAACCAGTTAAGTTCAGTCAATATTGTATTTGATGATGAATTAGAGCTCTCTTAATCTTGTGTTCATTACTTGAAAGTTGGGAAGGTTTGGTAATGGCAGTTTCTAATATTGTGTCTCCTTCAAATGTCTTAAAAGTGGATGATGTTGTGAGTGTGATCTTGAATGAAGAGATACGCAGGAAAAGCACATGTGAGTCATTAGGGAATGCTTTGAGCATTGAAGGCAAAGGAAGGCAAAGAGAAAAGATAGAGCATGGGAGATCAAGGTCCAAGATAGGCAAAAGATCCAAGTCCAGGTATGGCAGAATAACCTGTTGGAAGTGTGGAAAGCAAGGGCACTTAAAGAGAGATTGCAGATCAGGTGAAGATCAGCATGAAGGACATGAAGAAGAAGTAGATGTTTCAGATTACTCTGCATGGGATGCTCTGGTATGTTCTTTGGATAAAGTAGAATCTTGGGTTTTAGATTTTGGTGCCTCTTTTCATGCATCCCCACATAGGGAATTTTTTCATGAGTATGTCCAGGGAGACTTTGGAGAAATTTGTGTAGGGGATGGTAAACCTTGTCAAATTATTGGCAAAGGGAAAGTGAAGCTGAAACTGCAGATAGTTAACACATGGGTGTTAAAGAAGGTCATGCATGTCCTAGTTCTAGAGCAGAATTTGATTTCTATTAGAAGTTTGGGTGATGAGGGTTGCACAGTAACTCTCACAACAGACTCTTGGAAGCTTACCAAGGGTACACTTATTGTAGCTAGAGGTAAGAAAGTAGGTACGCTTTATCTATCTACTTGTATTACTGACTCTCTTTTTGGGTTATCTACATCAGCTGTAGATTCAGAGATGTGGCTTGATAGCCTTGGTCACATAGACAAGAAGGAGATGCTTGTTCTTGAGTCAAAGGATATGCTTTCAGATTTGGAAGGTATGGATCGTGGTTTCTATATACAAAAGAAGAAGGTGATGTTTCTTGAGGAATCTGATGTTAGTGACAAGAACAGGAAAGCCTTGGTTTTCAAGGAGAAGGTGACAAACAGAGTTCAGCACAAGATGCAGAAGAATTCTGAGCAGAGCAAGGGTGTTTTGGAGAAGGATTTGATCCAAAAAGAGCTTGTGGGAAAAAGTCAAGTCTCACTACAAAAACACAAAGGCCGACGTCGGTAGGAAAATTGGCGTCGGCATCTAGACAGAGACCGACATCGGCTATGTGCAGCTCGACGTTGGTGACTCAAGGCAGATAACTACCGGTGTCGGCCAGGGGAAAATGACGTCGACAAAGGGACAGTCACAAGGATCTGACATCAGTCAAGTGCAGACTGAGATGTGACTGACATCGATTACTGAGATGAATTTTGGGTGGACAACAAGCTGTCAAGGTGTCTCAAGCACCCATATGGAGGACTGAAGGTGTAAGTAAGTTCTTAAATTTGTCATTTCCCTTCTTTACACTACTTATTGCTCACTTATGGCATAGGACTAGGAAGTTATTAAAGAAGCAAAACATGTAGATCCAGGAAACAGTGGGAGCTTGGCATGGATGAGGATGTGATTCCTTGGAGGAGAACCAAATAGTTGTTTTGGGTAGAGTGGCCAGCTGGAAGTAAGCATTGAGAGACGAATGGATGTTCAGAATGAAGAAGAGTGGAAATGGATACGTGAGATGGAAGATCAGGGTATATGGTCTTGTATTAGCTGCAAGGCAATGGAGGTTTTATCATTGTGTTTCTCTTTACCAGTTTGGATAGTATTAGCTACATTATCCTATTACTGTATGATGTGCTTGTTGCAGGGTTACATATACAGGGTATTGCTGAACTAAAGGTAAAGTTATTTCAGGGGTGTGTCATGGAGAATCTAAGAGCAGCAAGATTCTTTGGCATGAGTGTGTTCTAAAGACATGGTAGGTCATATGTTGACTTTGTCTCAGGATGATTCTGTGAGACCGGTTAGCACACCGATGGTTGGACAGTTTTATGAACTGTGTCTTGATTCACATAATGAGGTTGAGTGCATGGTATGTACTAAACTTGAGTTTTCCCAAGCAGTCGTAGTTGTCACAAGTTGGAGCCAATCTGAGAGAGAACCATTGGAGGGAAATTCAATGGATTCTTACAGGGACTAGCAGCAGGTGCACATGATATGTAGGTTCAGGTTATTTTCTACATGGTTTGTAGATGTGGATGTGGCAGGTGATTTGGATGACAGGTTTTACACTACAGGGTTGTGGTGGTTGGTCTTTAAGAGTGATCTTGAGGAGGGATACAAAGCCAAGGGAACAAACTAGACAGAGTATAGGTACAGGTTGCAACTGTTTATCTCCAAGTGGGAGATTGTTAAGTTGTGGAGCTAAAAGCTTCAACTCTTTGCAAACTAAAGGAACAAAAGGTTGCTGAGATCTAGGAGCACCGGCATCAGTAGCAAGACCGATGTCGGTCATGACCAGTGCAGAAGGCCACCGGCGACGGTAGGGAGTCAGCCAACGTCAGCAGAACCAGGCAAGCAGGGACCGGTGTCGGTCACCTATGTGTTCCAAAACTGTTCATTGCACGGATAGTTAGTTAAGAGAACAAAGTGTTTGCATGTAAAGGCTAGTTAGAGTCTTGAGCTACGAGGATAATTGTCTAAATTAAGAGTCTAAGTTATTGTTTAAGCCTGGGATCTATTTATAGACCCATTGGCATGTATTGTAATTGATATAAGAAGAGGAAGGCAAGAAAGTTCCTTCTAAGTGTAAGATCATTGAGTTGCAGGTTGTTGCAAGCTCATAAGAGATCTACATGTGTGAGTATGGTCTGTTGAATTGTAGGTTGCAGGTTCATGGGAGATCAACTTGAAGTACTATAGAGTGCTTGGTGAACTGGCAAGGTTATTACTGACTAGTTGGAGAGGTGAACACCAATTTTGTTTGTGAGTTGGTTGTTGGGACCGTTTTTTGGTAAGAGAGTGCTGTAGAAGAATTACTATACACTTGAGGTGTGGGAAGCCTCTGTAAGGTGGAAGAGTGTGGCAGCTCTTTATTGTATTCTTTTCTGTAAAGTGTTAATACAAGATAGTGTATTGTCTCTCATATTCTGTGCTATTGGTGAATTTTAGTTACTTGTATTTCTGGTTATTTCCGCATTTATAATTGCTTATATTTGGTAATCATACTGTGCTCTTTCTAAGGAGCAAGATCCTAACAAGTGGGATTAGAATAGGTGTTGTTCTTGTGATCCCCCAACACCACTCACATCGCTTAGTACTCACATTCTTAATTCATCACTCATCCCTTAGGTATCCATAACTAACAATCTCTAAAATATGCACAAGGTTCAATGAATCATAATTTTATACAAATATATCATAAAAAGAAATACTATATGCTAAATAATTCTAGATGTACTAGCATGCATACAAGAAAAATCATACAATCATTATAATTGTATTAAGTTATCACTAGCCAAACATAACTAATAGCATATTTTATATCTTAACCTATAGTGTTATATTCATAGTTAAGAAGAAATAATGTTAAAATTAACATAACATACAAAGGTCAAGGATCACATCATCTTTACAACCTTATAAAATAACAAGCAAGATAATGTTTCCCTACTTGCTTGACTAGTACTCAACAAGTGAAAAGTTTATCTTAACCCTTTTAGACTACCATGATGTTCCATACATCCTATACCATACTCACTCTTGGTGAAAGGTATATAATAATTCTTCAAAATAACATACATTAAGAAAAAAGAGAATAATATCAATCAAATCAACGGTATATAGTAACATAATAATTATAATCAACTTATAATTCTTATACTAGAACCAATATAAATTCAAGGTTTTCCACTCCATGTGGTCAAAGTTCACAAGTGAAGATAAATTAGTGACTCTAAAAAGTCACAAGTGGAAAGTAGAGAATTGACATCTCAATAACCAAACTCTTAAATACCCTCATATGGAAAAATAAAAACATCAAAACTCAAATTGATAAATCACTGCCTACTTACCAAATTTTTAAGATTAATATCATAACCTAATTCCACAACTGGAAGGAAAATATTAACCACATATATTCTTCAATCCATTCCATGAACTCCAAGGAATATGGTCCAAAACAACATTTTAGAAATAAGTTTCAACATCATGAAAATAAGAATCCTCTTAGAGCTTATAATGATGTCAAGGATAGTGAGGAAGTGACAACTCACCTCTATACCCACTATGAGGAATGACACTTATTCCTAATACACATAACATAAGGTTCCTAATCCATAAACAAACTCCTAACACAAAGGATTTCTCAATCAAGACATCAACACTCTACTACAAAGAAATTTCCACCACACTAGGTGGTGTCAAAAATGATCTTATAAGATTTCCCACTTTTAGGATTAGTGAATATAAGAGACAAAACTAATACACATTCACATAAGTGAGAATCATCTTACGATTTATAAACACTCAAAAAACACAAATGACAAAAGTAAATTGATTACTAAGAAATATGTAATCATACTCGAAGTGTTTGATCTAAGTCTTAAAACTATGGTAGGAATATCTTATTCATGACTTAAGAACTATACTATTTACTTATCTACCCAGACATCTAACACAACCATCACCATAGAGACACTTGATAAACCAACCCTTTAATAACTCTAAAAGGGTATAAGTTCTCCTAAGGAACACACTCAATGTACCACACGCATTTCACTATTCTCTTTTCTGATAAATAAAAGGGCATGAAAATGCTAATAGACTCATTAGATCCTAAAGTTTGAGCCACATCATTGATATCACATGTAACAACCCTATTGGGCACTAACTAGAAATAAATTAATTTTTTAAAACTAAACACACATACTATAAATATATTACACCACAAGAATCTAAATAGTGATCATACAAAATACTCTAAGTGTGATAACTATAAATAAGTACATGATTTCTAAATAGTCTTTGATCACTATCAACATATGGAACACATCATAATATAAACATATAAAGTAATTACAAATAGCCAACCTCTTTTCATACAGTACACAATCACTACTATAAATCCACATTAAATAGGTAATTACAATTCTTCGTGATAATGTCTCTAATAATAAATACAATATAATATAATGTACATAAATAAGATACATCGATCTTTAGAGCATGAGTTCCCCAGATTTTCTAGTATCTATGGCAATCTCAAGTGTTGACTCAAAAGTAGTATTGTTGTGGGGAGGGAGAGAATCATCTGAGTGATTTTCCACACCAACCATGGACTAATGATCTCCTACACTAATCCCATAAGGGAATGACCCTCCCTACATGGATGAGTAGATATTGATAGATCAATAATATAGACAAATAAAAAAGTACATATTTGTTATAAGATTTCTAAAACTAAACATGTAGTGTATCATAGAAAACTTGTTCTATTGTAAGATATGACACAAACATGTAAATCATACTCATGAAATTTTTATGTCTCACTAAACATACTTTGGCCAAAGTTTTAATAATAATAAATAATAGTGATCTATAGATCAATTAAATTCCTACACACTACTTGATCAAATTACCTTCGGTTGGCATTGTGATGCTAGTAATCTAGTAAAGTCCATCTCACTCCTTACTCAGTATCAACAAAGAAAGATTGGTCAAACATAATTTAACCGTAAGATTCATACAATTTACATCCTACTAGTAATCATATCACATAACATGTTAAACATAAGAGTATTCAAAACATACATTTATTCCATCAAATGTATGAATGAATCTTACATTATTATCCATCTCATACTAAAAATAATGATTATAATTTATACCACCTAGGTAAAATAGACATTTAACTATATATTTCAACTACCATGATTAGTTTTTAAACATACTACACCCTATGATAACCCATATTACCATAGTCTAATATTCTAAGACATAACTACTAGTTTTCCACAATCAGTCATATAAAATAGTCTTAAATACGTGTAAACATAAGCTTCTATTCAATCAAATAAATATAAAAAATCAAGTCATTGTTTTCATGAAATATAATATTATATCCTAGCATACACTACACTCTCAAAGGTTATATGCACACATACACATAGTTATATTGACTGTCATAAAACATGTTATTCAAATAAATAACCAACTCGCATGCATTTAATTAATCAAATGTAGGTGAGAGTCTAGACATAACAATTATAGTATGTACCATCTAGGTCTAACACATATTTATATTATAGTACTCTATAACATTCCATACTATCATAATTTATAAATACATAATTACACAACCAAACTTATGATTCCAAGAATCAAATGACCCACACTCTTAAATAATAATCAAGCAAGTACAAGATTATACCACCTGAGAATACCTTATGTTTAAACTTCATACTATTATAATTTATAGGCACATATCATGATACACTATTATATGTTATATATGTCTAAACACTTGTACATATTAACACTCTCATATAATGTATCACACGCAAGTATTCAATGCTATATATATATATATATATATATATATATATATATATATATATATATATATATATATATATATATATATATATATATAAATAAACTAGTAGTCAATCATGTTATTCTTAAAGAGTTAGATAACTCATAACTAAGTTATTCCATGTCCATTTTAACAATTTAATTCCCTTTTTAAGAGACTATTTTCACATGGTTATATTTTTGGTCCCTTGGACACTTAATGATCACTCTATCCATCTATTAACTACATGTATAATCTGTATATACAAGTACTTTTACATCATAACATGCACCAAATGTAAGTATTCAAATGATGTGTAATTACTATACCACTAGTCATTTTTATTTATTTATGAAGAACTCTCTATGATTATAACAATACTTAGAACTTCTCTGTTTACAAAGTATAATGACAATCTTTATAAAATAAGGGTCTCTTACAATATAATTTTCTTTCATAGTTTTTATTATGTTTTAGGGAGTTGGGTATACATGTAGTTGGTGTCTTAGTCCTCCAGAGTCCTTGAATTATCTATAATAATTAATAGATCTATGAACACACATCAATACATACTATATGTATATATACACCCATATAAAATAAACTACCCATGGGAGGCATTGCACACATATCCTTAAAGCAATAAATATTTCATAAGAACCCCTATAGTCATTTATGACACTAGACATGGTTTCTAAAATATTGACATAATCATTACATCCATGAATCAACAAGATATATCCTTATTACCACATTTAATAGACCTCTCTACATATCAATATTCTATTTTGTTTGTTCTCAACATAGAAGAAAATAACCTCCAATTCAAACCTATCAAATAAGGCATTCAAAAGGTTCCTTTATGTGACGTACTCTATAAAAATCTATGTATTTCATCTATGTATGTTTTTATGGATTTGACTCATCATAGGTAATGATTTCTAATCATTACAATGTATTCATAATTCTATGTATTATGACTATCTGATTTTCCACAAGTTCCTGAGCCATTATACCCCTTTTATTAATACATATTATCTAATTAATAATGAATATTATTCAAGTTCATGATTAATATAAACTATATTAATGCCATTATATCATATTATGAATCATGGGTGTAGTTCACCATACCATACTTATTAATAGTTATTGAATATTCATATTACTTAGATAGTGATATATTTTTAGTAATTTTATATTTTAGATGGTATAAATTACCAGTAAATATGTAAATCATTATATTCAATAAACAAAATTATTATAATATTAACACCATATCAGTTTATATAAGCATATATGAATATTCATACATAATAAAATATCTTGATTATGAAACTAAAAATTAATTTTCATACTATTATGAATTAGAGTATATCCATATAGAGAGTGAATATATTTGTGTAAGTGTAAATATTATTCACATTTTTCTATGTCAATAGTATTTTTAGTATAATTTGTCAATATACTATAAAATATAAATCATTCAATTTCAAAATAATCATGATAAGTCAAATTATAATAATTGAACTTGAGACTACAGGTTATACGTAGGCTATATTATATTCTCCAGTGACACACACATATCATGTAGATCTAAAAATTTCAGCTATATCACAAAACTACATATTTATTTTAAATTTTTGCATTTGCCAAGTTTTTGTAGATTGTTACATGTGTTAGGACATTGTAAATCACTGCATATGCTAGATCCTAAAAATTAATACATGTAATTACAAATAAATCATTGCATAATGAATCACAAATAAATTGTTGCATGATGAATCATTGCATGATAAATTAATAATATGTAGTACCATTATTTAGTTTCCTTAAGTAATATAACAAATATATTAATGCATGATAACAAATATAAGTTATTTATAGAATACTAAGTCACTAATATATAATACAGTCAAACATATTTTTTGTATATGAAATTTCTTAACATTTATAAACCTACTTCAGTGCCGCTAAGTGAAAGCACACCCATGGCTAAAAGGAAAGTGATTATGGATATAGCATGTGTTCACTTGACTAATTCATAGTATAAATAAAATTTAAAACATAAGTTTGTCTGAACTAGTTAACATAAAGGAAATTTAGAACATGAGATCAGGTATGTGTGAATTTAAAGCTAGGAAAATGCTTCCAAAAAAATTAATCTTGGAGTGGCATGGTAGGACTGAGTAATTACTCAAAGGTGGGTTATGAGAACATTGCATTCATGTATTTATTTGTTACAACTATTAATGGATATCACTTATAATATATTAACGGTTAATCCAAATCACTCTTCAACCTATCAAATCATTGTATAGTTAAATCATCTAGATTAACCTACATCATTCTTTGAATATCAGTGTTATCTTACTAATGCTTAAACATTCTAGTATTATTTTATACTACTTTTATTCCTTTCCATGACTTAAAATTTCATTATTTACCATATTATTTCATTGCATAATTTATAATTAATTTACTAGTCTGATAAATACGTAAAGTCAGATTCATACCTTTACATGATATGTTATTCAATTTGACATAGATCATTCCATTGTGTAGTCTCTGAAGAATAGTATCATTTATCTAACAATTAGGTGACCTCCTAACCTTTATCTTTACCCCCTAAATATGGTGATGCTCTTTTATTTTTTTAAAGATGGCCTCTCTTTATTAAATGGATTTTTATTTTTTTATTTTTATTTTTCTTTGTTTTAAATAGATTTAAACTTTCCATTTATTCTTTATGTATTATTGTTTTTTTTTTTGCTTTTTCGACTTAATTGGAAATTTATATTTTTTTAATTATTTTAATATTAATTATAAAAATCAATATACCCATTAATTAAATTAGCATCTCCAGATGCCATGATGGTTTTAATGATAATTTTTTCAAACAACAAATTCAAATTTAATCTGGTTATGATAATTACATCTCCAAAAACATTTAATGGTCACACACACAAATCTCAAAAATCTCAAAACATTAATGGACATACATGCAAGTCACACAAGACAAATTTCATAGAACCATTAACTATACTAGCAACTATGTTAAACTAGCTAATGCAAATGGCATCAAAACATGTTATGTTAACCATTTATTATGCATCTAATCATGTACTAGTTGATGTGGTGTGTACAAAGTTCCATCCATATTCTCTATCATCATTTGAAATCTTGATCTACATTACCCTCTCCAATGATTCTCTCCCTCTGTCACACTCTAAAGGATGAGTTTTCCTGCATCAACCTCATAACAAGCAGGTAGTTATATCATTACATCATGATATACATACATCATAAGTTACAGCTGAAATAATAAATCAACAAGTTTGTAATGTAAACATATATACTACATCTAACTCATAGCAATGTAATCATGCAACCTATGAAATATATTATTATCCCATAACATCATATATCTTACAACTTAGTTAAAAATATCTAAATCTAAATTTGCCAAATATAAATATCCATAGATAATTAGATAGTTTACTTGGTGAGGAATTAGGATGTAACATCCCTTATGCCTTGATTGTTCACTTTTCTGATTTCCTATTATCAACTATTGCATGAATGCATTAAAATTTAAATTGAAATGAGCATATTACCTTAATATCCTAAGCATATCGATCAATCAATAATTCCACATCACACATTCATCATATATTACATAGTTCTCTTTCACTTTACTCTTGAATTCACGCTATTTCTACTCAAGGCTTATTACTCAATACTTGTAATAAAATAAGAAACATATGGAACTATTTATTAACTTGCATCTCATAGGGGTAAATGGTTCAAACTAGACATACATGTCATTTGCTTGATCACATGCATGAGTGTTGATTGTAAAAAAAATATACTTACATAAAGGAAGGATGGGGACTGAATAATATAGGCCACTCATAAAAAATAACATTTTAATTCCCTAGTAAGTGTGGACATGAGATCAAGCAAAAGAGAAATAATTATGACATATGTTGTATTAATTTTCTTAATTAAAGATGTTTTGGGGAATCATATAATAACAAATATTTGTATATTCCCCAGCCTATATAACCATTTTTAGAATATATTGACTAATTTTAGGAGAATTTTTGCTTTTATAGCATTATGATTCTAGCCTTTCCACTATCACCTGGTTTGATTCTTGTCATTATAATTTTTTTGGACGCTCTTATGTACTATTTCAAATTATTAATTTTTACACT
Source organism: Torreya grandis (assembly GCA_037957365.1). NCBI lineage: Eukaryota > Viridiplantae > Streptophyta > Pinopsida > Cupressales > Taxaceae > Torreya > Torreya grandis. Next base: position 850,577 of record JARHVA010001037.1, on the reverse strand, counting down.
TTCATTTTCTATCAAAACTCAGGTAAGTTATAAATTAGGCACACATATCTATCTTTCCCTTTTCAATTATCAAATTATTAAGGTAATTTCATTCATCTAGCCATATTTTTTGCAAATCAATAAAGTAGGCATTTGTTTATTATATTTTATTTATTTCTAAATTATTCATCAATTTTATATCATTGGTGTAGTGTTTTAAATGCTTTTGTGCCCTCCACGTAAAACACACTCCCATCATTTATAGCTAAAATTGAAGAAAAATACAATATTTAAAAAAGGTTATGTGATAATGGTGTGATCACTCCCAATATAGCCAAAAATACACAAGATAAATAAAAAAATAACATTTTAATGATATAATAGATATAATTTTTTTATAGGTAAGAGATTATACACTATAATGAGACTAAACCATGCACATAAAACTTAAGATCAAGGACAAAGAGAAAATAGTCATATAATATTTTATTAGATTTTATGAATATGAAAAATATAAAAATATATTCAAAGGTCAGTGTACCTATTGAATACTATAGAAATAAATACTTAGAAAATAAAAGTACATAATGGAAGTAACCCCTTTAACAAATAGGACTTGTCTTATTTGTTTACATTTCACCAAAACTAGTCAAAATCAAACATATGCCATGTATAAATTTGAACCATTGAAACTAAAAGCTTAAAATGTTGTTCCTAATTGATTTAGATCATCCCCTTATTTGATCTCATTGTCAATCAAGGTTAATCATTCTTCCTTATCCATGCACATGATTATCAGCATAAATATTTTTTAAGAAACCTCATATAAAAATGCTTCTTCCTTCAAACAATCTCCATCAAAATATTACTTGTGAGCCTTAGAAATATAAGGTAAAAATACTTGAAAATGATTATTATCATAGATGTGGAATTTAATTTCATTCCTTATCCCCAAGGAATATTCTAGCCACTGTATGCTTTTAAGAAGTAAGACCTCTACATGTTTTTCTTTATAATGGTAAATATTTACCTAATTTATTTAAAATAGGTCACCCTGCTTTATTGCTTCCCCTTTTACATAAGCGGCACTACCTCTTTCTATTTTTGTGTATGAATAATATTACATAAAAGGGCACCCCAAAATTTTAATATTATGCACTTAACTTAAAATCTTAAATACAATGAAATTTATTAGCCTTGTATATCACCTCTAAAGGGGAAATTTGAAGATGAGGATTTTATAAATGGAGAAATCAATGCAAATATTTCCAAAGGATAAAAAATTCATAGCCTAAACATTCAAAAATTCTTAAAATGGAAAAAAAATCAAATAGGATGTAAGATGATTGACTAATCTTTGATGTCTTCTATTCTTTTCATCTAAATTAACTAATAGTATTAAGATCTCCACTACAAATCCATTCCTAAAATTGCATATCATTATGTAGCGTACTGAGTTGACACAATATTATCACTTGTTAAAAAATCTACATAGAATTATACGTTTTAACAAAAATCTTATTCCATCCATTAATCTCAACCCATTAATACATTAATACATAATATTGAGTATTAATTAAATAAATAAAATTAATATCATTAGTTCTACATAAAATTATTAATCCATTAGATTGATGTTGTGCTTCAATTCTAGCTTTATTCCATCTGGGACGATAATTCTAAATACATTCTAATATGGAATGTGTATTGGGCCTAAAATGGATATCTATAGTATAAGGATCCTCTAAATAGGATAAATGTAAAATACCATCCTGAACTTAACACACACAAGATGTTAGTCATAAAGTGGTTGAGGAGATAAAAAAGGTTTGTGTGTAAAGGAGGTAGGAATAGACTTATACTAGGAACCCATACATAAAATATATAATGTATATATACGGTGAAGAACCTTACTAGATCTGAAATGTCATAAAATAATTAAAAAAGTGGTATGCAAATTAAGGGTGCCACTATGAAGTAAAGTAATAGTTATAGTAATTAAAATACTATTATATGGTAAAGCAAGATATATGGGTAATAATATTTTTAAAATAACAATGAAGTAATAAATGTGTACTACACTATCAAATACATGAGACATACAACATTAAAAACATTAAACAAAGTATAAATTAAAGAGCTATTAGGGTTACATATATTTAACTTTAGTTTATTTGTAGGTGAATTAATCTCCCCCTTGGTTACTTTATCTGAGATGGTTGTAGGTGAAGTCAAGATTAATAGATGAAAATTTAAGTAGACCAGAACTCTTCAAAGACTTGGTATACCTCTCTAGAGTAATTCTTATATCATTGAAATATTTAAGGCCTTTGTGTTATTATATCTTATTTATTGTGAACTCCTCTTAAACCTAAATCATCTTCTTCTTCATACTATGGATTTTTGTTTACAAGAAAAGAAAACTGATGTTGAAATTTTGATAAATTATGAAATGGGAACCTAAAAGTTAAAATAATTTCTAGTATATATCATTTTATAATTGATGACATACAATTTTATATATATATATATATCATCCTAATATCTCTTGACATCAACCAAAACATAATATATCATTGATATGGATAATGATGTCATATATGTGCAATAAAAATGGAAAAGGGGTTAGATGAGAGGTATTATAACCAAGAAGTAAAAATATGTTGATATGATGGTGATGTGAATGTGGTATAACCCACGACATGTCTCTCCCCAAGTGATACAAGCTAACCTACCTCTATCTTAGTGTATTAAAAAATATACACTCATATAGATTAAAAAAGCAACAAGTAATGGATTTTTTTTTGAAATATTCATTAGTCAGCATAATAGTGTATTGGGTGATGGTGCTTTATGAAAAAAATAATACCAAAGATAATAGATGAATGTAATAAATAAAACTTAATTTGAAAGTAATTAAATTAATTAAATAGATATGCACATACCTTAACTAAAATGGTTGGTTTTAAGAATCTTACCATCCTTGATCATTAGTGTTATATTAGGTATGGTGATTAAGTGATAGGATGAGTCTATAAAATGTGTGTTAGGTGTAGTATGTATTTTATAAAAAAGACACACAAGGGTGAATAACACTATACACAATTATGTAAAATAATGATGCAAGAAAAATCAACTAAAATATAATTAACTACATTAATTCATACCTACCTAGTGTTAAAAGGGGTATGGAATTACAATGAACTATAAATAATTAAAATAAAAATGAAGGGAAAATGAATTAAAAGATAAATAATTAAAATGAATGCATGTAGATACTGATGATGCCTAGAAATGTAGTGAGGAAAATTATAGAATTATGTACACTAAAATTAATAAGCTAAACTATGTCCTATGCAGATGACTAGAATCAGCCATTGTTGATTATGATAAAATCATACTACCAATTTTGAATTTTTTTTGTTGATTATACACAAATAATAAAATTATGGCACTTTTTTTATTTATTGTCTAATTTTTTTTTAGATCCTTTGACATCAGTAGATGTGTAGATGCCTCTTTTAGATTTAAAAATTGGCACAAATGTACATTAGAATCTTATATTTTCTTGAAGTAATCCTAATTCAACTTCACCACCTTCAACACATTTAAATATCAAATAAATGTGCATTTGAGTGGCTCCAGCCCTTGAGGGTTGCAACTACATATCAAAATGTTGAGAATCATTTCTCATTGTTACTATAGTGCTTGTGAGTGTTCCCAACCCAAGTGAAAGAACTAACTTCACCTCCTCTCCCTAGATAATCAAACAAAATTATACGACCTTTCACCTAAGCCATTTTAGTACAATTATGAGAAATATAAACTTATGAAATAATTTTAAAGTCTTAAGTAGAATAATATAATCTTGATAATTCACTAATACTTATGGAATGCCTTGATACATAATGTTACTTGTTGAAATGACTTAGGATTAGTAATATATTAAATTAATATTAATGACTTATTGGTATGCCATCCAACATAATAAAATATATAAAACCAAAAAACATGGGTCCACAAATAGATAAAATATAAAAAATGGGAAAGAGGCCCACACAATAAAAATGACAAGAATCAACAACCGTTGATAATGTTCAACAAATTCAATGTAAAGGAAAAGATAAGAGTGAGATATCTAAACACAAAAAACATATAGGAGAGATAAAACATAATAAATACTTGATGATATGGACATATGAAGAAGAATTAAGAATTAAAATTAATTAAAATAAATAATAAGTACATAATTTGAACCAATGATCCATGTGCACAAAATCATGTTAAAAACATTGCAATAAAAAGCCTTGTACCAAAGTTAGGAGTTTACACAATGCCACACATTAATTTTCATGTGTATGTTTATATCAAAGTTAAAAAATGAAAAAAATATACCTAAATACTACCTGATGGATGGAAGATGAACTCTAAATTTTTGGACTAGGTGCACACACGGCTCTATCATCAAAAACTTGAATGTACCTATAAGCAAATATCAATGCCCACAAATAAATCAATCTAATAGTGAATCAAATATATTAAATGATCTATTAATAATAAAGGAAATGAATACACTTGGTAGTATGCAAACCATGATGTCACATTTCAAACTTTGAAATTGAAAATTACACATTATAAATTAAAACTAGAAGTAGAAATTGGTATTCAACTAGTTATGGGAAAAATATACTTTTAGATCAGGGATGTAGACATTTTATGATACATGTGGTGATATAATATCTATATATTCCCCCTCTTAAGGTGATTTATTATCTTAAAAATCACTCATCTCAAAAGGAAAGGATTAAATATATCATGTGTAACATAGAAAGTAAGTTTATCTATTATAATTATTGAAAGTGTATTTTTAACACATATATCTAACTATAGAAATATATCATCATGAAAGGATTGATAGTAATATGTAACCCCTATGAGGATGTGATAGGATAAGTGATGGAAAAAATATATTCCTCGATAGTACCCTATAGAGATGGATAAGTGAGATCCCCCATTTCGGGCAAGAAATGGTAAAAGATGTATCAAGTTATTGACCACAATATGACTAGGTGTATGGAGGATATTAGGTGAAGACCCAACTTGATATAGGTAGTGTAATATCAATAGACACATGGTTGTAGTAAAATCTATGTAAGTAAGATATGATTAGTGATGCTCATGTAGAAATTATGGGTATGATGTTCCCAATGATAACAAGTGGTGTGGGTATAAGAGAAGAATGTGAATCAATGATCAAAATGGTTTTTCTATAATATTGTGGGAATAGAACTGATGTAATATTGTGGAATATTCAATAACATAAGATAGAATCAATGAAACTCATGAGTAATATGTGGATATGATGCCCCCAATTACAATGTATACATAGTAAATTTGACGAATGTGTGGGTGTGATTCCCCCAATGTAAATTTATAGATAGGAAAGCCTAGGAATGATAAAACCAAATATCACTTGGTTATATAGGATATATAATTTGTTTCTACCAAAGTAGTAAATACATGATACATGAAGATTAATAAGGAGAGGAAAAAATGGTGTCCCAATGTAACAATAGAGAGGGTGAAGTGAAATTTACCAATGTAAAATGTTCCCCTAGGAGAGTGAGATATAAAAATGTAGTTGTAGACACATAAATTTAAATTTAAGCTAAAATCATGACTTTGTGACCACTCTTTTACACACTTAGCTCTAAACCTATCTGAGGGACCTTTTTAATCACTTTTGACCACCTTGCACACTCCTTTAAGCTGATAAATGACCCACCAAATGTACTAATACCTATTATTATCAAAATTAGACATATTTTCAGCATTTTTCTAAAACCCATCATGATGAAATCACCAATTGGACAAGAGTTCCCTAGGGGACTATAGTGCACTGTTATAGTGTGCTTGCCCCTCTCTTGTCTTCCTACCCGATAATGACTAATTTGTAAAATCAAAAGCTATAAGAAGGTTGGCCTATGTCCCTAGTGAGAACCATTTGAATTAATTTCAATGATATGATTATATAAAACTTTTAAAACCATTTTTCAAAGGAGGAGACTTTCACATCAAAAAACAACATAATCATAATTGCACATTGAGATCAAAGTACCTATTTCTCCTAATTTTGATTACATATAGCCCTAGTAGAATAGATCTCAAGTCTAAATACACTTATAAGTAAAAATTCATAGTTATGTCATTTATTCACATCAATAGTGCACCATTATATAGCATATTTAACCAGTTATTCACACACCATCATAACATCAGAGACTACATGAAGTTTGATCCCTCTTCAATGTATTAGTATATAAACAATGATCAACACATGGGATGTTTTACTATCTCCCAAATTCAACCATTGACCCATTTTTACCATTTATTTTCATTGGTATTCAATTGTTAAGGAACTAGGGTCTTACAAGAAAATCGGTCATACAATGGTCTTTGTAAGTGATTGTAAGATCCCACACCAAATATAGAATCTATAGATGAATATATAAAGAACTCATAAAATTTTATCTCCTCACTGAAAGTGGATAGGAGAGCCCCAAGTTGGATAGGAGTTCCACCCATCTAGTGTCCTCTTCCTATCATTATTGTCTAGGTTTAGTTCTATCTCATAGTTCCTTATTCTAATCATCAAACCTCCCTGCACAATAAATTTCAGCCTTTGATTCCTCTTGTAGATGCATTTCTAGCTAAGTCTTTATTTCTCATTAAGCTACTATTTTTAATAAATTTATATAATACATTAGTTCCAAATCAGTGAATGTTATTATTATTTTATTCTCTTAATTTTACACAATAGTATTGCCATCTAGGGTTTTCTATAAATCCCAAATTCAATAAAACATATGGGTGAGCTAGATTAATTTTTAATATTGAAAACCCAAGCCTATCATTAGTGTTTCCTTTAAATTTAATTTATCTAATAGGATTTCAGATATATACTTATCTGATATCTTTACTTCATCATGATTACCATGATTGAGCCAATTTATCAATTCTTAGTGTGATGTGTTTTTAGTGTTATTTACATGTTTGCTCCTTATTATTTATAAAATCTTACACATGTATGCAATCCCATTGCTACATCATATTAAGGCACACATTAAATAATATATTGGTCCACCCATATTGGTGAGCTATTATATGGAGATTATTATTGTATGGCTTAGTTTGAGTTACCACCAGTTACTAAAAGATGTCAGAGAGATCATATAGTTCCTTTTGTTCCTTCTACACTAGAACCCTCCAAGTACCTTCAATCATATGTTTCCCCTGATACTTGCCCTAGGAATATAGTACATCCTAAAGTCTGAGTTATTATTACTTGATGAGGTTGGGTATCCCCTCAACCAAGATAGGAAGAACACATTTAGATAATTTTTCCTCATCCCCAACATAATCCAGTGATACCAAGGGATCAAACTAGAGCATATGATATTGTTTATTAACTAATGAATACACTAGTTAATATTTCTATGTTAGAGTTGTTTCAGAATGCTACCATTTTTATGGATATTTTTTACCAACCATTGAACTAGACATTTATGCTTCGTGACACAAAGCCTTCTTATTTTGTATATTTAATAAATAATTTGAAGGCTATTTAATATGTTATTTATTTTGGAAATAATTATATTCCATCACAGTCCACCATTGATCATAATTTTCCATTATTTATACAAGCTCAAATCAATAATACAAAAATCAAAAGAGTTATTATTAACAATATTTCAAGGGTTAATATTTGCAATATCACATTTTTACAAATAGCGCATAAAAATGGTATATATTTAAAATAGTATCAAAGGGTTTGATGATGTTCCACACCAAGCTTTGGGTTCTATCACATTGGACATCACAGTGAGGCCAAAAGCTCTATCTACACAATTCCAAGTAATGCCTAATCATTTGCATTAAATTTTTTTATTAGGTAGGCCATGGATACATTCCATGGAGGTCATACCTTCTATCTTGCATTGAAGGGTCAATTTTCTCCATGATGGATATTTTTACATTTTCCTAGCTAGAAATTAGCCATTTATATATTATAAGGTTACACAACCTACTTCTCAAAGTTTATCACCATTGATGGCACCCAAACCTACTATAGTGCTATCACCATAGATTATTCCTATAGATAAGATGTATAAATATGAGGTTAGTGAGTCTAGTACAAATTTTCCTCAACTACCATCCATAAATACTTATACACCATAAATATCACCACCTAGGGTGGACAATGAGGAACATATACAACAATTAACTTTATTAATAATTCAAAGGATCTAAAATATTTTTACATAAATAATGTTGAAATTGATTTTGAGGCTACTTCAGAGGAAGACACAAATACAACTCCAATTAATATTGATGATTATTTGTCTGGTTTGAATTTTCCACTAATGGGCCCAAGGGAGTACCACTATTATTTTAAGGCCATCATTCTAGTACATAAAGATACATAGAAGGTAGTAATTAATAAAAAGATAAGGGAATGAACATTTATTATTAGTTGGGTACCATCTCACATCCATATTTACCTTCATTATCCAATTTAGTAAATAATATCACATTTATGGATATTAAGCCAGTCATCATAATCTAGGAAAATGATACATAAGATAGACCACATGATGTTATAAATGTTATTTGATAGGGGACTGATGGACTTACCAATAATAAATGAAATATATGTTATCAATTTATCAAATTAGGATGGTAATCTATTTTGTAATTTTCTTACAATCACATGACATGCTATAGATATATGCTCAGCATTATAGTCTAAAGTTGGGAAATATAAGGCTAAGGGAACCATATAGATCATAAAACCTCCACCTAGACTGATAATGGCCCATTATATATTTAGGCACATAGAAAATATAAATATTAAACGAATAATGATTTGATTATTTAACTGATAACATATAGCCATAAATGAAGGCTTAGATCTAAATACATCTACACTATAATTTTTATAGAATATAGGGCATAACCATGATGAGTTATAACATGCTATATTTTCTATGATTCTATAGGCCACATTATAATACCAATTTCATGTGGTCCTAAGGTGGTAAACACCCTACTATTCATCATGAACACTGAAACTCAAATAGAGGCTATATTTGGTAGCTCATGGTTACAATAAATGGATGTTACTGTGGATAGGGTAATTGAAGGGAACATCATTTACATTATCCATGATAATTTTGATGACAATAAAAAATTCTAGAAATAGATGCCTAGATCTAATTTGATATGTCCTAGAATAGCACATGGGGCCTCTTATATAATTGAGAAACATGTTATTTGGATGCACAAGATTTAGAAAAATGCTAAATATAAGGCTATACTTATAGAGCACAAGTGGTGTGATGACAAAAATAATGATCATTTATTTGAATTTAGGTAGATCCAGTACCTAACACTTGATGATGTACCACTAGATCTGATCTTTGATTATCCACATCCCTTGGATGTGCTATTTGATTTTTAGATTGTCATATCATATTTACATTACACACACACACACACACACACACACACACACACACACACACACACACACACACACACACACACACACACACACAATATTGAAAAAATAGTAAAATATTTCATAATATAACAAAACCAAGTCCTATGCATGCTTATATGTGTTTTGTCATACATTATTTTAGTTGTGCACAATATTTAATACATGTTTTACCCAATTTTATGTCATATATGTTTCACTAGTATACATAAGTGATTTTAGATTACACAAAACATCATTTCCAAATTTAGTTGTAGGCAATTTTACTATTATACATTCAAAAAATACATTTAGATAGGAGCACTCTAGAGGACAAGAGTGCACTGCTCTAGTCTCCCTCACCTCATTATTGTCCCAATGAGCTTAGACTACCACCGCTCAATTCCAAACTACACACAGGATTCCTAAATCATGTACAATCATTATAAATCTCACTGGGAGCATGGTATACATAATTTTTATCCTCCTTTGTGCACATTATTATACTCATATATTAGATCTTTACATAGAATTACATCTTTCAATATTAATCACTCACTAACATCATGATATATTACTATTTATCTTAGTTATTTAATATATTTAGGTCACAACCTAACTATTAGTGATCAAATTACATAATCATGCATGATTTTATATTACTTTTCTAGATTTGCCTATTGTATGCATTCTCTATTTTCTTTGAGGACATTTAAACATGTCCATATGTGTGTCTTCTATTCATGCATTTGGACAACTAAACATGTCCTTCCTTCTATGTGTCTCTAAGCCTCCATTATTTACCTCCATATGTATGTGGACATTAAAACATGTCCTTGTATGTGTTTTTTATTTAAGTGAATGACATTTGAACATGTCCCTTATATATGGCTCCTTGGCCTCCTATTGTGTGTTCTATGAGTTGTGTGTGTACTCTTTTATTATGTGTGTCATGGCCATGACACCTTGCTTGCTTCTTTGATCATATTTATATGCCATGATAAACATCATGCATATACCTATCCCCTTTAATTCTATGATGGATATCATGCATTCCTCCCTAAGTAGTTCTAATCAAACATTATATGCTTAGTTGATCAATCGTCTACATACTTAGTCATATATATCAAGACATACTTATTATTAATGCTTTTTACCACATGCATCTTACATAGTTAATATGCTTAGTTTACATACATAATGATGCCACACTATTTCCATGTTGTTAATATTACTCAAATTTACATTTTTACATCACAATAACCTACTATATAAATTTTTATTTTTATTTATGTTATTGTGTAGGCTCAATAACTCACCTCAAAATAGGGGTATTTCCTAGAGGTTTATCTTAGTATATTAGTATACAAACATTATTTAATAAAGACTACATAGTTGACATAGTTATAGGCTTAGAAAATACACATAAAATCACCTTAGACAAGAGCACCACACTAGACAGTTAAACATTGTTCTAATGTCCTTCCCAACACTATTATCTAAAAGCCTAAAAAATAGGCATTTATAAAATTTCTCAAAATCTCAATTTACCTATAATAGTACTCAATAGTTTCACAGTCTTCACTCCTAAAATTACTTGGTTTATCTTAGATTTGCTCATTTTTAGGGAAAATCATGCCCAACATGTTATTTTAAGTTATCACATAGGTTTACTTAGAGTCTAAATAATTTTACTCAATTTTAGAATCTATATTTACTAGATATAAGTTAAGGGCATGTGCATGGCACATTATTTCCTCATTGCCCAATTTTTTGCACCAGTCTCGCATATAAAATGATGAATTCATATAATTATCCATGTTGTATACATTAGATCCATATTATACTTAGTATTTTCACTAATTTTGCACTATTTTTTTGACTATAATTGAACCTTATTCCATCTACAGTGGTTGGTTTGCTATTTTATCAATATGTACACTATTTTTTACATTAAAAATATCTATTGGGATTCCTAGAGGGATTCCAAATTTACTTTTACTACCCTAGGTAGGTGATTATGGATTCAATCACACCTTGATTTAATAGGTAAACTCATACATCAATGAGGATTGGGCCATGCACAGTCCAATCCAATATATTCAATGTCAATAAAATCTCCAAGGATATAACCTGCTACACTCACTAGTTTTTACACTAGGAAAGCACAATGAGTTGCATACTCAATAAAGCGTATTCATTATTTGTCACTCTCTAGTTAATTGTATTTCACTTTTTGATATTCATCTTAAGTAAATATCGATATTGTATATGTATCATTGCAAGTTTTTGTATGGAACACATTTCAGCATTATGGCCTAGATCGAGGACTCCTCTTCACATGTAAGTTTAGGTACACACTACTTTTCATTTTAATCTAATACTTCCGCTCATGTTACAATACTAGAATAAAATTGGGGTGGGGGAATTTAGACACATAAATTGATATTTAAGATAAAATTATGTATATTTGACCACTCTCTTACACACTTAGCTCTAGACTTATCTTAGGGCCCTTTTTATCACTTTCAATCACCTTGCACACTCCTCTAAGCTGATAAGCGACCCATAAATTTACTCATCCCTATTATTATTAACCTTAGACATATTTAAGGGCATTCCTAACACTCAACATGATGAAATCACCCATTATACAAGAGTGCCCTAGGGGACTATACATGTCGCTCTAGTGTCTGTACCTTCTCTCTCATCTTCTCACCTAATAATGGTTAATTTGTAAGATCAAAAGATATAGTAAGGTCAACATATGTCCCTATCGATCTCCATTCAAATTAATTTTAAATATTTGACTATATATACAATTTTCAAAACATTTTTAAAAGGTTAAGTCTTCCCCATCAAAAATCACCAGAATCATAATTACACATTGAGAACAAAGTACCTATTTCTCCCAATTCTAATTGCATATAACCATAGTAGCCTAGAGATCAAGTATAAATACATTTTACATGTCATAAGTCATGGTTAAGTAATTTAATCACATAAATATTTCACTAGAATTTTATATATTACACTATTTATTTAGACACCATCGTAGCATGGGAAAACTACACGAAGTTTGATCCCTCTTCAGAGTATTAGTATGTAGGCAATGCTCAACACATGGGGTGTTTAGGTCTCTCATAGCTTAAAATTCTGACCCATTTTCCCCCATTGATTTTCTTTAGTCTTCACATGTTAAGGAACTAGGGTTTTAAAGGAAAATTGGTCATACAATGGTCTTCGTAAATGATCGTAAGTTCTCACACCATATACAATATCTATAAAAAAAGACACAAATAAACCAAAATATCTTATTTACTCACTATAAGTGGAAATGAGCACCCCATGTTGGATAAGATTTCTACCCCTCTAGTGTCCTCTTACTAATGCTATTTTTCAAGCCTTGATCTAATTTTGATTCCTAATTTTAGTCATCAAACCTCCCTGCACAACAAATTTTAGCCTCTAATTCCTCTTGTAGATGCAGTTTCTAGATAAGTATTTATTTATAACTACACTATTATTTTTAGTAAATTTATAAAATATATTAGTTCCAAATCAGTGAATATTATTATTTTTATATTATTCTCTTGATTTTGCATAATAGTGTTATCATCTAAGGTTTTCTATAAATCCTAAATTTGATAGAACATAATCACACAATAGTAGAAATACAAAATAGATGCATGATAGATACCATTAAAATGTAGCTAAAAAGCATATTATACCACAAATAATAACATACATGACTTGGATCACGACACCAAGTATATGATATCACATAGTATAAATAATGCAATTACACACAATCATGTAACCACACATCGAGTAATATAACCATTAAGAAAAAATGTGACCCAAAATAAATTAATGATATGAAATTAAAACTAAAGGATCCTCTATGGAAAATAATAGACTATACATGACAAATAACACACACAATCACATACATGCAAGCAATCGATAAATCATAAGGAACAAAAGAGAACATAAAACATGTAGTACATCACATAAGATATAACCTAGAGAAATATGTGTAAAATTAATAGTATAACATCTATATGAAAATTTAAATTAGGAAGGATAACACCTCAAACCCACAAAAAATACACACACAATATATGCATGCCCCCAATGTGAGAATATCCCATATGTGGGCCTAATGACACTATAAAGCATCTACAAATCCATAATCATATGTAACATGTATATTTTATATCCATATCACAAGATACCATAACAATCATGTGCATAATAATGGATATGTCAAATTATAGCATATGTAGATACGAAATGATCTATTTCAATATGTCACTATGTAACTGAAAAAGATATAAAGAATTTTTTTATTTTTTATTTTTTCTCATGTTCTCATAGTTTATGATATTCTAGAAGAATTAAGCCAAGTAATAGGTGAGCTAAGAGGAAAAATAATAAATTAGTCACATGGAAGGCTCTAAAAATGGAGGAAGGAAGCAAAAATAAGATATGTATAGTAGATTTAATTGGTTAAGCATATGAGATAAGATAACAATGCTAATAGACAATCTCATAGTTTTTTTCCATCTGCATATAGTGTGGGTCACATTAAATAATATAGAATCATTATAATTTTTATTATAAAAACACATCTTGACATTAATTTTTACCATGAACTTAATCCAGCAAGCCATCATTAACCAAATTGGTGTTGTTGATGCAATGATTTGTACTGTTGATTTAATTTCTCATTGGAACCAAACTATATAGTCATTTTATTATATCCTTATAGGTTTTTTAATTTACAGTCTCTTCTTATAAACCCATTTTAACTTGTATGAAATTTAATCTTTAGACATCTCATGGGTATTGATAAATTGACTATAATTACTACAATAAGGCCCATAATGTTTTTGTGATTTCTTAAATGTTTTTATGATCTCTTAATGTTATCAACTGAATATTTAAGATCACTTATTTGAATCACATGGTCTTTGACACTCAAATGTTGTATGTTCATGTTCCCCCCACTTTTCATGCATAAATTGTGTCCAATTTATAAATTTATCTTTTATAGCACTCTTATATGTTTTTTGATTCACTTGATAAGGTATGTATTTTAATTTAGAATCTTCTTTGCATCCATTACCTTGATTAAAGTGATTAAAATTTGAAGTAATAGTATTTTCAATGTCTTTCTCATGTTTATATAAACCATAAACTTTGTAGCCCATCATATATGCACATGCGAATCCAAATCCATATTAATGTAATGATGTTTGAATAATATTAGGAGGCTTGGTTAATGTAGTGATTTTTTAACTCTTAATTGTCTTATGTCCCTTACCTATATCACTATATGATATTATATCATTAATATTAGATACTAGAGCAAATTCTCCATAATCTTGAGGGGTACAATATAATTATCCAATGTCAAAGGTACACATTCCCTATTTATATTCACTTTGACCAATATGAGAGAAACTAATTTTTGATAATTTTTTATCAATATTATCAGGTGTATAATCATATTTCTCATCATCATATCGAGTGTTACTACAATTACTGAATTTAAATGTGTGTATTTGATTGATTGGAAAAACCCAATTAAATTACATAATAGATGGTTATAGTTTATCTATCTTTGAGATAATTATTTATACAAGTTTTACTATCGTGTAAAAATAGAAATGAACATCTACCATGGGACAAGTATATATGTAACCCTCATACACAAATTTTATGCATATGTGTAATGTAGATGGAACGAAATTCATATAATTAATACATGGCATATAAATTAAAATACTATAATAATTAGATATCAATTGAAATTATATAGCTAAATTTTAAGGTGAAATAATTATGTTAAAGGTAACTATTCCTAGAACCTTTATTGGTTGTTTTTCAAAGCCTTTTATGATCATTTATGAGGGTTTAAGAGCATGATGATCAATTCCAAGTGTATTAACAAAGGTATCACTAAAAATATTCAATCCAAAACCATTGTCTATAAAGACATATTTAATTATATTATAAATGATTATAATTACATGAATACGATAAATGTTCATCTACAATTTACTTAGAGTTAAGTCTTCCTTATCAAAAGAGATTAGATCCTCACTATCTTGTAAAGTTTTATCAATAAAAATAAATTAGGATGGTCTAGTATCATGTGGTAAGTTATCATATCACAAGGTCTCATAAATTAAACCTTATAAATATTTTAGTTTTTAAGCAACTTAAGGATATATATTTTGGCATGGGTAATTTTAAGTTGATTAATACTATCATAATCCTTAGTTGATTGTATTCTAATACTAGAAGCTTGAGGAAAGTTAAGAGGTGTGTTTAATCTTACTTCACCATGATATTGATAAGGAAGAGGAGGAATATAAAAATTGCATTTTATACCCTTCTAGGTTATTATGAATTTTATCTCATAGGGAATCATTATACATTGATCAATAGAAGAGTTATTACTAGGATTAAAAATAACAAAGTTGTCAATTTCAAGGGTATTAACAAATAAAACATCACTATTGCACACAACCCTATGAAAGAAAGAAACATGGAAACATTAATAAGAATTTTTAGAGCAACCATATCATGAAGTCTACAACATGTAAAGGCTAAGAATAATCCATGTATATGCCATCATATAAATAACTGTGACATATAAATCTGATGTACCTATGATAAAAAGGAATAAAAAAATAATAAACATAAGTTATCAATGGGAAAAACACAAAATATTATAAAATTTGGCGTGATATAAGTAAACAAAAGCCTACTGACAAGACACACTAAGGAGGGTGTTGATGAGAAACCCTGAAACAATTAGATCTCGCAAAAATCACACTTTATAAGGAAATGGATATGAAACCCTAAGATTGGATCATCACAAATATCAATTCATTTTTTTATTATACAAAATTATGTAAAATTATGGCACAAGGAAAATCAAGAAATTCACTAAACTACATTAATATAGGCTTGCATAGTGCTAATGGGAGGAATTAAAGTACAATGAACTATAAACGATCAAAATAAATAAAGGGAAAAGGAAGGAAAGAGATAAATAAATAGGATTAACCCATGTGGATATTAATAGTTCATAAAAATGTAGTGAGGAAGATTTTGAAATAATGCAGACTAAAATCCAAAAGTCAAAATTTATCTTGTGTACATGACCAAAATTAGCCACTACCAATTAAAATCAGACCAATATTGTATAGTCAGTTATGGCACCTTTTCTGATTTTATAACCTGGCTATAATTATGGAATCATTTTTATTGATTGTCTAGAACTTTATGGGACCCTTCATTATCAGTAGATGCACATATTCATCTCTCATATTTATGAATTGTCATGAGAAAATGTTAGAATCTTGTCTCTTCTTAAAGTAACACTAATATCACTTCACAACCTATAAATATGTCAAGAGAGTGAATAAATTTGTATTAAAATGGTTTCATCACCCTTGAGGGTTGTAGCTACATATCATAGTGTTGATAATTATGGCTTAATGTAGTTTTAGTGCTTATGAGTGTTCGCAACCCAAGTGAGAGAAAGGAATTCACCTCCTCTTCCAAATAGTAAAATTCAACTACATGATATTTAACTAAGGCCTTCTTTTGGTAAAAATATATAGAAATATAAACCTTTTAAATCACTTGAAATTATCAAAGAGAATATTATAATATTGATAATGTAATCAATACTTGTGTAATGTCTTGATACTTGTTACTTATTATTGAAATGCCTTAAGATGCTTTATATATATAAAATTATCAAATTAGAATTAAGGATATATTTTTGTAAGTTGACATAATAAAATAGATAAAATTTAAAAACATAGATCCACACATTGGAAAAATAATAAAGGATAAAGGCTCACACAAGAAAAATTACCATAATCAATGACCTCAACTTTTGGTCAGATCATAATCAATTATCATAAATATGGTCAATAGAGTCACTCTAGAGAAAAGATAGAAATGAGATCTCTAAGAACCAAAAAGAATAGAGGAGAGGGAAAAAATAAAAAGCGAAGGATGGGACCACATTAAGAATAAATATGAATAAAATACATAAGGAAATATTCCAATAAGTACCTAATTTCAACTAATGATCCATATAAACAAAATAATGCTAAAAATAATATAATAATGAGCTTTGTACTAAAATTAGGTGTCTACATTATGGTAAAGTGGATTAATTTCAATATCACTACACTAAACCATATATAATACACAACTAAGACTTGAACAGAGTATATAAATATAATTGTAAACACTAACTTAATTTTTTAAATGGATTTTAATGAAATGATTTAAATAAATGAAGAGAGATTTCTTAGATATATACCAAATGGTATAAAATGTGTATTGTTGTAAGCTAAAATTAGATGAAAATAAATCTAGAAATTGATTTGGAGATAAACTACAAAACTTATGTAGAGTTGATGAAGTTTAAAAAATACTAGGAGCATATTGGTATGTTATTGGCCAGACCAAGAGCATGTTGATATGATCCTAAAGAGAGAAAACATTCTTGGTCAAATATGTATGTTGTGTGTTAACTATGTTAGACACTAAATATATTTTTGATTTTTTTTGGTCTACTTTTATTATTAAAACACCTGTTTCACTTTTTCAAAGTCTACTACAAATCACCCAAAAATCCTTCTCCTTCTTTGTACATACACCTTAGTTTGATACAATTCTTATGGTTTTAGTATTTTTATTATACTTTCATACATATCGATCTTTAGTGCACAATAAATTCTTATTGGCATACTTTTCCTTCATATTGGACCCCACACAGTCTTTCATTATTATCATTTTCTCATGAACACCTTTACAACTATCATTTGTTTGCTTTTGGATACTCATAATTTTTCTAGTAGATTTATTTATCTTTGGTCCTTGAGATTTTTTCACCTTGACCTTAATCATAATAATTAAATAGTGGTTTGACCAATGGTAGTACATTATGATTTGATTCATGTTGGTTTTGGGTCCTTCCCTCCATTTTTAAAATTTTCCTTATGCTTTGATTGTTAGCTTTTCCACTTCTACATTGTCAGCTTATGCACAAACATGGTCCTAATTTAAAATTCTTATATACATGAATTTACCCTAATAAACCAAGACACATCATGGATAATGTCACACATTGATCATTTTTTATGTGATTCTATTTCACTTTGCCCTTGATTCCATTCTCTATCTACTAAAGGCTTATTGTTTCATACTTTTACCAAAAAAGGATATTTTGATTAGCAGAGAGCATATAGATCTCACCCTAATTACATCTTGTATCTCTAATCATATTGATTAGAGATGGGATTATCATATAAGTTAGAGTGAATGTTGACATGCATTATTTTTTATTTCCAATATATAAAATAACCCTTTTTATAACTATTTAAACTTCCTAAATGCTATTGATAGAGGTAGACATTTACAATAAACTAAAACTATTTGTGATAGATCATAAACAATGAAGGAATAATATAGAATTGTATTCAATGTAAATCATATCTATGTACATGAACTATTGAAAACTTTTATAGGTTTACAATATTTGGTTTTTATAACCAAACAAAAATAAATTAATCTAATAAACAAACTATGATAATAAATAAACTAGCTATAAATGGATCATAAATGACCTAAAAAACTCCCTTTGATCCAAAGTCATATATAATAAAATTATTATATAAATGACCCTAAAGTTATCAAATAAATTCTAAAGCAACTATAATTGGTGTATTGTACCTCTTAGTACTGATCAAAACTGATGTTGCTCTATAAAAAATCCTACCCTATGATTTGTGGCATAAAAGGTTAATGAAAATGATCAAAACCTAGTCATCTCCTATGATAATCTTACTATACTAAGTATAACATGATCAATTGTTTTCTAACTACATTGATATTCATAAGTCTCCACTCAAAAGCTTGTCCAAGTGACCATGTTGTACTGTCTATTGATAAATTAAGCAAAATAATGCATATGACCAATGGATATATATATATATATATATGAGATCAAGAGCAAAGGCATACATGAAACAAACACAAGATATACATGGAAAAACCTACAAGAGGTAAAAATTCCACAAATATTATTCATATTATGAGAAACTAACAAGTATCCAATACAGTCTTTCTTCTTCTCACTTCGTCTCAATCAATCTTCGCATAACTTGGAAATCTACTCTCCACATTTCCTCATTTGTCTCATCTCTTCTTTTTATTTCATTGCATATTATAACATAAACTCTTTATTATATAGGCAAGGTAATATAACCATTATAATGTGACCTTTTCTAACCACCATATTAATGGGTCCAACCTCTCCAAAGATCATTTAATAAATTTTATTATTTATTTACATGAGGATAAACTCATGATAAATAATAAAATATATTATAATTTAACCAATATAATTTAATGTAGTAAGGATACATAAATAACACTACTTGACCATTAATTATTCTAACACTCCCCCTTAATGTTAAGTCTAGGTACATGTCATAATTGCCTTTAAATTAAATAAACTACACTCCATGAACCATCAACATGATGAGTTTTAGGAGGTAATAATTGAAGGTAACATACTTCATCATGCCATAGTCACCTTTAAAGGAATTATGCGACATAAACATAGTCACCCAAATATATTACACTATTTAACTATACATACCCAAATGTATTAAATTATGTAACCACAATCACATATTCACCTTTAAAGGAGTTACACTATACAACTATATATACCCAAAGGTATTACACTATGTAACCACAGTCAAATAGTCACCTTTAAAGTAATTACACTATACACCCAAAGACATCTTAAGGTTTTGTACTATGTCCCAATAAGAACCTTTAAATAAATTACACTATGTTAAACTAAACCACTTAGAGTGAGTTTAGGCTAGCATGATTTTGAGACTACATCCCACAATGAGAATACATCCCATAATTTATCATAAATAATCAACCAAGAATATTGGAGTATTTTATAACATAAGGACCTCCATGCTAATATGTATTAGGTACAATGTATAATTCCATATGAAGTTTACCAAAATCACATAAAGTGATATATTACAATGCTTTACAATGAGAATAAGTATAGAGAGATAGAAGGAAACACATGACCCATATGACTGTTAAGAAGTGACATTATTATGCACAATCCCTATCAATGGAAAATTCAATAGGCCCAACATTGATTGAAATTCAATAGGTTTTAGTTTTCATTGGATTTTTTGCCAAAGCTATACAACTTTTATTATCACCAAGAAGTTTGGTACAATGAAGACCTTCCACATGATGTTCTTCTATCATCCTTCATAGCCACAAGGATTTTTTATCAACTTCCACATGAAGTGCTCTGAGTACTATCACCTACACCAAACATAAACACATATAAATAAGTAGACTCATAATATAAGTGTATGCTCAACATCAAAATAACCAAATAAATTAGCATTGTCAATGGAAGAATAATATAAACCAAAGTTTACAGTTCTTTTTATATACTGAAGTATCTGCTTTGTTAATTTCCAATTATCCAAGTATGGATCCTACATGAATCTAGAAATAATACTCACATCATATGAAATATATATCCTATTAATGGTTAGATAAAAAAACTACTAAAAAAATATTTGTAAATAGGGGTTAGCTTTATCACATAGTTTTTGGATCAAGTTTTAACAAAACCTTCAATAGGATTTTATGGAAGCCTGTAATCAAGCATGTTAAATTTAACAAACAAGTTATGTGATGCACATATAATAAATTCACTAATAATATGATACTAAGTTATCCAAATATTAGAGATATTTATTATAAATAATTTATATTATAATTTGAGTCATGAAATTTTATTTTTCCTTTTAAAGTTGACACTACAAGTTTGCATTTTATACTAAATTAAAAAAAGGGTTTAGAAATAAAACTTTTTAATGTGTTTTATACTTTATTTTGTAATAAAAACAATATTATAGTGAGTAAACAACACTAGACACTTAGTTGATTGCAAAACAATTCAAAAAATACTAATAACTGCAATAAGGGCAAAAGTTACAAGTATTGCAAAGATAAATTATACACTAAAAGTTATATTAGGAATCTTCACAAAAGACCATCTCAATGCATCTAAAAGGTGAAAAAACCTAAATATTTATTAGTCACATGACCATCTTCGATAAAGAATATGATAAGTCAAGGGTGTTGAAAGTGTCGAAAGTGTTGCAAGCTTCACATGTGAGAGATTGGACAGCTAATACAAGATTATTTAAACTAGTCATTTTTAAACAAAATAAATTATATTTGACTAAAATATATACTGGGATGGGGATTTGAACTAAAAACATTATTTTTATAAGTGTTTTACAAAAATAAACTAACCAACTCTCCTTTATCCACACACAAACTTCTGCTTGAAAAATACCATTTTTAAAGCATATTTATTTAAAATTGTCTTTTTTTAAAAAAAATATTAGTTACATGTAAATAATAGATATCTATTGACTGTAAAAAGAAAACAATTAAATGTTTTTTTCATAAAATACAAGTAAATAAAAATGGGACCCACACTACTTGCATGGAATAAAGGGTAATTAATAAATCAAAGATTTAATAAATAAGTTGGCTATGTTACTAACCATTTGAAATAAGTAAAAGTAGGAACAGGAGTAGAATATAATTCTGGCACTTAGGTATAAGTTAGATGCACTATGGGAGATCTAGGAAACCAAATATGATCAAATAAAGTTCAAAACTACTTCCAAATGGCCAAACTAAGCATTTGGCATAACCAGAATTGATTTATTCTAACCAAAAAAATGATTTTTTATACTGATGTAGTACTATGGCACCCCATATGGTTTAATAAAACATAGAATGTGATTTTGATGTTCCAAATACTACTTAGAGGGTTTTAACAAGCTTTAAGATTGCAGATTAAACCCTTAAACACTAAAAACAAGTTGTAGATCAACAAATCTCATTTTTTTACTGATTTTTAGCTCATAGAGGTCATAAAAACTAAAATGTGGTTCTTTGAGAGGAGAGATAAAATTTTAAATAAGATATAAGAGCTCAAGTCAAGGAAATTAAAGGTATAAATTATTTGGAATGATCAAACTAAGAAAATGGAGAGATCAAAACTGAGTTTTACTACCCAAAATCTGATCTTTCATATATTTTTAGCTTACACCTACCAAAAAATGGCACCCCAAGCTGAATTAATCTTCTATAACTTCAATTGGTAGCTTTAGATTCTTTTGCAAGAGTGTTAACAGGCTAAAACTAGAGATCTAGCATTTAAAAATGAATTTCAAGCTGCAAAAACACTAAAAATGAAATTCTTACTAAATTTTATGATATTTAAGCCTTGAACTAACCCAAAAAAATGCCCAAGGCTGATGTTACCTTAAATTTTATTTTAGTTGCTCAAATCTGCAACCAAATTCTCCACAAATAAGAGAAATATATATATGACAAACTTTTGAAGGAGAGAGAAGCTCAAAAAAACTCCCATGAAAGGGCCACATGATTTACGAGAAGATTTTTGAGAAAAACAAGATTGAACACAAGCCAAAAATGCCTGATCTACAACCTCGCCACTTAGTCAACACATTGTAGGCTTTGATACCATGATAAATTAAGTAAAATAATGCATAGGAGCAATGGATATAGATATGAGATCAAGTGCAAAGGCATACATGAAACTAGCACAATATATACATAAGAAAACCTCCAAAAGGTAAAAAAAACCCATAAAGATTATTCATAATATGAGAAACTAACAAGTACCCAATACAGTCTTTCTTCATCTCACTTATTCTTAATCAATCTTCTAATAACTTAGAAATGTGTTCTCCATATTTCCTCATTTGTCTCAACTCTCCTTTTTTCCATTACATCTTATAATATAAACTCTTTATTATATAGGCAAGGCAATTTGCCCATTATAATGTGACCTTTTGAAACCACCATATTAATGGGTTCAACCTCTCTAAATGTCATTTAGTATATTTTAGTAATTATTTACATGAGGATAAAATCATAATAAATAATAAAATTTATTATTATTTAACCAATGTAATTTAATGTATTAAGGGTACATAAATAACATCATTTAACCATTACTTGTTCTAAAATGTATGGTACATTTCCATTATGTCCAACAAATATTAATGAATTTTGTTTAACACCAAAGGTGCTATTAAACCAAGTCAACTTATATTATCATTAATGATTGATCTAAGACCAACTAATGCTATATGTTCTCCCTTATTAGGTGAGAGGTGAGTATTTATGCAAAGAGATAAACAAAATCAAATAATAATGTCTACTCCATGTCATGAATATCAAGTATAAAAAGGCAAACCTGGAAGAAATCAAAAATACTATCTACAAAATGCTACTACAATAGATCCTAGTCTTGAGCCTAGTAGATCGCATAAGATAGGTGAATCACTTATCAATCAAAATAGGTTGTCAAGTCCATTTGGACCATATACCTTGGCCATATAGCATGCCGCCTAATCAAAATAAGTATCAAAATTACCTAAATATCTACCACTATAATCATCTACATAATTATCTTCAGTTTTCTTTTTGTGTGGAGAATGAAGTCATTGAAAAGGACATACATATGTCAGATGTCCAATACCACCATATTTCAAATATCTAGGCTCTTTCTTGTGATTATAAGATCCAAAATAATATGAATCACTAGAAGAACCAATGGAGTGAGAAGAGTACCTATGGTGATGTTTGCATTTAGAAGATCTTGGAGAGTGCCAGTGAGAATGTTTGGAGACTATCTAGAATGATATGGAGAGTGTCATGAAGAATGCCTCAAAGAGTGTTTTAGATACTTCTTATAAAATTATCTCTAGATATTTATATGATCTCAATGATGTGACTTGGCCTTTATACAGTGACCCTCTTTAGTAGGCTCACTCTTTTTCTTTACAAACGATCATTCATGCTAATTCAACAACTCATAAATAGATTCAAATGTTATGTCATTGAGATTATCACTAAGATGCAACATTTTGACAAATTTGGTATATGTAGAACTAATACCATTCAAATTTATGGATATGAGCATGTCATCATTAATCTTACCATCTGTAGTACAATATTCTTGTTTCATAATTTTCATGTGGGAGAGATATTTAGATACATCTTATTCAATGCTAAGATTGTTATTAAGTAATTACATTAAGAGATAAATATTTTTGTAGGTAGGTTATTTTTCATATAGATCATTTAATAGTTTCCAATCTTTCCATGCATTATATTTAATATATTCAATGTGAATAATCGTGTATGTAAAACATGATGATTTTCAAAAAGCAAGGGCACTCTTATCTCATTTTTTATACTCAAACAATTTTACATAATGTATTTTTCCCTTATTTCCCAAAATTTTTTTTAAATGATTGTATTTTCCATGTTCATACTTCCTTATAGTTTTTAGGTGTTAAGTATCCATTTTCAAAGATTCTCATAATTTTTGCCATGGAGCTATCAAATAGACAATTAAATAAAATAAGGGGGAATGCTATTTTGGTTTGGCCTTGACCCACAAAATAGCTCCAATTATAAATATCCTAGGACTTTTTAAAAAAGAATGTAATAATGACACTTTATATCACCTTTTACACCCTTATATCTCATTTACAAGTTTAAATTTGATCAAAATATAACGCCAAAAGATATACAATCAGGTTTTGAACCCTAGACCTCTATGTGGTGGGAAGTAACTTGTAAGACCTTGATAACTAGATCTACTAAAATAAATATGGAAACACATTTGGATAATTTTCCATATAAGGTAAATTATTCTCATGTGATAAATAAAAAAAGTTTTGGGCATGTAAATTTTTTTCCCGTTTGTTCACTTTGCATGTGCAAAAAAATAATTTGCAAGTTTTCCTTTTTGGTGGAGCACAAAAAAACTTTAGAAAAATATATTTATATCAAATAAACCTAATGACACCATTATTTTTGATATATTATTGTGTTGTCCAAGTATCTTAATCTTGAGTGAATTAGAGGGCAAAAATGATAAAGGATTCAAGGATGCACATGAAGGTTGTGATTTACTGACTATCTACTTTCAAATAGAAGATCATATCTAACCTTTACAATGATTTCACTCAAAAAATAAAATAAAAAACAAGGCATATAAAAAATACAAATTCACTTCACTTCCATCACCGCACAAGGCTTACAATGTAGCCATACTAGGTTTGGCCTTTGATGCATAATGTTGTTTCTACATTATAATCTTATAGGTGAGTGATAACAATGGTAAACCTTGTAAATTATAGATTTATCTACCACATTATTAATACTAGATACCAGATACTAGATACTAGTTATGGCATGATGCTATTTATTCTTAGATTGTACAGGTGAAATCTTAGTTTCTCTAAAAATTTCTTTACTCTTCTTCAAACTTCTAGGCCATACTTCTACAAATGATCAAAACATAATTGATTTTACAAACCAAGAAATTAGTGGCCACTATAGAAATCTGGACAGTGCTTTCTCTCCTTTCTAAATGTCTTTTTCTTCATGTACTAGTGCAATGGTACCACTAATAGATCACAACTAGTAGAAAAACACTATAGAATTATATTCAATGTAAAGCATAATTATGTACATGAACTATTGTAAACTTTTATATGTTTACAATAGTTGGGATTTATAAAAAAATAATGGGTTTTAACTAACCTGATAACTAAAACTAAATTAAATTAATAAACATACCATGATAATAAATAAACTAACTACCATGGATCATAAATGGCCCAACAATCTGATTTTTTTGATAGTGTCTTGATAGGGAATGTCAATTATTTGTAATGTGGAGACAATATATTTAGGATATAGAGAATTTTAGCATAGATTAGGGTGATCTTAAATACATATATTTATAAATTGATTTGGACAAGAAAATAAGTGATTAAATGGATATGAGAAAGTATGCACAAGAGTAAAATATGTATGAAAAAGTACAAGTATGTAAATTTATGTCAAAATTGATGTTTCCAAGGGTCAAGTACAAAATTTATGTGTCTATAAATCACCCCATATAATATAGTATTAAAAATTCTAGCTTAAAAATATAAAATAAGAAATTAGTTAAGGATCCAATCAATAGGATGTGCCTATATAAGGTCTTGGATTAATCAATATAAACTTCCTTCATTAATAAACTATATCAACATTATTTTTATCATGATTGGTTGGTGATTGGCTTTCTCAAATCATTCTTTGGTTTTGAATTCTTTATGATAATACCCAACAATTATCTATATGATTTCCATGCATTTTATGATAAAAATAATATCATCTGGATTATCATACAAGATGTACTAGAGGCAAAATGATTAATTTTTTTAAAAGCATATATCTTATAGCTTCATTTAAATTCTTATTAACCTTATGCAAAATATTTGAGCCATTTATTATACATGTATTCCATTTTTAAACCCATACTTTAGATGAAATATTTAGAGGTGAAAATATATTTAATGGAGAGTCAAAGGTGTAATTGACAGCATCATGCTTGTGATTGTGGACATGTGCAATATTATCCTCAAGTGATGTGACCCTTAGATATAAATATTTAATTTTATTTTTTATTTTTGTGAACTAACAATACAACAAGTGTTTTATTTGAATTATGTTTATTATATTTAACTATGGCCTTTATTTTGTCAATATTGGATTATTTTTTAAGAAAAAAATTTGAATTATGAATACTCTTTAAATATGAATTACCCAGATACTCTCAAGGACCAATATATGTAAAAATACTATTTGATAAATACTCATCTATTTTAATAGGATTGAATATTTTCTTATGCAAATTATCATTGATATTCTCTTACATATCATTATTATTTTCATCATTATCATACTTGTGTGTCACTATGTCATTGGGATCTTCTAAATTGACCAAAAGAGGGAGATGTGGAATTATTTATTTTTCCTCCACAATAACTTGTGGTGATTTATTTTCATATTAATTAATGTTCATGACTGGTTTTTTATCTTCTACTTGACTCGATTCACCCACATCATATGTATGCATCTTCTCTAATGGGATGGGTTATGATGGTGGTATTATAGAATATTCTCTAAACTATGATTGTGACTGAATTTAATTAGTAGATTGTGGTATCTTGCAATATCTAAAAGGATTATCATTATTGGATAATGTGTATGAATATCCATCATGCATAAATTTGATACACTAGTGTAATTTATATGGTATTGCTTCCATGGCATGTATCCAAGGTCACCCTGAAATCAAGTTGTAATGTAGAGGATTAGGCATGACTAGAATAATTAGAAACCACCTTGGGTCCTAGTTGTATATACAATGATATTGACCTAAGTACTTGGTTTGGAATGTTATTGAATCCTCTTATACTCTGTGTAGATACCCAAAATTCATACAAGTCTTGTTTGCACCATGATTTTATGTGACTTTGTACATATATATTATCAATTAT